>JBAMAX010004339.1:0-289155 GCA_037043745.1 Chymomyza amoena | reverse complement strand
TATAATATTTCTAGCAGGCTGGATTTTTTGGATATGGTGAGTTTTTCTTTCGGCAAGTACTTTTTTTCGTAAAAACTTTTCAAAGTAAATATACAAGATGTATGCCTTGTAGGTTGACAGATCATAAGATACTTTTATTGAGCCCATTTCTTTGGTCCGTCTGTATGAACAACCTAATCTTTCTTATGATAAGAGTTTCGCTTAACTAAATTGCAGATATATTGATATTTTCTGCCGACGAAAATTTTTATAGCTCACAGCAACTATAAAAAGTACCCTTTATTTAATTAATAAAATCGAATAAAAACTTCTTTAAATATGAAAAAAAAAATTGTAGAAATGTTAGCTATTTTACTAATTCGATTTGGTTTTACTTACAACAAAATTGTGAGCCTCTAAAAAAAACACTCTGTATTATATATGAATATAAAAGAATTATTTCAGTTTAAATGAATTCCACTATTAAAGCTTTTTTACTTATACGATTTGGTTTTAATTACAACAAAGTTGTGAACCTTTCAAAAAAAACACTCTATAAAATGTATGAATATCAAAAAATTATTTCAGTTTAAATGAATTCCACTATTAAAGCTATTTTACTTATACGATTTGGTTTTAATTACAACAAAGTTGTGAACCTCTCAAAAAAACACGCTATAATATGTATGAATATCAAAGGATTATTTCAGTTCAAATGAATTCCACTATTAAAGCTATTTTACTTATACGATTTGGTTTTAATTACAACAAAGTTGTGAACCTCTCAAAAAAACACGCTACATTATGTATGAATATGAATGAATATGAAATTATTCCTAAAAGGATATTGTCCTGTGAAGTACAGATGCAAGCGAAAAACGCCATCTGCATATGGCGTATCGGGTGGTCCAATAATTGAGCCTTTCCAGCAGAACATGTTGTCATCGGGTTCAAGAGAACAACCAACCAACGGTGTACGTCTAATTTGGAGCAACTCGGCTTGAAGCCTTCTGAATGCAGCGCGAGAACGATTTTCTGGAAGCGGCGTAGTCGTAGTACGGCCAATTGGTATGGTCGTGGAAACGCCAGCTGCTCGTGGAATGACTGCCGGAATAGCCACAGCGGCTGCAGCCAAATTTTCTGTACTAATATTTCCACGTTCAGAAGAAGAGTCTGCTGTTTCGGAAAGTCCGTATAGCATTCGGCGGAGATGCTGACCGCGTCTGAGAGCTGCTACTACTACTGCAGAATTTATTGAGTCTACAGCTTCTTGTACTACGGAATCTCTCTCCGGCATTCGGCGAAGACGTTGACTGCGACTAAGATCTGCTATTGCTTCTGCCGAATTTACAGGAGCAATATTGGCACGTTCAACGGAAGAGAGTTCTGCTTCTGGTACGGACATTCTCTCTTACATTCCGCGAATACGTTGACTGTGTCTGAAAGCTGCTATGGCTACTGCGGAATTTTCAGGACCAGTATTGGCATGTTCAAAGGAGGAAACAGCTTCTGGTACTACAGAATTTCTCTCCTGCATGCGGCGGATACGCTGGCTGCGTCGAATAGGCGGCATTTTGTGTCTATCGTTTGATGCGCTCAATTATATTCGAAAAATTACTTTAGTTACAAAATCTCAGTTGTTATTGTATAATGAAATGCCAATTTGACAGATTACAGAGATTGCTACGTTTCCGTATGTATGCTTAAATACTTTTTGACGCTTTAGAACACAGTGACTTAGTAAATACAATTTTAAGTTTTTAGATTCCATACAGCAACAGGTTGTTTTTGGCTAAATAGTCCAGAGAATGCTTACTGTATGGGTCCTTATGTAGACGGATCAAAATATTAAAAATCTTATAGCAAAACTAAATTTTGTTACTTACTCCTGGTCAAAGAATGTGTCCTACACCCAAAGTTCTCTTTGTTAAAACGATTCGAATTAAAAGTAATAATAAAAAGTAATTATCGAACAAGGTGGTTCTTTTTTTTGATTTATTTCAATTTTTTTAGAGAATGCCTTTGAATTTTTAAGTTTATAATAGATAGAAACTGTATTCAAAAGAGAATAAAAAATATTTTTTTCAATGGAGCCGAATTTAATTTCATTTGGGCCCCCGCTTGCGGCGATGGAGAGTTGGGGGTTGGTGAGCCAAGCGAGCAGGAGGCGAACAAAAAGAGCAAGGAGGTGGCTAAAAATAGAAAAAACAGAGTTTTAGTAACTTTTTGCGACCTCTACTGCCTAAAATACGAACTTCTGGGCATACCATCCTATACAAATAAAATTTCGAATTCAACTTTGAAAAGATTTTGTATACCCTGTACCGTATGGTACCAAGGGTATATTAAGTTTGTGCAAGCCGAAAATGTGTGTAACATATAGAAGGAGACGTCGGAGACACCCCAAAGTTACCTAAAATATGATCAGGTGAATAGAGAAGTCGTAATACCCATGTCCGTCTGTCCGTATGAACGCCTAGATCTCAGAGATGGTAAGAGCTAGAGTTACCAAACTTTCACATTAGATCCCATATTATTCCATAGGAGGCAAGTTTATTTTATTTTTTTGATATCGGGGATAAATTATATAGCTCCCATGTGGGTGTTTGGGACGACCTCGACAAAAAAAAGCGTTTTAGATGAATAATTCGTTTGTTTATGAAGATATCGTAACCAAATTTGGTATTCGAAAGTTTTTTATAGTTCCCAATCACTGCATTAAATTTAATCGAAATCGGTTGACTATATCATATAGCTCCCATTGGACCGATCGGCCAAAATATCTTTTTTAAAGAATATTTCGCTATATTTCGTTTTTTAATAAAGATATCGTAACCAGATTTGGCGTTTGGAAATTTTTTAGAGCACTTAAGCAATGTGCCAAATTTGAACAAAATCGGTTGACTACATCATATAGCTCCCATAGGTCCGATCTTCCAAAAAATCGATTTCTTAACAAAATTTGTTGTGTTTCGTTTGTTTGTTAAGATATTGGGACCAAATTTGACATTCGTGAGTATTTTATAGTTCCTAAGCACTGTACTAAATTTAATCCAAATCGTTTGACTCGATCATATAGCTCCCATAGGACCAATCGGTCCAAAAAACACGTTTTTTTTACAAAATTCGATGTGTTTGTTTGTTTGTAAAGATATTTGAAATAAATTTGGCATTCATATCTTTTTTAAGGTATTTAAGCACTGTGTCAAATTTTATTGAAATCGGTTGACTATATCATATAGCTCCCATAGGAACGATCGGTCAAAAAAAAAATTTTGCTTAAAAATTCTTCTGTTTTTGGTTTTTTAAGAAGAAATTGGATTTTATTGCAAGCTAGTGGTACAGGGTATCCTAAAGTCATGCGCGTCCGGCTTTACGTACAAAATAATTTTGTTCTATATCCATCAACAATTTCAATTAAGCTGGCGCCCTCTTTCGAAAAAAATTTGCAACTTAACCTATTTTCAACTTTTCTGTTTTTTTTTCTACCTTTCATACGAATTTTTGTCTTCCTAGCACACTGCCAATATTTTGTTTTTGTAAATTTGAAATTATGTGGATCCCTCTATAATATGAACAAAACTTTTTTTCCAAGCTATATTTAATTTATTCTGTCTTTAGAATAATCCTAGAACTAAGTAATACTTAAATTTTTTCTTTTCGCCTCCGTAAGTTTTCAGATTTTAGCACACTATAAAAAAAACACCATCACATAAATAAAAATTTTTTTAGTAGCTTAGCTATTTGTGGCTTTAAGATTTTTTCCGCCAATCACTTAATTTTTACACTTGCTACCTATTAAGTATTCAGCAAATTTTTCATTCGAATTTTGAAACTTGAAGGCTTTGTAGCATACTTAAAACAGCTGAAATACACTTTTTTTATAGCTTTCAAATTTTTTACTGCCGCCCACTTTTTCAAGCTTCTTGAAAATTCGGTAAATAATTCAAAATGTGATAAAAAACCACATTTTTTTCTTACTGTACATATTTGAGTTTGAGATAAATTATGAGCCACCCTATTTTTTTTTCTTGGTTCGTCATAATTTAGAAACATTGATTTATGCCACCCTAAATCTGCCGAAATATGTTTTTTTAATTCTTCGCTTCAGCTTCTATTTTGTAATATAATTTAAGAGAGTTTTTTAGTTAATACATTATAATTATGTTTGGCGCCCTCTATTGGTTTTAAAACTAAACTTGTTTCTTTACAACTTTGTAACTTTGTTATGACAATTTACGGATTTTTTTTTAACCATCTGCATCTATAGTTTAAGAGTGTTTTTTCCGTACATACATCATAATTATGTTTGGCGCCATCTATCGGCAAGATTTTGCACTTACCGTGTTCGCTATCTTTTGTGTTCGCTCTTGCAAGCAATTTTGTAACTTTAAAATTGAAAACGAAGATCTTCAAAAAATTTTTTAAGGCACCAAAAATATGTTATTTGTAAAAATAATTACTAATTTATAAAAAAAAACAAATTTTTCGAAATTAGGATCTCATCTGTATGCACAATGCAACTCTGTCCCTATTACTAAAACTTTGCAGCAGTTTAAGGCTGTAAGTCATTAAATATAATATCTGTCCATAATGATGATTATTTTAGGTAGCAATTTGGTCAACTAATTTGACCAGGAAATATGCTTTCGGGCACTGGCCCTTGGTACGCTTTGGTTTCGCTTACAAGACAAAAAAAATCAACAACCATGATCGCATTTAATTAAAGCCAAGTTAATGGTTGCAGTATGTGTGTAGCTGCAGCTAATGAATCACTTAAACGATAACATGAATCTCGGCCAGATAGCAGCTAATGGTAACTCCCAGCTTTATGCCTGCCCTTTGGCCATAGTTATCCGACTATCGCGTAGTTGGCTAAGAACTTGCCACTCAAGCGGCTGAAGATGTGCCTAATGACCCTCTATAGGTACTTGCCGCTTACCCGCTTACCCACTTACCCACTTACTAACTGGCTTACCCACTCAAACAGTTACAGTCTTTTTTGTTACCAATTTAAATTTAACGCTTCAGTCCAAAAACGCCACTTAAGTTAAGGCCAATTTGGTGTGGAGGAACCTTCAATGTACCGCATAGAATGGAAGGGATTTGTTGCAGGTTACATTGAATTATTTTAGAGTGGAACTAAAGTGGCTTAAATTATATTTTGTGCATTGGCATTGTAAATTGTAAAATTTTTGGTACGTTAAGAAAATATGAATCTTTGCGTGGAAGTTTGGAATTTGCTATACACTAACATTTCGGAGAGAGAAGATTGGATGCGAAGAGCCCTCTCAAAAGGGAACGAGCTGACGATCTATACTGATGGTTCGAAGATGGATGAGGGCATAGGAGCAGGTATCTTCTCTGAAGAGCTTTCGACAAAGCTTTCATTCCGCCTCCCCGACTGGAGTAGAGCTTTTCAAGCAGAGATGTACACAATTTGGCAAGAGGCTAGACTTCATGGCACCTTGGATGGAAGTCCAAGGGCCATTGCAATTCTTGTAGATAGTCAAGGAAGTCCAAGGAACATTGCAATTCTTGTCGATAGTCATGCTGCTATTAAAGCTCTGTCATCGCACACCATAAAGAGTAAACGAATCCGTAACACGACGCTAGCGCTCAACCGTATCCATCAGCACTCAACAAGCCCTGCTGGGTTCCTTGTCACTCAGGTGTCCCAGGTAACAAAGTGGCGGATGAGTGAGCCAGGAACGGCTCTGCGCTGGCAGCTAACCTTGCGGTTACGGACTTAGAAAGACCATTACAGGACGTTGTATCAGGGAGACGGCTAGAGCTCTGGCGGAAAGAGAATGAGACATGGCGTCCGGTTGTCGCATCTCCCGAGCATTCTGGCTGAGATATGATCCAAAGCGATCTGAACTTCTGCGGTTTCATAAAAATAGGACTAGGTTAGAGGTAGCCCTGGTAACGGGGCACTGCACCATAGGCAATATGGCTGGGAGGAGGCACGTTCCTCGGCACGATTTCTGCCGCAGCTGCAGAGATGAGGAAGAGACAGAAAGCATCCAATACCTGTTAGGCGACTGCCTCGGCGCTTCTTAGAAGACGAAGCCAGTTTCTGGATAAACCATTCTTTGAGGATCTAGGTAGTCTAGGCTATATGCCTATAGCGGATCTGGCTGCTTTCTTCGAATCCACAAAATGATTCTGCAACCTGAGAGACTTATGCGACTAGGGATGTACATTTTTTGATGCTCCTCCACTATCCCTCCCTTTCTTTAATTCCTTTGGTCCCCATTTAATTAGACAACACAACGGACCTTATGGTGTATCACTATCTGAACTGCCTATAAAATCATAACCTAACCTAACTAACATTTTGGAGGTAAACAAGAAGTTTTAGAGAAATCGCGCAAACTTGCAACATGCTAAGGCGTGAACGCACTTTTTGCTAGTACATGTATAGATGGTCGGGATTGAGAATTAGGAGTTAGATATGAACATGATAAAATCACTAAATTAGGCCAACTTTATGATATTAATATGCATCTTGGCCGAAATTATGCTAGTTACTCTTATCTTAACCTCATTTTCACAACAATGCATCTTCACCGCAAATTTAGTACTTTTGAGGACAAATCTGAAGTTACATATTTCTTACCCAGCATCATCCATCATCACTCGTTTTTCTTTTTTTTTTAAATACTAGACATAACCGGCTCTATTCATGACCCAACTCGGGGCAAACAAAAACAAGCCTGGCCTTAAGCGACGACAATGTTTCAATGTTTTCTTGCAACCAAACCAAACTATAAATATCACACAATGAATGGAGCCAGAGCCATGGTATGGAGCTGCCTGCCATGGCTAAGTCTCTCTATGATGTTGCAATTCCTGAAATTGCCCTCAACCAAGTGACAAACCCGTACCAAACCTGATCAAAGCAAATCAAGCGGAGCCAACCAACTCAATTAAAGTTCATGTGCGGCATTTGTCCGTACCCCCGTCCCTCCGTCCGTCCCTCAGTCTGTCATAAATAAAAGAAAATTTTTTCGCAAAAGTAAATCTCGAGCTGTGCCATAAAAGGCGTTAAAAAGGCGCATGATACGACATTTATGGGTTTATTGTAAGTGAAACGTAGACGAAGTAGCCCTGCCCTCCGCCTCATATTGGATCTGTAACTAATATAGCCATTGGCGTGGCTAAATAAGAGCTATGAGGGGGGGGAACGGAGCTACAACTGGAGCTGGAGACGTAGCTGGCTCTGAACATGAATTGTGAAACGTGCCGCGTAGTCAGATGACAATAAATCTTGAAGCGATAATATATACGGAGAGAGAGAGCGATACGAATACTCGTTCCAGAGGGGGGCTGGGCGGCTGCACGTAGTGGGAGGTGTAAAAAATTATATGTAATAGCAACGAGTGAGTTGTTTTTAAATGATATCTAATTGTTATATTATATAGCTGGAAGCAGTATATTAGCTGGGAGATAGAGTTAGAATAAAATGAACGGGATTGAAGAGATTTAGATCTTATTAAAGCAAATCAAAGATTAAAACATTTTTTTTTCTAAGAACTCGTAATTTAAATTCAAAATTATCTTCTCTATTGTATTCTATTTTTTGGTATTTTTTAGTATTTTTTTAGATCTTATTAAAGCAAATCAAAGATTAAAAGAGATTTAGATCTTATTAAAGCAAATCAAAGATTAAAACATCTTTCTTTCTAAGAACTCGTAATTTAAATTCAATATTATCTTCTCTATTGGATTATTTTTTGGTATTTTTTAGTATTTTTTTAGATCTTATTAAAGCAAATCAAAGATTAAAAGAGATTTAGATCTTATTAAAGCAAATCAAAGATTGAAACATCTTTCTTTCTAAGAACTCGTAATTTAAATTCAAAATTGTCTTCTCTATTGGATTCTTTTTGTGGTATTTTTTAGTATTTTTGTTGATCTTATTAAAGCAAATCAAAGATTAAAGCATCTTTCTTTCTAAGAACTCGTAATTTAAATTCAAAATTATCTTCTCTATTGGATTAATTCTGTGGTATTTTTTAGTATTTTTGTAGATCTTATTAAAGCAAATCAAAGATTAAAGCATCTTTCTTTCTAAGAACTCGTAATTTAAATTCAAAATTATCTTCTCTATTGGATTATTTTTTTTGGTATTTTTTAGTACTTTTTTAGATCTTATTAAAGCAAATCAAAAATTAAAAGAAATTTAGATCTTATTAAAGCAAATCAAAGATTAAAACATCTTTCTTTCTAAGAACTCGTAATTTAAATTCAATATTATCTTCTCTATTGGATTCTTTTTTGGTATTTTTTAGTATTTTTTTAGATCTTATTAAAGCAAATCAAAGATTAAAAGAGATTTAGATCTTATTAAAGCAAATCAAAGATTGACACATCTTTCTTTCTAAGAACTCGTAATTTAAATTCAAAATTGTCTTCTCTATTGTATTCTTTTTGTGGTATTTTTTAGTATTTTTGTAGATCTTATTAAAACAAATCAAAGATTAAAGCATCTTTCTTTCTAAGAACTCGTAATTTAAATTCAAAATTATCTTCTCTATTGGATTCTTTTTTTGGTATTTTTTAGTATTTTTTTAGATCTTATTAAAGCAAATCAAAGATTAAAAGAAATTTAGATCTTATTAAAGCAAATCAAAGATTAAAACATCTTTCTTTCTAAGAACTCGTAATTTAAATTCACAATTATCTTGTCTATTGGATTATTTTTTTTTGGTATTTTTTAGTATTTTTTAGTAAAAAAGTTTAATTTTCCATGGAGCTGCTAGTCAAATTAAATAAACAAATATTTCCTTCGAAAAACTTTTATAGAACTGTATTTGGTGGATTTATTTGTTTTCTCTTTCTAATAAAGATTGGTTTTCTATTGATCTGCTTTTTTATTAGTCAAATTTATGAAATAAGTATTTCCATCAAAAAACTTGTATAAAATATTTTATCTGCATGAAATTGTGAATTTTAGGAATCGACTTCCGTTTAATTTTTTTGTTTCTAACAAATTTTTTCTTCTCTTTTTCAGGTAAGCCACAAATATTTTCTTGGTAGACTTATAATATGGTTTCAAAGTAAGTTTCATGCATATGAAAAACTTTCCAAAACGAAGTATTTTGCAAAATTTGTTAAAGCCCGACGTGCATCGGTCATGTTTTTCCAATTTAAATGCAGAGTTTCCAAAAACCGATAATATTCATCAGAACTCGGAAAAATTCTTCTATGAGATATTTTGAGGTTATGTTATAAATTTTTAAAGATTTTTTTTTAGGTGAGATGTTTGGGTTTTATACCAATCTTAAAACACACACAAAACTAGCTAGTTTTGAGGTTATCCCAAACACTTGACGTGTAGAAATTTTTTGATTTCGTATCAAGAAACAATGCAGGCAGACATCGGAAATCGTAAAAGATACTTATGGGTTATGTTATCACAAAATTACAAGCCAAGAAAATTGATTTTATTGTAGATGTCAGACCTCTACTATGTGTTCATAATTGGCCAGACGGATTTTGGTTTCAGACCATTACAGAGATCCCAAAAACATATAGAATACATTAGGATCATGAAAAATTATTCTTTACTCTATAAGATATTTTGAGTTAACATAACCTTAAAATACCACAAAGCTATCGAAAAAAATTATGGTTAGAGGCTTAGAGGTCAAAAGGTCTTTTATGTGTTCAGAATCGTCCCGACAGATCTTGGTTTTGTATCAATCTCAAAAAAGCACACAAAACAAGCTAATTTGAAGGTGCTGAAGTTTTTATGACATCGGATGAGGAAAAGCTGTAGTCGGACCACAGAATTAGAAAAGGATGCTTTATGATTTTGTGGCTTAAAGGTCAGACCCTCTTCCGTCTTTGATGTGTTCAGAACTGGCCCGACAGATCTTGGTTTTATAGCAATTTAAAAAAAACACCCAAAACTAGATAATCTCCAGCGTTTTTAAAAGTTTTTTTTAGTATTTTTTTGCTGAGAAAGTTTGATTTTTCATAGACCTGTTATCTTATTAGGCAAATGTAATAAATACATTTTTTTTAATAACTTTTATAAAATATTGTATGAAATTTTTTAATTTTTTCGAATATTTATTCTATTGACAATCAACCGATAAATTTATAAGGTTATAATTCAATACATGAAATTCTGAAATTTAAGAAATCGACAAAAGTTTGTTTTAAATTCAACGCACTGAATAAAAAAACCACACAAACGAGGTATTTAGGAAGTTTTCTTAGAATCCGAAGTGCTTGAGTTGTATTTCTCGATTTGGGTAAAAAGATACCAAAAACAAAAAAATATTCTACGAGATATTTTCAGGTTATTTTATAACAGAGCTACAAAATAAAATTTAAAGAGGTTTAGCGGTCAAAACGTGTTCTATTTGCTTAGAATTGGCCCGACATATTTTAGTTTTATACAAATCTTAACTCACAAAATGAGCTAATTTAGAAGTTATCCCAAAATTCCGACTTACTGAAGATTTTTTGACGTCGGATTCAAATTCACCGAGCGAAAATGCATATTAAAAAAAAATATAGGCAGATGTTAAGTTGCGAAAAAGATTAGGTTCAGGGGCCTGACCATGTCTTCTAAATATTTTTGGAGTTACTGAACTCGAATCCAAGCTGTATAAAACCAAAGCATGTTAGGTCTACGAGATAAGCGTGCTTTGTATGACTTTTTGATATGGGTATAAAACCAAGATCCGTCAATCCCCCGTCAGCTTTTGAAAACAACCTAAAAAACACCACAAAACGTCGTGTTTTGGGGCATATTTCAGAAAAACTAACAAGCTTAGTTAAATTTGATCTCGAATTTTGATTCTTAATCAGCGAGCCCAAAAGCATATGAAAGATATGGTAGGTCTCAAAAAAAAATTTATATGTTTTAGTTTTAGAGGTTAGAGTGAAACTTGAACCAAAGTTATTAGCTCGAAATACCTAAGACAACTTACCTATGCCTCCTGCCCAGATCAGAAATTTTGTTTGAAAATGTATTTATTTTTTCAGTGCTATAATTTTTTTTATATGGGATCAGAAATTTTTTTGAAGATTTGTTTATTACTTCAGTGCTATAATTTTTTTTATATTTTTTCGAACCCCAAATTTTGATAAACATTTTGATAACGTGCTTTGAGCGACAGCTCTAAACCATTCAAGATTCTTTACGTATTTATTATATATACTCTATATACAATATATATATAGTGTATACGTCTTAGCTGCCTAATAAGCTGCCAAAGTATCTGTTAAACTTTGCTTGGCTTACACAGATACAAACCGAATTGTGGGTGTAGTTGTGCTCCATGGCATTTTAATTGAAGCAAATACTAAAAGCGACGACAGCAGAGATTGTCTCTAAAGATTTATAAGCGTGGCCATTGTACTTACTCTATAATGTATATATACATATATATATATATATATATATATATATATATATATATATATATCTTATGTATTTATATGTCTGAGCATGTAGTTTATAGGAACATAAAATCAAATCAAATTATTTATGCATAAGTGTCTAATAATGCACACAAGTAAGACTTGGCATGCTCCACACGGACAAATGGATACATGGACAAATGGACTCAGAGACATGGCCAAGTCGAGGCGTTAACTGGGCAATGGGGATGGGAGAAACGGGCGGAGGCCGGCAAAAACAACAACTCATGGCTAACTAAGAGCACATAAGTAGAAACAGCTAATTACATGCAAGTGTAGTTCGATTTGGAGAGGAGAGTATTTATGTTGCTCTAGATACACTACAAAAGGGTAGAATAGATAGATAGGTATAAATAGATAGAAAGATACATAGATACATAGATACGTAGATGCATAGATACATAGATACATAAATACATAGATACATAGATACATACGATACATACGATACATAGATACATAGATACATAGATACATACGATACATACGATACATACGATACATACGATACATACGATACATACGATACATACGATACATACGATACATACGATACATACGATACATACGATACATACGATACATACGATACATACGATACATACGATACATACGATACATACGATACATACGATACATACGATACATACGATACATACGATACATACGATACATACGATACATACGATACATACGATACATACGATACATACGATACATACAATACATACGATACATACGATACATACGATACATACGATACATACGATACATACGATACATACGTTACATACGATACATACGATACATACGATACATACGATACATACGATACATACGATACATACGATACATACGATACATACGATACATACGATACATACGATACATACGATACATACGATACATACGATACATACGATACATATGATACATACGATACATACGATACATACGATACATACGATACATACGATACATACGATATTACATCAAAAATCGATTAAGTATTTTAAAATCCTTTTATAGGGCAAACGATTTTTGTCGTTAAGAAAAATATCGCTATATCAAGAAAATACTTCGTTCTTAGACTATCCGAATATTAAATTTTGCGATAAATTAAAAAAATAAAAATCAAAAATTCGACGTTTAAAATTACTTAATTTTTTTGCGCTTTTATAAAGGGCATATTTTTATATAATAGTTGGACCATCAATTGTACTTCATTTTGTGTACATTTACATAACAGAGTAGGGTCTCTCTTCATTGGTTATTAATCTACGTCTTTACTCGCACAATCCAGATTCACGTCGATTTTCTATTGTTGCTCAGTTGTTAAGATCTCGCTTTTTAATTTTTATAACTTTTTCGGCAAATCTGTTTAAGATGTTCCAGTTTAGAAATACTTTTATGTTTTAATTAGATATGAGCTAAGATAAGATGAGATGAGATGAGTTGAGATCAGGTGAGTTGACGTGAGATCAGATGAGCTGAGATCAGAAAAGTTGAGATGAGATGAGATAAGATGAGGTGAGATGAGAAGAGTTGAGAAGAGTTGAGATGAGATCAGATGAGATGATATCAAATATGATGAGGTCAGATCAAATAACATGAGCTCAGATCAGATGATATAAAATAAGTTGACATACCATGAGACACTTAAAAATTATGAGATGGGATCAGTTGAGATGAAATGAGACTAAATGAAATGAGATCAAAGGTGATGAGAAAAATTTAGATCAGATAAGTTGCGATGAGATGAGATAAAATGATACTAAATAAGATGATATCAAATTAGATGATGTCATTCCAAATAAGATGAAATCAGATCAGATGACATAAAATAAGTTGACATGACATGAGACACTAAAAATGATGAGATCAGCTGAGATGAGATGAAATGAAAATAGTTCAGATCAGATGAATTGAGATTTTTATATATTAATTGGACCATCAATTGTACTACATTTTGTATACGTATTTTGAAAATATCCTGATAATACTATATCTCGAAAAAGTTTGAAAATAAGACGTCTAATACCATTTTACCTTTTGTATCTTACATATAGAGAATCATTTTTTATCTTAGTTGGATCTGTGGTACTACATTGCGTATACGTATTATGAAAATACATATATTAAATTCTGTCTGTTAGTTAATTAATAAAAATATATTTATTAGTTAAAAAATTACAAAATAGAAAAGCTGCTGAAAATTAAAAAAATATTTAACTATTTTAACAAACTTTAATTAGACCAAAACCAGAGTATCTAAAAGTCGTTTTGTAAACGCTCAACTTAATGTTGCTTTAGTTTTAGCGCTTAAATAATAAAAACTTCAATGCTAAAGATGAAAATGTTATTGAAATCAGAGCAAGCTCATTTATCACATGCACAAATTGTATAAAATAAAAATAAAAATAAAAATAAAACTACTAAATAATTATACATTTATGTGAAAAAAATAAAAAAATGAAGCAATCTTGGTCAAAATTGGCAGCGTCTTCACAAAAGTAATTAAGCAGTGCTCGAAATTAACCGAATTACCGAAAGTTCCCGCGCTTAACATTTCAAAAAGGTCAGAAACAATCATATAAAAACTAAAGCAAATGCTTACTCTTGTATCTATGATATATATATTGCAAAAAATAAATAAAAAAAAAAACTTGGCCAAAAACGTACAAAGAAACGTTCTAAATTATGCCTGTCATTGAGCAAAATTATTTAATTTACTTTAAACACGAAGCAGTGCAATATATCGTGCCATAGATCACTCTATATACCCGTAGATCACCATAGATCAATCTATAGATCACATGCTCATAATGTGTGGCAACACTGACGACGCGACGCGACCAACATCTCACATCCAACCAACATCCATTGATCCAACTCCAAAAACTAAACAAGACCAACTTCAGGCCAAGCTTCAGGCCCGTCACTCAAAGCAGATACGACAAATTAGGCGATGATTGCCGCTCGACTTTTGCCTAATGATCTTTGATTTTTGATGTTTTCGTTTCGTTTTGGGCAATGTGCCAAAATTAATTTAAAAAATAAAAATAATAAATGAAAAAAATGGAAAAAAATGAACTGTACAACGTTATATTTATTGCGCAAATGAAAAATGATGGCACTGAACAGGAAGTTTCTAGTTTTGGATATATTTTGGTAACTCTGGCATAATTGAAGCAACTCGGCTGACCTCGGTTTGATTGGAAAAAATATATTATTATTATTATATGTGTTATAATCATTAGTAGGTTGAATGTTTAAATCGATAAATGGGTAGCGTAAGCTGGAGGTCTTGTGAAAGAATTGCGTAAGGACAAGAACACTGGCTAGTACAGGGTGGTCCATATAAAAGTTGGAACTTAATTTTGCTATAAAACAAAACGGTTCAATATTTTTCAATGTTCAAAGTTGTATTTGAAAGGTTGGTTCATGACATTTATTTATGAAAAATAATTTCGGTCAAATGACCACCACGACTGGCTTGACAGTATGCCACTCGATCGATCCAATTTTTGAGCACATTTTCGATTGTTTCGGGCCTTATCCTGGCAACAGCGGCTCCAATCTCGTCTTTCAGCTCATTAATTGTTTGCGGATTGTTGGCATAAAATTTATCTTTCACCGCTCCCCAAAGATAATAGTCCAAAGGCGTCAAATCACAGCTTCTTGGTGGCCAATTCCCAACGCCATTTTGGCTGATTAAGCGATTTCTGAAGATTTAGCGCAGAAGATCGATTTTGGCATTCGCTGTGTGGCACGGGATGCCGTCTTGTTGAAACCAAATATCGTCCAAGGCTTCATCTTCAATTTGTTCGAAGAACCAGTCGGTCAACATTGCGCGGTAGCCCACGCCTTTGATGGTTTCGGCGGCTCCTTCTTCATTTTCGAAGAAAAATGGGCCGATGACGCCGCCAGACCAAATTCCACACCAAACAGTCACTCGTTGTGGGTGCATTGGCTTCTCCTGGAACGCTTGCAAATTTTCTGAGGCCCAGATGCGACAATTTTGCTTATTAACATAACCACCGAGGTGTAAATGAGCTTCGTCCGAGAAGATGATTTTTCGATAAAATTCGCCATCTTCGGCCAAACGATCTTCCGCCCAATTTTAATATTTCCCAACTTTCTTCGAGCGTATAGCGTCCCATTTCGTAATGGTCAATGTTTTTACTAAATATTTACCAATATATGAATGACATTTGACGTTTTAAAAGTCAAATAATCGGTAGTTCAAATTCCAAACGCTAGATGGACCACCCTGTATGTGCTTAAGGCTTTAAGCTTTTCAGATCTATCTAAGAAATTGAATTTTTAAACTCAAAAATTGAGTCGCATATGTTGAAAAAATAAGCTTCCACTGAGTTCCGGTTTTCACATTTACTTAAGTGAACATTTATTTCCCTTACTGGTTCAAAAGAATGGATATCATATAGATCACCTTTACTACCTTTGTTTTTAAAAATTCTTACCAAGTGAGTGGTTTTCCAAATATAAGGTTAAAAAAACCGGAACTGAAAGTGGTTCCGTTACGAGAACCGGCATTGCAGCCGGAGCTGTAGCTTTTGATGCATTTAAGAGCTATCTAAGCAATATAATTATTTAACTCAAAAATTGAGTCGCTTATGGAAGAATTAGCTTTCGCTGAGTTCCAGTTTTCACATGCACTTAAGTGAAAATGAATTTCCACTGGTTCAAAAGAATGGATGTCATATAGATCACCTTCACTACTTTTGCTTTAAAAAAATTCTTACCAAGTAAGTGGTTTACCAAATGTAAGAAGCTTAAAAAAAACCGGAACTGAAAGTGGTTCCGTTACGAGAACCGGCATTGCAGACGGAGCTGTAGCTTTTGAAGCATTTAAGAGCTATCTAAGCAATATAATTATTTAACTCAAAAATTGAGTGGCTTATCGAAGAATTAGCTTTCGCTGAGTTCCGGTTTTCACATTCACTTAATTGAAAATGAACTTGCCTTACTGGTTCAAAAGAGTGGATATCATATAGTTCACCTTCAGTACCTTTATTTTTAAATGTTCGTACCAAGTGATCAGTTTACCAAATATAAGAAAGTTAAAAAAAAAACAGGAACTGAAACTGGTTCCGGAACGAGAACCGGAATTGGAACCGGAGCTGTAGCTTTTGATATTCTTAATTAAAGTTTTTCAGCTTTCCAGAGCTATCTAAGCAATAGATATGTTTAACTCAAAAATTGAGTCGCTTTTGGAAGAATTAGCTTTCGTTGAGTTTCGGTTTTCACATTCACTTAATTGAAAATGAATTTCCCTCACTGGTTGAAAATAATGGAACTCGTATGGCTCACCGCAATCAAAATATTGGTTAATTCAAAAACTGGAACTGGAACTGATTCCAAAACGGCAAATGGATCCGCAACTGGAACTAAAATCAGAAATGTAGCTTTAAATATAATTAATTTAATTGGCGTAAGAATGAGCAGCTTGGACGCTTTTAAAAGTTTGACAATCTGGGCGTCCTTTGAACAAGTTTCTCCAAAAGCGGACCCGGAACTGGGACCGGAACTGTATATTTAAATAAAATTAATTTTGTTGGGGAAAAAAAGAGTAGCTTAATAATTTGAAACGTTTGACAACCTGGGAGTGCTTTGAATTAAATTACTCTGGTTCCAAATGGAACTAGCTATAAGAATACAATTTTTAAAGCATTCTTCTAGATTTAACAAGTTTTTATGGATTATGGGACTTGAAAACACTCAGAAATATAAAAATATTTTTTTCGAATCTTTTCTTAATAAAATTTTGAAAGATGGGATTAAAGGGAAAAAATTATTTGGAAAGAACCAAAAATATTCCGGAACGGCAAATGGAGTCGGAATTGGAAATGTAGCTTAAAATATATTTAATTGGAGTAGGAAAGAGCAGCTTTGACGTTTTTTTATGCTTGACAATCTAAGCCTATTTTGAAGTAAGTTGCTCCGGTTCAAAATAGAACCAGGTTGAAGAAAACAATTTTTAAAACATTCTCAGTTTTTATTTAAAACATTTTCTAAAAAATTGTGGGACTTGAATAACACTCAGAAAAGCGAATTTTTAAAATATTTTATTTGAATTTTATCTTAAAACAATTTTGAAAGCTGGAATTAAAGAGCAAGAGTTCTTTGGAATGAACCAAAAATATTACGGAACGTCAAATGGAGACGGAACTGGTTCTGGCACCGGAATCGTAGCTTGAAATATATTTAATAGGGTTAGACAAAAGCAGCTTTGACGCTTTTTAATATTTGACAATCTGGGTGTGCTTTGAAGCAAGTTGAGCCGGTTCAAGATTGAACTTTTATTAAAAAAGTTTTCTATAGTTCGAGGGACTCTCAAAAATGATCTTAAAAAATATTTTTTTTTCCGAATTTTTGCTTAAAAATTTTGAAAGCTTGGGTTAAGTGAAAAAAGTTCTTTGGAATGAACCAAAAATATTTCCTAAATAAATTAATTAATAAAGACATTTCAAGCAAGTGTATCCACTTAAAGCTTAGCTAAAAATTTAGCTAAATAATTTTTGAACTAAACGGCAAAGATAATAACTATATAAATACTTTTTTTTAATTTTGAAAACAATATATTATGTTTATTACATTAGGGTGGGTCAAATTTATTCGATACTAAAGCTCACATCGATTTTGATGCTTTGAGTCATTCTAAGCTACTTTGCGCAGGAAACTATGGGTCTAAAAATTTCGGGTCTGCCACTTTTTCAAATTAGGTTTTTTTCAAAATATTCAAAAATGGAACTAGACATTGCATTCACGAGGTGAAAAATCGTTTTTTTTTTATAGCTAAATGTGTATTTGAGGGTCGAGGAAGCTTATAAGCTTATTATCGAAAAAGCTTATGAACAACATTGACATTTTTTTTTGAGCATAAAAAAAAATTAATAAAAAAAATATTGTTTTTTTATTAAAAATTAAAAATAAAAATTCTCCATTATTGGTTGCTACAAAGATATACAAAAAATATTCAGTGTATTTACATTTTTCAATTTGTATAAAATTTCAATTTGACTGTAAATTAATCATAAAAAAATTACAACTTTCATAGATGTTAAAAAATATTGGATAAATAAAAAAAAATAAGTGCTCTTTAACGAAGTTAATAGTAGAAAAAATATAAAGATAAAAAATAAAATGTGAAAAACATTTTTCATCGAAAAAGGTTAAGAAAAACATTGAAAATTTTATTTTAAAGCAAATAAAAAATTAAACAATTTTTTTTAAATTAAAAAAGCTACAAAGACAAAAAATATTTAGCTTATTGGCATTTTTTTTTTGTGTAGGTCTGTATTATTTACAACAAATTTACGTGAACTTGGCTTAATGTTTATGGCTTAATTGCTGAAGGTGCTGCAAAACGTCAACTGCATGGCTAATGAAGGCCCCTGAAAATTGTTGCTATTGAAGCCAACCCTGCGTATACGCAATCTGCATACGTAATGCCTTAGTGGCTGCATTTGCAAGTTCGTCGCCTAAGTCTTTGTCTTTTGTCTTGGGCCTTATAAAGCCGTGTTTAAGTTCTAAGCACTGCTTGAGTCTTGAGTCATACAAAATGCCAATAGTTTTTTTTTTTTGTGAGCTTAAATTAAAAAGTTCAAGTATAACATTTGATTTTTGGCTTTATATTTTTTTGTGTTCAGCTGCTCAATTGAAAGTCAAAGCTAAGCGGAAACGCTTTGAGACAGCTTAAGCGACTTGGTGCAGTGCCCAGATTTGAGTTTTTCAGTTTTTCTCAAGGTTTTTCTTAAGTTGCATGCACCTGACTTGGCAACATTATGGCTTTCAGCTCGTCAGCGTCAGCTTAGTTGAGTTTGACGGACTCCAATTTGTTATGAAATGATATATGGAGCACATTTTGTAAGTAATGACAAAAAAACAAAAATGAAAAAATAAAGGCTTAAACCTAAAATGCTTAGAGCCGCTTTTGTATGTATTTATGCTATAACTGCTATTTAAATGCCTCTTAAGTTTATTGGGCTGTCAGTTTGGCTATATAATATTACCTGTTTGTAGCTCTGCAACTGCTATTAATTAAAGTTTTTTTTTTTAATGTCATGCCACAAACAATTGCAGCATGTTGCATGCAGCGTCCCAGACCATGGCATAGAAAATAGATTCTATGTTAAAAAATAATAAAAATTTGTTTATACAGTTGAACTCTTGGCCCCTGGACAGCTACTATCTGGGCAGCCATCACAACAAAGCATCGAGTTAAGTCGATTACTGTATACTCTATGCAGTAAAGTTACAGCGTCTGCTTGGTTGGTTGGTTGGTTTGTGTGCCGTTTGAGTGACAACATATTCAAAACTCAATTAGCGCTAATGCGCCATTTTGTTACACCACTTATGGGAACCACTGCTGTTCGGTTTACTCAAACCATCTCGATCCGTTAATAAACCTGCTGATGTCGTCTATGTTCTTTTCTGCCAAGTCACGTAGGCTTCCTAACGCGAAGCTTCCTAGTGCTCTGTGGCGTAAGGACCCCAATCGTGGGCACTCACATAAATAATGATAAACTGTCTCTTCTGTGTTCTCCTGGTCACAGCTTCGGCATCTGACGTTGCAGGGCCAGCCCATTTTCTTTGCATGGTCTCCTAATGGCCAATGTCCGGTTATTGTCGAGGCTATTCAGAAGATCATTGTTCTTGGCTTGCTTAGCAGTTTGGCCTTTCTACGCTTGTCGTATCGCGGCCAAATTTCCTTTGCAATCTTGCAAGTGCCCATATTTTTCCATCTGGTTTCAGTCTTGTTCTGAGCTCGCAGAAGATGTAGGGGTATTTGACAGCTACTTCCGCTGCTTCACCATCTACTGCTCCTTTTCTCGGCAGTTCATCAGCTTTTTTATTCCCGTATACGTTCCTATGTCCGGGAACCCATACGAGAGCGATGTTCATTCTGCTTGCAATGGCATTGAGATCTTATTTGCATTATCTGATGATTTCTGAGTTCACGGTTGGCGAATTGATTGCCAGCAAAGCTGCTTGACTGTCGGAGAATATACATACCTCCGCCAGCTGACTCGGATGATTATTCAACACCTTACATGCTTCTCAGATGCCAAAGACTTCCGCCTGGAAGATGCTGTTTCTGCTGCCTAGGCGATAGGAAAGAGACACTTCGAGTTCGTCCGAGTAGACCCCTGCTCCTACACCGCGATCCATCTTGGATCGGTCAGTATAGATTGCAGCTGCGTCTGCTCTCATTACCCTGTTCATGTGCCACTCCTTTCGCGTCGGGAATCTGACGTCGTAGCCCTTCTTGAAGTCCAGTACTGGTGTTATGTAATCTGTTGATTTGCTAGTCTCTTGACCCTTTAGAATGCTGCCATGTCCGAAGGTGCTATTCCTCCAGAGTCCAGTTTTTATTGATTCTGGTGGCCGTGTTTGCTGCAGTTAGCTTTAATTGGATGTCAATCGGAATCATATTCAAGATCACATTTAACGCCTCTGCTGGGCATGATCTAATTACGCCCGTAACACTTGCACAGGCCGCTCGTGGCAGTGTACTTAGTCTCCTGATGTTGTATTGCCTGCTCAATGCTGGCCACCATACCAGCGCACCATATGTGATGATGGGTCGTACGATGGCTGCATGCATCCATAGGGCAATCTTAGGGTTCAGACCCCAGTTCCTGCTGATATTATATGCTATGTACGCTTTCTCTATCCTTTTTTCCACATTGTCCTTCCAGTTGAGCTTTGGATCTAGTACCACTCCTAGGACCGTCGCTCTGTCGGACAACGGAATCTCTACTCCGTTAAGAGAAGGGAGTCTAAACTGAGGTATTTTCGTTTTTGTGGTTAATAACATAACAAGCCATACTCGAAAGACTTTTTTAACGATGTGCCGTGCGCCCAACTTTATAGCCGCCTGCTAATTTATTTTTATAGCTTTTCCACAAAATTACTAAGCACCAGTGAAATAATAGAGTATAACTTATAGTGTATTCATAAGAACATAAATGGCAAAAAAAACCATTAAAGCAGCTGCTCAATGGCAAAAAGCCAATAACTTATCGCATCACTCATACGCCGCATTGGTCAGCTATCTGTTCTATGCACTTGGGACTGTTTAGCGGCTTCTTTGGATCCATTAATATTGACAATTAATGTGCAACGTTGCAGTTTGAACATGCTAACAAGTTGTTTATCTTGGAATGATTCGATATGTGCGCCTTCTGACATTGACCATTTGAACGGACAACAAATGCATAAAGTTGAATACGTACATAAATGTTTACTATATGCTTGCTAGATAGAGGTAGAGGCATGCCACATGGTTGCATTTGTCTTGGCTGTAGTCATAGTTACTATGTCAATGAGTCATGCCTAGTAATGAGTATTCTTGGCTTTAATCAAACTCGTATGCAGTTGTTAGCCAAGGTCAAAAGGCTGGTGTCCAATGCGGAAAACACGCAGCACTCAAGCACTGTCACATAGGTGACATTAACTATAAAAAATCATAATAAAAAGTTTTAATTAAATGACTATTACAACAGAAAAAAAATGCGATCAAAATGGAGGGATGTCAATTAAAGAGAAATATGATTTACAGTGGGCTAACCGTTTCATAAAATTTTCAATAAATGTTCTCCCAATCGGTGTTGGCTTTTACGCTAAGAAGTACTTGTTCTTAGAGATGAGTTGAGATGAGATGAGATGAGATGAGATGTGGAAGAGTTAAGATCAAATAAGTTGAAATGAGATGAACTGAGATGAGGGTTGAGAAAAATGCCTTCACTAATAGCGTTTCGAAAGTGAAAGCCCGTCTTACACAGGCTAAAACCTCGACCCCTTGTTTTTGGACAGTATCTACCTCTGGGAAACTATTTAGCTGAGCCATTACATAACAGAGTAGGGTCTCTCTTTATTGGTTATTAATTTACGTTTTTACTCGCACAATCCAGATTCACGTCGATTTTCTATTGTTGCTCTGTTGTCAAGATCTCGCTTTTTAATTTTCAGAACTTTTTCATCAAACCTGTTTAAGGTGTTCCAGTTAAGAAATACTTTTATGTTCTAATTAGATATGAGCTAAGATAAGATGAGATGAGATGAGATGAGATGAGATGAGTTGAGATCAGATGAGTTGAGGTGAGATAAGATGAGTTGACATCAGAAAAGTTGAGATGAGATGAGATGAGATGAGGTGAGATGAGAAGTGTTGAGAAGAGCTGAGAAGAGTTGAGAAGAGTTGAGATGAGATCAGATGAGATCAGATGAGATGATATCAAATAAGATGAGGTCAGATCAAACAACATGAGATCAGATCAGATGATATTAAATTAGTTAACAAGCCATGAGACACTTAAAAATTATGAGATGAGATTAAAAATTATGAAATGAGACTAAATGAGATGAGATGAAAAGTGATGAGAAAAATTAAAATCAGATGAGTTGAGATGAGATGAGATAAAATGAAATTAAATAAGATGATATCAAATTAGATGAGGTCAAATCAAATAAGATGAAATCAGATCAGATGACATCAAATAAGTTGACATGACATGAGACACTAAAAATGATGAGAACAGCTGAGTTGAGATGAAAAGAAAATAGATCAGATCAGATGAATTGAGATGAGATGAGGTCAGATTGGGTTAGATGAGGTCAGGTCTAATTAGATGAGATCAGATCACATTACATCAAATAAGTTGACATGTCACGAGACACTTAAAAAATTTAAGGTGTTTTTCTTATGGAAAAGTCTTAAAAAGAACTATAAAAATATATTTTGTCCAATTTTTTAAAAATAACAATATAATATAAATAATCATTTGGAGTTTTTGTGATAAGTAGAATATCACTAAACCTACCCTATCAGCTTAATTAGCAGGCAGGTCAACGTCTGCTGGTTCCACTTGCTTGAGATGAGAAGAGATTAGATCAGCTGAGATTAGAAGAAACGATATAGTAGTTAAAAATAAATGAATCAGATAAAATCAGATTAAATGAGAAAAAACGAGATAAGATACAATAATATAAAATAAAATGGGATAAAATAATATAAATTTACATAAAATTATACAAAATTAGATCAGACTAAACAAAATCAAATGGGATACTTCGAAAAAATAAAATTTTCCATATTATGATACGAGATGAAATAAAATAAGATAAAAAGAGATAAAATGCGATAAAATAAGATAAATGAAAATAAAATTATATAAAATCAGATCATATTGAATAAAATTAAATGGGCTAATTAAAAAAAATAAAATTTGTCGGTAAAATTTTTCATTTGTCTATTTAAAAAAAAAGCATTTCTTCGTCGACATTTATATATATGAATATATATAGTTCGGATGGCGAAGCGATCGTAGGGAGGAGCCCCCTAGCCCATTTAAAAAAAGTTGAAATATCAATAATAATCAAAAATGAAAAATATATTCAAAATCTTCTTTTTTTTTGACCCAAACATTTGCAATATCTTAAAAATTTTGCAAATTTTATGCAGCTTTGTTTGGAAAAGCATTAAAAACACCAAAAGCTCATAATTTTGATAAAGAGGCTGCCACGCCCACACCTGTCACGAAATCGGTTTAGCAATTTTGTTGTCATTTAAAACCAATTTTTTGTTTTTATCTAACACATCACTTCATCTGAATATTTAAACTCTTTGGAATTTTTCGGATCAGCCCCTAAGGCGAAAAATGAAGCAAATCGTTTAAGGTATTTATGTAATAAAACAAAAATCTTTATTTAATAAACTGCTTTACACAATGAAAAGCAAAAATGCATCCTTTGTATTTTAACACAAACGAAATGTCAATGGAAAAAGTGAAATTCCATAACGAAAAAAAAACACTTCTCCAAGCAATTAACTTTACCTTTACCTGCCATGCAAAAATATTTAATAAATTTTCAAACAAGTTTGCAAGGCTCATCTGGAATACTTTGGCCATGCCAATCTTTTGTTGGACATTGTCTGTTGTGCCTCAACTTTCCTTTTGCTGCAGAGCTGCAGAATCCCAAACAATAAAAGAAAACACCAATAAACTCGCTTTGAGTGAAAGCCAAAGAAAGCAAAGAATGTGAGTGAGGACTGCCTCACAATGGAATCTGCATCTGCATCTGGGATATTGGTTGTGACTCCAGCTGGGGCAGAGGCAACTACTGGATGCCTCTTATTATTATTTGGGTGTAGGCGATGAATTTTTTGTTTGAAAAATGGCATTGACATTTGTGGCAGCCACAGCTGGGCAGCTCATTTGTGCAACAGCCTGCCTTGGTGCAGCCTGGTCTATTGGTGACTGGGGCCAGTTTTTGTTGCCACGGCAACTTTTGTGGCACTCGTTGCAGCAAAAGGTCTGGCATGCAACAACACCAAAATACAACAATAGAACGTTGATTTTGTATTTCCAGATCGAAGTCGAGCTGCTGCTGGCATTTGCCCAGGCACATAACATAAAGGTTAAATGCGCAGTCTCAGCTGATGATGACGTCAATTGAAGCTGCTGCAGTTGCAGCTGCAGTCGCCGTCACTGCCGCAGTCGCAGTCGCTGCCTCTGCCATAGAGTGAAAGTGTGGCCAACAACTCGTCCAGTTTTCAGTAAAAAACATTTTCACAGAGTGTTTTTTTTGTTTTGTGTTTTTGGAAATTTATGAGCTGCATTTGTTTTTGGATTTACGCAGGTGCATTGAATGCTTTGCGGCTAGAGATGAGCGCGTGATAAAAACAAAGTCACGAAAACACGCAAAAGTATTAAAGTTCATCAAAAGCTGTAAAATGGTTATTTTTATAATTTATTTGTTTTATTTATTGCCTAGTTTCATTAACATACAAATTTTCTTAAGCTAGGATTTGAACAAACTTATTTACAGTGTTTAGCTCTCGCTTTTCATCTGAGAAATATATATTTGTTGTTTAGCATGATAACATGATTTTTATTTTTTTTTTAAGTGTCTCGTGACATGTCAACTTATTTGATCTGATTATTTGATAATGTGATCTGATCTCATCTAATTAGACCTGACCTTATCTAATCCGATCTGACCTCATCTCATCTCAATTCATCTGATCTGAACCATTTTCATTTCATCTCAACTCAGCTGATCTCATCATTTTTAGTGTCTCATGTCATGTCAACTTATTTAATGTCATCTGATCTGATTTCATCTTATTTGAATTGACCTCATCTAATTTGATATCATCTTATTTAATATCATTTTATCTCATCTCATCTCAACTCATCTGATCCTAATTTTTCTCATCACTTTTCATCTCATCTCATTTAGTCTCATTTCATCTCAACTCTTCCCATCTCATAATTTTTAAGTGTCTCATGGCATGTCAACTTATTTAATATCATCTGATCTGATCTCATGTTATTTGATCTGACCTCATATTATTTGATATCATCTCATCTGATCTCATCTCAACTCTTCTCTTCTCATCTCACCTCATCTCATCTCATCTCATCCATCTCATCTCATCTCATCTCATCTCATCTCAATGTTTCTGATCTCAAAATAAAAACCTTAATACTAAAACTAGTTCAATATATAAAATGTATTTATGTTTAAATATTAATGAGCATACAAAGCATACAATTTTTTAAAAATCTGAATTTATTTTTTTTACACCGTTTGGAAGCTTAGTTCGAGCCTTAAAATCTCTCTCCAGTTGGCGTTCTCTTGTATTGTTTTCGGTAGTCGTATTTTTCGTTGTTGTATACGATGATTGGCCGGCTGCGATGATTATGTGTTATTACAATTTTTTATTTTTTGTTTTTTGATCTTGGCTTATGAGTTTAAGGACTGTAAGAAAATTAAAACTTTATATTTTCAATATAGAAATATTTTAAATTCACGAAAAAATATAATATTTCATATATAATTTGAGCTTTCAGTGGTGTTCCAATCGATCATTTTTTTCTACCTATAAGTTGGTAGCGCTGTTAGAGATATCTCTAAGCTGTGCGAAATTTCAAGTCAAAATATTTATTAATGTTTGAGATGCGTTTCATTTTATAAGGTGTCACGATAAAGCGCCAACTCTCACGGCGCTGCTTCTTCGTGAGAATTTCGTTAAAATTCAACAAATATCGTATCCCAAGCTGCTTTTTCAGCTTCACATGTTTTCTGGCCCTGAAGAATAGTTAATTTATTTTAGAAGCCAAACTGATTAACTCTATACTGTAATGTAAATCGAAATAAAATTTTGGTTAAAATACTTTGTATACAAATATAAAAGTTGAAACCCCATCTAATATAATTCATGTGTGACTTTAAGGAAATTTCAGAAAATAATGCAATTTATATAAGAAACACCGTAGCAGGTAGACCACAATGTCTAAAAAATTTTAACCGGCCATGCCAATTTAATCCCTCAGCTACATAATATAATATATATCTTTTTTTTATATAAAAAGGTGTTTTTTCTCATCTTTTTGAAAGTGTAGAGCAGAAGATATTTTTTTCTCATAATTTATTTTCTCATGTTTTTATACAGTAAGGAATTTAGCGAAATGGGCAAAAAGAAGTAGAAAATGACTGAAGAGCAAATGAAAGAGCCCCTGAGCCGCTTACGGTGATGGAGGGGTGGGTGTTGGTGAGCGAAGCGAGCAGGGGCCGAAGCTCCCTAGTTATTATATAAAATATTATAGGATTTTTACAATTCTTAGCCGATTCAAACAATGAGCAAAAGCTCTTTTAGAATTTCATGGCATCCCAAACTGTCTCGTGACTCACGTTTGACACTGCTATATATAGTGTTAAAATTTTGATTCTCAAAAAGCAGCTTTTTGTTGACCTCTAAAGGCAAACATTTTAGAATTTCGCGCCATGACTGGCTCGTGACTCACGTATGACAGTGCTATGCTGCTAAAATTTTAATTGATTTAGCCACTTTTTGTGGACCTCTACCCTCATCTGGGTATATGAGCAGCATCCAACAATTTTCTCTGTATGAAGTACAGACAACAAACGCACAAAGTACCTGGCAAAATCCTTTTTCTTAGCCTGTGTTGCACTGCTTACCTCTCCTAAACTAACCTTGCTAAGCAATTTTTCTGCACAACTTACTTAATACAATTGATGATATAAATATTATGTATATAATATGTCAATATGTCATTGGATATTATTAATAGTAGATAGTAAATTTATCACTTAAAAAGCAATTTAAATCTACTAAATACTTTTTAATTTTTCGCAACTTCTTGTTTATGAAGTTAATCGAATTAAATCTTAAATTTCGGCTAAGTAACAGAAGAGTTGTTGTATATTTTCTCTTAAATCTTAAATCAAAGCGCATCCAGTTGAATTTTTCTGTAATACAAATTACTTAGTCACGCGAACTATCGCAGTCACGCGCTCATCGCTATTGGACTGACCAACTGACTCTCACCGACTTGCGCCCGTGTTAACACGCATACGCAGTTGTAAGTGCCAACAAAGTGCCGGAAAATTGCAGCAGCCAGCTGAAGAGTTGCCGCACCCCAGTTGCAGATCCAGCTCCAGTCAATCCTGCTCAGCTTAGGGGGAAAAGCCTGAGACAGCGTTTTGGGGCAAGACACTGATAAAGAATCTTTCAAATAGAGGCAGAGTTTTTTTTTGTTAAGACTTTGCAACACTTTTTGCTGTCTTTCCCATCTTTGCTTCAAGCCCAACTTATTTGACATTATTTATTTGATCATTCCGCCCTGGAGCATTTCGCCTCTACGCTTGTAGGCTTTTTAACGCCCATTAAAACATGGCCAAGTTACTCATACGTAGCATTGCAACAGACGCCGCTTACAATGTGTTAATTAAGCGGCAATACGCCCACAATGCCGTCGCCAACGGCGCTTTGTCATCATCTTGAAGAATAACATCATTATGATCATCATCATCGTCAACTTCTGCAACATCATTATCAGTGTCGTCTTTATAGGCAGCCATGACAAGCTGATATAATCAGCGATTTTCAAGTTGAAGAAGCGTCGCGTCGTATGTAAAAAAAATACTTCAAACTAAACAATGTGCAATTTTTTTTTGTGTTATTTGTATTGAAGTTACTACAATAAGTCATGGTATATACACATACACATACACACACACTTGTACCACACCCCGTCCCTGATGAGACGCGTGGGCGCCAGTTATATCTACATACATACTGAAGTACTTACGAATAATAATAAGTATACGCCCCGTTGGATATGGTCTGGTGTGGCATGCCAAGCCGCCTCTAAGTACAGGGTCATCCATATACTATGTGTATACCAGTTACACTTACCAACTAACAACCCGGCATATATGCATAATTTTATTTATTACTCAAACTTGTACACAAATAATTTGCTCGCCTCCGTATTTAACTCTTAACTTCCCCTCCACACTCACGAAATACAATAATTACGATATTTTTGCTTGCCTCACGCGAAGCTCACTTGCCGCTTGGCCGCAGCGTAATATTATTGTGAAATATCTTTTCTTTTTGCTTTTAAGCGGTTTTTAGCACTTTCATAATTTACAATAGACAACAACAACAACAACCAAAAGCGCTACAACAAATATATATTCGTAATACCTACTACATTTATTATATGGCATACATTTATTAATTTAATTTGTGGTTTGCCGCAAATTTTTGGTTTGGTTTAGTAGGATGTGCCTCCTAAATTAACCATATAGGGCTTGGTGCGGCGCCTCCAAAAAACATTGGAATTCATTTTATCAAGCCGCTGCCTGACCGTGGACTTTGCAACTGTATCCATTTTCAGATACAATCTCTCTCTATATATACCTACCTACCTGCTTAAGGTAAAAACTTTGCCAATTGGCCAAGGCGAAAACCAAAAAAAAAACTCTAAATATTTTTAGGCTTAACTAGCTTTAATTTATTTATAACAATTAATAATAAATGTTTGCTACTCCTGCTATATACAAACTTTCAAATATCTAAAGCAGATTTTTTTTATAATAATATATCATAATATCTACAAAAATATATTTTATTATGCATATCAGCAGCTCTTGACTTACTTAAATAAAAGTAACTCCCATCTCGATATTCCACTTTAGACGTTCTTTAAAAAATTGAGGTCTTTATTTTCTTAAATTTAATTTAAATTAATGAATTACTTTTTTTTAAAGTATTTTTACTGATAAAGACAATTCTGAACCGATTCAAGCAATGAGCAAAAGTTATAGCTCTAAAGATGCACATTTTGGAGTTTCGTGCAAAGCCAGACTGGTTCGTGACTCACGTTTGTTAGTGCTATTATGTATAAATGTTGATTCTGATAAAGTTGCTTTTTGTGCAACTCCAATGACGAACTTTTGCGAGCTTCGTGCCATGTCAGATTGGCTCGTGACTCTCGTATGACAGTGGTATATTGTTAAAATGTTGACGCCGCTTTTTCTGATCTCTAAAGAGAAATATATTAACATAGAATTTCGTGCCCTCTGACAGTTATATACTGCTAAAATTTTAGTCCTCCTAAAGCCGCTTTATTTGGACCCCTAAAGATGAACATATTAGAATTTCGTGTCATTCCAGACTGGTTCGTGACTCACGTACGACTGTGCTATACTGTTAATATGTTGATTCCGATAAAGCCACTTTTTGCTAACCCCTAAAGACAAACATTTTAGAATTTCGTGCTATTCCAGACTGGCCCGTGACTCACGTATGACATATATATACCGGTAAAAATGTTTATTCTGATAAAGCTAAGTTTTGTAAGATGAACATTTTAGAATTTCGTGCCATGACTGGCTCGTGACTCACCTACTGCTAAAATTTAGATTCTTATAAAGCCGTTTTTTATTTTGAACCTTCACCCTCATTTGTGTTCATGAGCAAAAGATAGAAAGTATCCAATACTTTGATTTTTACTTTCTAAAAAACTCACGAAGTAATTGGAAAAGTCCTTTTGCCAACAATTGAACCTTTTAAAGATGAACATTTTAGGATTGTGTGCTATAATGGGCTCGTGACTCAAGCATAACATTGCTATGCTGTTAAAATTTTGATTGACAAACCCGCTTTTTGTGAGCCTCTACCTTCATATGGGTAAATTAGCAGTGTATAAAAAGCATCCAATACTTTTATCTGTACTTCCTAAACCGGGAAGGTCGCTCTTCTAACAACTGAATTTGATCACGAGCTTATCTTAGCCTGAGTCCAACTGTCTAACTCTCTAAAGCTAACCCTATTAAATTTAGCTGCACAAGCTGCTAACAAACTCCTGTCCAAAGAAACTGAAAGGGTTCTTTAAAGCATGGGAACTACATATATCTCCTTATATGTTTCTGCACTCCTTGAAAGTCCAAAACTACTTACTCACTTCTTTCAATCACAAACTATTTTTATTACTCAGTCAACTAGCATATTCATAATCGATTAAGCTACGTGACTACCAAAACTTTTGTGCAAATTTCGACTTAACATTTAAAACGAATATTTTCTAATCGAAACCGTTTGTCATATCAATTGAAATATTCAAACCAGTTGATTCAACAGCTGCCCACATATATAACTTTATACATGCCTAAGTTTGTCTATTTATTTAGAGTCCTACATGCTGCTGCTGCAGGCCTCTTTAGATTTGTGTGTATACACTGAGTCAAAAAAGTGTTCGTACAGTCACTGAAAAATGGTTATAGTTGGGATGAGTTTTTGAGGACAAAAGTTTCATTTATGCTTTTTATCTTAGCAGCTATATTATAAAAATAAAATCAAAATACAAAAAAGTGAATATTTTGTTTTCATAAGAAATATCTTAGCCTTTTTATTTCCAATTAATTATCTAATTTTAACAATTTTCATACAAGTTTGATAAACGCGTGTGGTTGGAAAAAACCACAACAGTGCTGCCCTCTTTATAGCTTATTTTCGTTAGATGGCGCCAGCAGGAACAACAGCTGTTTTATTTTAGAACTAAAAAAGTTAAGTAAATACCCAGAATCTTTGTACAACATCCATATCTAGAAAGTTAGGTAAGGTTGTAAGCATTAAAAGTCGACTCAAGTCCCTGGTTTGAGTTTTAATTTATTTATATTTAGTACAGGTAACTCTTCAACAACGCATTTTCGCTACAACGCGGTTCCCAAAACGCGGAAATTTTCTTGCAACGCAACTCCTACAGCGCGATTTGTACGAACTGGGCTATTCTCACAATGAATTTTTGTTGCTGGTTTGCATGTTAAATTTTAGATAATGGAGATAATAGAACAATCGCTTACGATGTGAATAGAAGATATGATGAAAAATCCATTGCCTTTAGATGGGAATGTAATTAAGCATAAAGCACTAAAAATATTTAATTATTTAAAGGAAATAGGACAATAGTCAATCGATGAAGACAACTATCAATTTGTTGCTAATAAATCTAGGCCGATGTAGAAAATGAAAACATTTCACTAAAAAGTATCGAGAAAGCTTTAAATATGGCAAAGCAGTTGGAAGAATACATTTTGGAGAACGATCCTTCAAAGGATAGAGCAGAAATATTTAAACGAAATCTTCAAAACAGCTACAGCAAAACAAAACGTCGGGACAAATCATACTAAGTGATGAGGAGGAGTAGGAAATTAGGGTTCAATTTTGCTTTAATTTATAATTTGAAGTTGTTTCAACTTGAATATGTTACGTAGAATTGAAATTTTATTTTGCTTTTGTTTAAAGTCTTATCAATCGAATTTTATTAAAAATTTTTAAATTTGGAACCAAACTCTAATTTTTGTATGGAGCTCATACCCCCTACAACACGATTTCTTAAAATTTTTCGGGAACCTATTCCCCGCGTTGTAGAAGGGTTACCTGTATGTATTTATAGAGAAAATCCACTAAGAGCGTAACTATTGCAATACATTAGATTTTTTGATTTCGAATCCGGGGTCTGGATAGAACCATCATGTCAGGATTTTAAGACATTTGAAATTATATACACGAAAAATGGCGTTTTCTACCACTTTTAATGTTATGTAGAGGGTGATAAAAATTGTTGTAGTCTGCCTCTCTAGTTCCACAATTTGATATCACTCTTACCCTTTATTTTCAGAGATCAAGAAGTTATGGCTTTTCGAAGCTACGATCAACATAATCAGCTCCCTTCAACATCATTAGCATTTTTATTAAGCCCATAAGACAATTATTTATTACTGTCAAATTTCCCTTGAAAATTTCACTTGGATGTTTAGTTTTCTGATCGTTATCAGCGACCACAGACTTTACAAAATTTTAGCACCTTATGATATTTTGTTATATAATTTTTTTTTAATCCAAATACCATATACAGGGTGGTCCATATAAAAATTGGAATTTAATTTTGCTTTAAAAACAAAACGGTTGAATATTTTTCAATGTTCAAAGTTGTATTTAAAAAGTTGGTTCATGACATTTATTTATGAAAAATTATTTCGGTCAAATGACCACCACGGCTGGCTTGGCAGTATGCCACTCGATCAGTCAAATTTTTGAGCACATTTTCGATTGTTTCGGGCCTTATCCTGGCTAAAGCGCCTCCAATCTCGGCCTTCAGCTCATTAATTGTTTGCGGAACATTCATCTTTCACCGCATCCCAAAGATAATAGTCCAAAGGTGTCAAATCGTAGCTTCTTGGTGGCCAATTCACACCGCCATTTCGGTTGATTACGCGATTTCTGAAGATTGTGCGCAGAAGATCGATTGTGGCGTTCGCTGTGTGGCACAGGGCGCCGACTTGTTGAAACCAAATATCGTCCAAGGCTTCATCTTCAATTTGTTCGAAGAACCAGTTGGTCAACATTGCGCGGTAGCCCACGCCATTGATGGTTTCAGCGGCTCCTTCTTTATTTTCGAAGAAAAATGGTCCGATGACGCCGCCAGACCAAATTCCGCACTAAACAGTCACTCGTTGTGGGTGCATTGGCTTCTCCTGGAACGCTTGCGGATGTTCTGAGCCCCAGATGCGACAATTTGGCTTATTAACATAACCACCGAGGTGGAAATGATCTTCGTCCGAGAAGATGATTTTTCGATAAAATTCGACATCTTCGGCCAAACGATCTTCCGCCCAATTTGCGAACCGTAGCCGCTTCGGGAGGTCAAGAATTTGTCCTATTTCGTAAATGTCAATGTTTTTACTAAATATTTACCAATATATGAATGACATTTGACGTTTTAAAAGTCAAATAATCGGTAGTTCAAATTCCAAACACTAGATGGACCACCCTGTACTTATGTTAATATATATATTTCAATACATTTTAATTCAAATAATTTGCATAGACGCAGACTTTTTTGCATGAATGTCGCCCTATATATGAGTGTAAAATGCGTTAAGAACGGAACTAAAATTTTTATGTATTGTTTTTAACCCAAATAAACCTACTGCTTTTTTTTCAATTTGAACCCAACTAATTTGCATAGACGCAGACTTTTTTGCATGACTGTCACCATACCAATATGAGATTAAAATGCGTTTCAGCATTTCAGTAGCAGGCATAAATTTTGTTCTAGACCCCATGGGGCCTGTCAGCAGATTCGACGCCTACGAGGCTTTGGCGCGTGTTCATGGACCATCATCCAACATTCAACATCATGTCTGGGTTCCATTCAAAATCTGGTCGATGTTGTTGTTGTTGCTATAGCAACAAAATTCATGCAACAATGAGTTGGATTTTTTTACATGTATGCAGGCAATTTTATATGAAATATTGATACTCGTTGTTGCATGTTTGTTGTTGCTGTTGTTGTTACCATTGTCGGCACAAAATGTTGCACTGATTATTGCTGACGGTTGTTGTTGTTGTTGTTTTTGTTGTGTTTTTGTTTTGTGTTGTGATTTTTTTGTGCTGGATACAACATAATGAGTTTGTTAAGCGTAATTGGGCTGTGTCCAGCCTTTGGCCGCCTGCTTAGTTTCTGGTGCTGATGGCCAGATAGCACTTCGGGCTTTCAACTCTCAAATTGGCTCTGATTTTTGGCTTAAAATATTAACACGCGGGTGTTCGCAAAATAGGTCAAACACATTTCTGTCTGGGTCTGAGATTAGTGACTTTTATATGCGACTTGTATTATTTATATGCCAATTTGTGCAGCTAACATGTTTTATGGCATTTTCGAAAGAGTTTTTGTTTTAGGATTTTGGTGGTTTTTTATTATGTATTTTTAATACACTGCTCATTGGGTAGAGTATGTTGGTGTTCTAGAGGGGAGTAACAAAAAATAAAACGAGGATTTCGCCTGTCTGCTGATAGACTGTCAGTCAAAGACCAGAGTTAGAAGCTGTAAATTCTGTGCATCGGATAGACCTGCCTCTTTTTCAGTATTTCCATATTGAACAGCGATGCAGTGAATCCAATAACTGAGTGGCGTGGTGCGGCTCAAAGAAAAAAAATAAAATTTAGCCGTGAATTTAATACAATACAAAGCACGCTGTGCCTTTTTTAGCCATGGCTATTTTAGAGGGTGTTTATTTCAGAGTTTGGTTTGGGGTAAAGGAGTGCATTTTTTTCGATAGTCAGGCTGCTATTAAAGCTCTATCACCGCACACCATAAAGAGTAAACGAATCCCTAACATGACGCTAGTGCTCAACCATATCCATCACCACTCAATTTCCCTCTGCTGTGTTCCGGATCACTCAGGTGTCCCTGGTAACGAAGCGGCGGACGAGTGCGCCAGGAACGCCTCAGCGCTGGCAGCTAACCTTGCAGCTACGGACTTAAAAAGACCATTACAGGACGTCTTTTTGCAAATCAGGGAGACGGCTAGAGCTTTGTTGGAAATAGAATGGGACATTGCCAAGATATAATCTAAAGCGAACATCTGAACTTCTGCGCTTCCATAACAACAGGACTAGGATGTTTGTAGGTATTGTAACGGGGCACTGCACCCTAGGAAATATGGCTGAGAGGTGACAGAAAGCACCAACAGTAAGTAGTGCTGTAGTGGTAGAGTAAGTAGTGAGTAAATGATAGACTGTCTATCTGAGACCAGAACTTACTTCTTTTTCAGTATTTCCATATCGAACAACTTTTATTCTATCTTCAAAAAGCGTTCTTAAGTTCTTAAATTCTGGATTCAAAGCACGTTATAGTTTTCGTTGGTATAACCTTGGAGTCATGTCTATTCGCAATTTTGATGACGATAAAAAATAAAATCTCTAAACTATAGCAATCGGCTGGGAGTAACTTTTACAATATATTTTAAAGTTATATCTCTAAATCCAACTCCAAATGGTTACTAAATTTGGCTTAATAAAAATGTTTTTTAGAAAATTTTTATTTAACAAAGGAAAATATATATATAGCTTCAGGCAGTTCGTCGCAGAACAAATATCATATTTTGTCCTGATATGTTGAGTCCATAGAATTTTTATATGTATATGTTGAGTCCATCGTAGTTCTTTATTGTGCTTGTCTAATAATTTAGTTGTATCGAAATCCAGCTTCCTAAATGTGTTTTTCTTATAAATCATGTAGTTTGTCGCAAAACAAAGATCATATTTTTCCTGATATGTTGAGTCCATAGAATTTTTATATGTATATGTTGAGTCCATCGTAGTTCTTTATTGTGCTTGTCTAATAATTTAGTTGTATCGAAATCCAGCTTCCTAAATGTGTTTTTCTTATAAATCATGTAGTTTGTCGCAAAACAAAGATCATATTTTTTCCTGATATGTTGAGTCCATAGAATTTTTATATGTATATGTTGAGTCCATCGTAGATCTTTATTGTGCTTGTCTAATAATTTAGTTGTATCGAAATCCAGCTTCCTAAATGTGTTTTTCTTATAAATCATGTAGTTTGTCGCAAAACAAAGATCATATTTTTTCCTGATATGTTGAGTCCATAGAATTTTTATATGTATATGTTGAGTCCATCGTAGTTCTTTATTGTGCTTGTCTAATAATTTAGTTGTATCGAAATCCAGCTTCCTAAATGTGTTTTTCTTATAAATCATGTAGTTTGTCGCAAAACAAAGATCATATTTTTTCCTGATATGTTGAGTCCATAGAATTTTTATATGTATATGTTGAGTCCATCGTAGATCTTTATTGTGCTTGTCTAATAATTTAGTTGTATCGAAATCCAGCTTCCTAAATGTGTTTTTCTTATAAATCATGTAGTTTGTCGCAAAACAAAGATCATATTTTTTCCTGATATGTTGAGTCCATAGAATTTTTATATGTATATGTTGAGTCCATCGTAGATCTTTATTGTGCTTGTCTAATAATTTAGTTGTATCGAAATCCAGCTTCCTAAATGTGTTTTTCTTATAAATCATGTAGTTTGTCGCAAAACAAAGATCATATTTTTTCCTGATATGTTGAGTCCATAGAATTTTTATATGTATATGTTGAGTCCATCGTAGTTCTTTATTGTGCTTGTCTAATAATTTAGTTGTATCGAAATCCAGCTTCCTAAATGTGTTTTTCTTATAAATCATGTAGTTTGTCGCAAAACAAAGATCATATTTTTCCTGATATGTTGAGTCCATAGAATTTTTATATGTATATGTTGAGTCCATCGTAGTTCTTTATTGTGCTTGTCTAATAATTTAGTTGTATCGAAATCCAGCTTCCTAAATGTGTTTTTCTTATAAATCATGTAGTTTGTCGCAAAACAAAGATCATATTTTTTCCTGATATGTTGAGTCCATAGAATTTTTATATGTATATGTTGAGTCCATCGTAGATCTTTATTGTGCTTGTCTAATAATTTAGTTGTATCGAAATCCAGCTTCCTAAATGTGTTTTTCTTATAAATCATGTAGTTTGTCGCAAAACAAAGATCATATTTTTTCCTGATATGTTGAGTCCATAGAATTTTTATATGTATATGTTGAGTCCATCGTAGTTCTTTATTGTGCTTGTCTAATAATTTAGTTGTATCGAAATCCAGCTTCCTAAATGTGTTTTTCTTATAAATCATGTAGTTTGTCGCAAAACAAAGATCATATTTTTTCCTGATATGTTGAGTCCATAGAATTTTTATATGTATATGTTGAGTCCATCGTAGTTCTTTATTGTGCTTGTCTAATAATTTAGTTGTATCGAAATCCAGCTTCCTAAATGTGTTTTTCTTATAAATCATGTAGTTTGTCGCAAAACAAAGATCATATTTTTTCCTGATATGTTGAGTCCATAGAATTTTTATATGTATATGTTGAGTCCATCGTAGATCTTTATTGTGCTTGTCTAATAATTTAATTGTATCGAAATCCAGCTTCCTAAATGTGTTTTTCTTATAAATCATGCAATTTGTCGCAAAACAAAGATCATATTTTTTCCTGATATGTTGAGTCCATAGAATTTTTATATGTATATGTTAAATCCATCGTAGTCCTTTCTTGTGCTTGCCTAATAATTTGTTTGCCACGAAAACCAGCTTCCTGAAAGTCTTTCTTTTTAAACAACATTTAATCCAATATTTTGTAGAGCCAAATGTTTCCATTCTTAATCTAAAAGTTTAAAAAAAGCTCAAATAAGTATTAAATTAAAGTTTTCATTCATTTCTGCTAGATATGAGTGTCTCCTAGAAGAAAAAAATGTATCATTCCCTCTATCAGTGAAGTTTGTGAAGAAACCAAATCTCCGACACTCCCTCTTATAAAGTAGATAAAAAAATGTTCTTCATTCGAAACAACTAAAAAGACCTCTAGAAAAAAAACAAATTAAATGTTTCGATTGCGGTCTTATAAGCACTTAATCCACTGCCAACTTGGGGTTAATAAGACATATTTTGAGTAAGTACTCCAGAATCAGTACTATTTCGTGCCCAAAAATAATTAATGCTGAAAACAAAACTGGCTGTGCCAGAAACTCTTCCTCAAGAACCCAGACTTTATAAATGAACAATTTATGAAGTACAGTCTCGTCTTAAATTCCTGTAGTAAAATATAGATAATACTTACCATCACATAATAAAACGGCTCCCTGCAGAGTGGACAACATTGGGCATCACATTGGTAGTACGCTTGCTCTATGCAATCTAGGCAAAAACTATGGTTACACTTCAGGAACGCCTCATTCACACAAGGATCCAAACAGATTGCACAAACGGACATTTTCAACAAAATTAGCTCTCGATATTACACAAAAATTATAATTTTTTTATTCTGAACGTCTGGATTTTTTTTAAAATGTTCTAGGCAAAATCGAATTTTGGAATGACATTAAGGGCCAGGGTATACTGAAGAAAATTTATCGTTTTTCCATTTCCATTCCATTTCTATAATTCCTTTGGTCAGCTGCTTTTAACCTAACCTACTCCTCACTCTATAAAGCCAAACCGTTCGTTAATGGGTTTTGCCACTTTATCTGCTGCATCCCGCAAGTAGTGGTCAGTATGCCAAGGTATCTTATTGCCGGTTTGTAGCATATAAGTGTGCTACCCATATAAACAGTGACAGTCCCAGTGGCACCCGCTCGTTACTAGCCAGGCACGGACGAAACTGGTCACTTCATTGGTGCTCGACTCGAAGGCAAGCAGCTTCTTGGCGATAGCCACAATGGTCATACCATGTGGGGCCCCACACAGCTACTTCTGGTACAGCTCTAGAAATAATTTGTTGCTGCAGTCCAGATGTTGTACAACAGGATGCTAGAATCGCAAATAGTGGAGACTCCCTCATCTGGAGTAACTTAAGCGCTTGTAGTATGCTGTACCGGTCGTCTGTATTGAGAGTCTTCTAGAAATCAGGCAGAACTACCAACTCCCACCTTGTGCCGTGAATAACACCTCATATTATTATTGGGTGTATAAGTGTACTGCGACCCAGGTGGATTTATTGTACCGCCTTCATGGCTTAGAGGTCTCCCAAAAGTCCTAAGGCCTGCATGTATTGCAGTATTTTATTCGGACTTATAGTAACAACGGTCTCTGGTGGGAGAACGTGCATGCCCAGGAGCTTGTTTCTTTTACCGGCGATTGCCATATATTCACATAATATGTGCGAAGAATTTTCTTTATCTATGCTACAGAAGCGGCATAGTCCACTATCCACTATGCCAATTTTGTTGAGGTGGCTGCGGAGCCTATAATGTCCCGTCAGAAGGCCCGTCATGATTATCACGGTGTTCTTCCTGTGCGTTATCATGACTTTGAACCTCTTACGGTTTTTGACGGTTTATCTGGTATCTGCGCCCAGTAAAGCAGTCGTTTTTTATTCTCCTCTATTCTTAGTTGGTCCCACGTAGTTACCACAGTGTGGTTTAGGACCGATTAGCTGTGTTACAGAACCGGTTCTTGCGAGTTTGTCTGCTAGTTCATTTCCAGGAATATTATCGTGCACTGGAACCCATCTTATTGTGAGCTTATTCCTGGATCCTAAATTATCCAGTAATGTTCTCACTTCTTTAACCAGGCTTGATGTAATCTTTTACTTAATGGTTTTATTGGTGCTTGACTATCAGACAGGATGGAAATATTTTTCATGGAAAATTTTTTGCAGATTGAATTCTGCACATTTTCCAATAGCACAAACCTCAGCTTGGCAAATGCTGGTGTGTCTGCCTTCATAATATTTGGTTCTGGGTCCTACTACCCCCAAGCCACTTCCTTGATCAGTAAGTGATCCGTCTGTGTAACACTTTCTCAGCTTAGTTAATATAGAGAGGGATTTTGTTCATCTGATAGTAAAGTTTAGTGGTTCTAGCTCTTATATTCTTTGAGTTGTAGATGTTCAGACAAACGGGTGTGCAATGCTTAGTCCTAATCCGAGGTAGTGAAAATCATTTTAGAATAAGGAATTGTCTACTAGTCTGTCACGCCAACTGCTGTCTATTTCTTAGAACGTAATTGCTACAATGTGAACAAGTAACTTTAGCTCTTTTGGTTCTGAAAAAAAGAATAAATCATCCACATATCATAAGCGTTCAGCTAAATTTCAAAAATGAAGGTCTATGTTGCTCTGGCTTCTCATCACTTTGTTCCCTAGAATAAATTCTAGCTTACAATGTTAAATAAATCTGCATATTTGGTTAACTTTAATCTTTTTTCCGCATTTCATAAACGTTCATCTATAATTGAATATAAAAGCAAATGAAACCGAAGCCGACACAACAACAACAACTTGGCTAGCTTTCAATCAATCAATCAATCAAATCAACAACAATACTAATTTTTATACATACTATAAACAAGTGTTTGTTGTCTGTGTTTCTATGTTCGAAAAAAAGCAACATAATAAATATAAATTATCGTTACCATTTTTTTAAATCACTTTTTGTATAATTTAAGGCGTTGATATTTTCATAGCAGCTACGAGTTTAAACAGATCTATAAAAAAAAGATATAGCGTAAAGGCAATTATGTTGGTAAAGAAATTTTACAAGACTTTCATAAAAAAAATCACATCAATCATTCGTGAGCTATTACTACTATATAAAAAAGAAAAAGCTTAATATAAAATTGGTGACTTTAAAAAAATGTTTAAGTACATTAAATGAGAGGATTTGGGGCTTATAAATAAATAGTGAGCCCGGCAGACGTCATCCTGCCCAAGCCTTTTGAGTACTCTTAAAGTGTATAAACATCGCAAGAACCTCTAGTTAGCTTATCTAGACAATCATAAGATTTTTGGATTAGTTGACTTAAGCTGTATGGACGAACTTAAGTATTCTTAAGAGTTCGCATCTCTAATAAATTCAAGCCCCACAGAAACTACATTCCAAACCCTTAGCGACTATGCTTCTGTCTATACTTAATGTCCAATACCCAATGTTGAAAAATGTTCTACTATACGATATTCATAAAAATGCATATATCTCACGAGCCAAAACACACAGTCACATCGTAATAAGCTTAAAACCTCAGTTTTGACAACTTCTTACACAAATCATCATCATATTTGAAATTCTTCAACGCGTTCATAAGATTACCCGTAACACTGGCTATCATCCGCGTATGCAAGAAGCTGGACACTCTTGTAAAAAATAGTGCCATTGCGATGTACAACGGCCTTCTGCAGTACCCCTTCCATCACGAAATTAAAGAGGTCGCTTGATAGAGGATCGCCTTGTCTGAAACCTCGAACAGTATTGAAAGGTTCGGAGTCCGTTCCTACCTTGACATCGCTGATGGTGCCGCTCAATGTCATTCTGCAAAGACGAATCAGCTTTGCAGGAATACCGAACTCAGACATGGTGGTGTATAGGCGATCCCTTATCGGGCTATCGAACGCAGCTTTGTAATCGATAAAAAGATGATGAGTATCGATCTGTTTTTCGTGGGTTTTTTCCAGGATTTGGCGTAGCGTGAAGATTTGGTCTGTGGTGGACTTACCATGTCTGAAACCGCACTGATAGGGTCCGATCAGTGTGTTGGCATATGGCTTCAGTCTTTCACATAGTACGCTCGACAGGATCTTGTATGAGATGGCAATAAGACTGATTCCCCGGTAGTTAGCGCATATCGTCGGGTCACCCTTCTTCAATATAGGACAAAGGACACTGAGCTTCCAATCGTCGGGCATGTTTTCCGCTAGCCATATTTTGCATAGGAGCTGATGCATGCACCCTATCAGCTCGTCGCCACCAGCCTTAAACAACTCAGCAGGCAGGCCATCAGTACCGGCTGCTTTGTTGTTTTTGAGCCGCATTATTGCAACTCGGGCTTCCGCATGGGCTAGGCGGTGGGACACACATGTTGTCGTTGGTCGGTGGTATCAGCTTGTTTTCCCCAATGGCGATATTTGCAGCGTCGTCGCCTGCAATCAGCTTGGAGAAATGTTGCCTCCATAATCTCAACGTACACTGAGTATCTGTAACCAGATTCCCATCTGCGTCTCGGCAGTTTGATGCTCCGGACTTGAAACCCTTCGTCAGACGGTTGACTTTTTGATAGAATTTCCGAGCATTTTCTCCTTACAAATTACTCAAATCTTTTAGTGGTATAAACCTTCTACACACTATAACAAACAAAATACAAAAAAATTAGGCAGATTCGTCCAGCCGTTTCAGAGTTATTCGTACAGCATTTATTATACCCTGTACCGTATGGTCCAAGGGTATATTAAGTTTGTGCAAGCCGAAAATGTATGTAACATATAGAAGGAGACGTCGGAGACACCCCAAAGTTACCTAAAATATGATCAGGGTGAATAGAGAAGTCGATATACCCATGTCCGTCTGTCCGTCTGTCCGTCTGTCCGTCCGTCTGTCCGTCCGTCCGTCCGTGTGAACGCCTAGATCTCAGAGATGGTAAGAGCTAGAGTTACCAAACTTTCACATTAGATCCCATATTATTCCATAGGAGGCAAGTTTATTTTATTTTTTTGATATCGGGGATAAATTATATAGCTCCCATGGGGGTGTTTGAGACGACCTCGAAAAAAAAAAGCGTTTTAGATGAATAATTCGTTTGTTTATGAAGATATCGTAACGAAATTTGGCAATCGAAAGTTTTTTATAGTTCCCAATCACTGTACCAAATTTGATCAAAATCGGTTGACTATATCATATAGCTCCCATAGGACCGATCGGCCAAAATAACTTTTTTAAAGAAAAATTGGCTATATTTCGTTTTTTAATAAAGATATCCTAACCAGATTTGGCGTTTGGAAATTTTTTAGACCACTTAAGCAATGTGCCAAATTTGAACAAAATCGGTGGACTATATCATATAGCTCCCATAGGTCCGATCTTCCAAAACATCGATTTTTTTAACAAAATTTGTTGTGTTTCGTTTGTTTGTTAAGATATTGGGACCAAATTTGACATTCGTGAGTATTTTATAGTTCCTAAGCACTGTACTAAATTTAATCCAAATCGTTTGACTAGATCATATAGCTCCCATAGGACCAATCGGTCCAAAAACACGTTTTTTATACAAAATTCGATGTGTTTTGTTTGTTTGTAAAGATATTTGAAATAACTTTGGCGTTCATATCTTTTTTAAGGTATTTAAGCACCGTGTCAAATTTTATTGAAATCGGTTGACTATATCATATAGCTCCCATAGGAACGATCGGTCAAAAAAAAAATTTTTGCTTAAAAATTCTTCTGTTTTTGGTTTTTTGTGAAGAAATCTGACTTTATTACAAGCTAGTGGTACAGGGTATCCTAAAGTCGTCCGCGCCCGACTTTACGTCCGCCATTTTTTTTATATACATAGATTAACTTCATAAAATAAAAATTCTATAGATTACTCTCCCTCTATGGCTTTTTTTTCTTGACTTCAAAATTTATTAAAAAAAAATTCTTATCTTCAGTAAGAGATCTCTCCTATCGGGTTACTAGCCCAACGCAACCAAATTTAAGGTCTTTGGGGTGATCGTGGGTACTACAGCTTGGATCCAAGATGGACAACTCTAGCAGCCAAAGCTGATGTGGCCAAAAGACGCTGTAATAGTTTGTGGGTGGTATATATTGGTTTGTGCCTTCTCCGGCAACATAACTAAATTTTCAACTTTTCCTAGACAACATTTTCCGCCTTCTTATTACGAAATACTCAAAAATAAAAATCATCGCAACAAATTTCACCACTTAAAGTCAAAAATCATACAAAGTCATTTAAAAAGAAGAAAAAAATACCACAACAACGTTGAAGAAGAAACCCATCTAGCAGTCAAAGAGACTGGCAGCACCACTTGATTGTCTAGCACTTGGCATGCTCCTCAAGTGTCCCCTTGAAGTCATGTAGATTTGTCGATGAATGATGTGTCTTGTGTCTCTTATATGTCTTCCATGCCCCTTGGCGCCATAGGCGCATGCTGCGCCAAGCGGAAGCAATTCATTCGATTACTCAAGTCTGATTTCTCTCTCTTCATTTTGCGTATCTTTACAGCCGAATTCCCTGAAGAGGACAGCGACATGTTGATGGAACCCAATGACTTTACGCCCATCACGGTCTTGCGTTCACATGAGCAGCACTTCCATATGCCGCCAACCACACAGCTACAGCATGCGCCAGCAGCGGCGTCAGCGCAGCAGCGGCATTTCAGAGCTCCGCCGCCACCCACGGTGCAGCATGCGCAGGAGCAGTTCCGTCCCATTGCAAATCCGCAGCTCATCTCACGCGCTGATGTGGTAACCGCATTGGACTCACATAGCCAGGCGGCGCAGAACTACTATCCGCCCTTTTATCATGAGGCACCGCCACTGGGACACTCGCGTCCTTTCTTGGATGGTGCGGGCCCCATATTGGGCGCCAAATATGTTGAACCACCGGTGGCGGCACAGCAGCGTGGCTTTGATGCCGCCATTTTGGGCTCGGGCGATTTTGGTGTGCTGCGTGGTGGCACTTTCTATCCTGAGGAGGAAATGCCCTATCATCCGGAAGATAATAGCGACTACATCTATGGCGATGCCAACAATGGACATGGTCGTCCTAGCGAGGGCTTTGTGCAAAAGTATACCTATCCGGAGGAGCAATTTGCCAACTTCCGTGACTTTGCGGATATAAATACGCCCGCAGACTCGGCTTTCTCACAATTTGTGGTGGTATATGCGGCCAAGAATGCCACCAAGCCCAGCACACATCCGCATCCGAAGAACATATTCGAACAGCTAGAGCTGCTGGATCGTGAGAAGGCTTTGGAGGAGGCGGCGCTGAAAAAACAACAGCCCAGCAAAGCCAAATCGAAGCTGTCCAAGACCAAGCTGCAAAAGAAATACAAAAAGAAATCAAGTCCAAAGGATGCGGAACTGGAGCCACTGCTGGCCTTGAGTTAAGCAGTGTTGGGCAATTGGTGCGCCGTTAGCTAAGCGGCAACATATTTCATCTGGATATCGATATCAAAATTCAAATCAAAACTTTTAAGTTGTAATCATACATTTTTCACTGCTAATTTTATTTATTTTGTACTCAGTCTACAACAATAAGCACAACAACAACAACCAAAACAATAACAACATGGCTTATAAGCAAAAAAAAAAAACATACAAAATATTCAAATCATTCATATTTTTAGAACGCGTTTTTTTTTTAAGTTTCTTGCCCTAAGTATCATTTCTTTTATAAACCATGGATATTTTTTTATGTATTGTACTTGCCCGTTTGTTGTTGAGTACTTTCGCTACTTTCGATACTTTTAAAATTACAATGGTATCGCTATTATATGTAAACATATACGTGTGTGTGTTTTATATATATACAATTAAATATACATATATATACTATATATATTTTTTTGTTTAATGTTTATGTATCATAATTGTTAGTTCTTAGGCAGCTTTTTGCTTAGTGTATTTTCTTTATTTTTATGCGTATACTTAATAATTAATTTTTGTTTAATTAAACATAACTTTATTGTGTGTATATAAATGCTGTTAAATGTAATATGAAAAATAAATAAAAAATATAAATAAAAATTTTAAAAATTAAACGAATATTTATATATGGCTTCAGAATGCAGTAAGTATTTTTTATTAGCCTAATAAATGCCTATAAGATCAGATAAAAATATTAATTAAAGCAACTAATTTATCTTAAATTCAACTTTTTCACTATAATTTGTGCATATTAGTTTAATATTTGTTAGCTGAAACTTTATTAACTTGTCTTCATTATTTCAACGCCAACACAAAGACTGGAAGAGCTAAGCTGCTACGAAAATGATTTAATTACCAGCTGAATACAAACATCCGTCCGTCCAACCGTCCGTCCAAGTATCCGTCGTACTGCCCGAGAGCTGCCTGTCTGGGCTGTCTGGGCTGTCAACCGCACCTACAAGGCACCATAACTGAAAAAAATTAAAAAAAATACTTACTCTACCAGACCCCCAACTATTGCTATATTAAACCCTGCGTAAAGTGCTTGCACAGTGGTCTAAAAGTGTTGATAAATGAGTTAAATAATTTACTAAGGCAAAGCGAAATTTTACCACTTCTTCTTCTTATGTGGCCATAACAACCCGATTACCGGGTTACGGCCTGCCTTAAAACTTCTCTCCAGGCGCCTCTGCATTGCGCGCGCCTTCTCCAGTTGGTCACACCGAGCGAAGACAGGGCCCCTTCCACTTGGTCTTTCCAACGCAAACACGGTCATCCTCTCCGCCGACGGTCGCTGACTACCGCATCGAACACACGTCTAGCTGGAGCATCCTCGTCCATCCTAATGACATGTCCGAGCCAGCGAAGCCGCTGGATGTTGATACGCTAAGCAACGTCCATGTCGTTGAAGAGCTCATACAGCTCCTGGTTGGTGCGGATGCGGTAGTCATCGCCAACTCGAACAGGACCAAAGATCTTGCGCAGTGCTTTCCTCTCGAAAACTCCCAAGGCAGCTGCATCAGTTAGCGACATGGTCCAGGCTTCCGCGCCGTAAAGAAGCACTGGTAGAGAGTTCTCTACTACTCAATTGCCGATTGAGACCGAAATAGCACCTGTTGGCAAGAGTGATTCTGCGCTTGATCTCCAGGCTGACATCGTTGTGGGTGGTAACGGCGGTGCCAAGGTAGATGAATGCCTTGACAACATCGAAAGTATAGCTGTCGGCCGTAATCTGGGACCCAAGCCGCCGCACGTTCCTACTTGTCGACAGCATATAAATATATATATATATATATTTGTTTTGCCCTCATTTACCGCCAGACCCATTTTCGCAGACTCCCGTTCGATAGCACTGAAGGCCGCGGTGACATCTCGCTTGGTACGCCCAATGATGTCGATGTCGTCGGCGTACGCAAGGAGCTGGACACTCTTGCAGAAGATAGTGCCAGTGCGATGTACGCCGGCCTACCGCAGAACGCTCTCCATGACGAAGTTGAAGAGGTCGCATGATAAGGGGTCGCCTTGTCTGAAACCTCGCACGGTATCAAAAGGCTCAGAGAGGTCCCTTCCTACCTTGACGGAGCTGCAGAAATTACTCAACGTCATTCTGCAAAGCCTTATCGGCTTCGCAGGGATATCGAGCTCAGACATATACGCGATCCCTTATTGGGCTATCGAAAGCTGCTTTGTAGTCGACGAACAGGTGGTGAGTGTCGACTTGATGTTCGTGGGTCTTTTCCAGGATTTGGCGTAGTGTGAATATCTGGTCGACGGTGGACTTGCCAGGTCTGAAGCCGCACTGATAAGGTCCAATCAGTGCCTTTCCCTGTACCACTAGCTTGCAATAAAATCCAGTTCCTTCACAAAAAACCGAAAACAGAAGAATTTTTAAGCAACAATTTTATTTTTGACCGATCGTTCCTATGGAAGCTATATGATATTGTCATAAAAAACTTTTAAATACCTACCTTAAATAATAGATGACATGATGATGATGATGGATAATTCGTTTATTCATGAAGATATCGTAACCAAATTTGGTATTTAAAAGTTTTTTATGACAATATCATATAGCTTCCATAGGAACGATCGGTCAAAAAAAATTGTTGCTTAAAAATTCTTCTGCTTTCGGTTTTTTGTATCCCAAAGTCGTCCGCGCCCGACTTTACGTTTTTACATTTTTAACAAATTCTATCCACTGTTCTCATACAGCAAAGTACAAATCATTTTTATTGATACTCAGCCCACTGTGCGTGATCGTGAACGTGGTTGCATTTAACGGTAACATTGTGCTGTTTCTTTTGCTCATGGTCATTGTCCGCTAGCGGTTCTCGCTAGGTTCTCTCTTCCAATCAGCAACTGCGCCTGTGTGTGTGTGTGAGCGCGTGTGTGTGTTTCTGTGTGTGTGTATATGGGTACAGTGGCACGATATCTATTTGACAAGGCATTCCGCCATTCTGGCACTTTTAGCTGCTGCTCTTTGGCATGTTTTGACATTTGGAGGCTGGATTTTAATTTACAGCCTCACCTTTTCAAATGCAGAGTAACCGGGCAGTCGGGCAATCGTTCGGGTAATTAATTGAGTGAGTGTATCTAGAAATCAGAAATCTGTGTTAATTGCAAAATGCTGCTGGGTGCGTATTAAAATGAACTCGATAGACAACAAAGTTGTAGCAACAGTTGTTACCTTGGTACTCTCGTGTAGTGTATACCATTTTAATTAACTAATTTCCAATGCTAACTAACTAATATAGCCATTTAATTAACAACTCAATGCAAATATTTGTATAAATATGACAAAAATTCAATTACAAAAATGACGCCCATTTTTGTGTGGCGTGGGAAAATATGAAACTTGTTCCGCAATATAGTCTCAATTGCTAGACCATACATAATAATATAGCTAGATATATTGATTTACTCACATAATTGAGAATCAAGATTGTTTTTTTTTTTTGTATATATAAGCTGCAGTATAATGCAGCCTGCTGATTTGCTGTAATTGTGCAATTTGAGCCCACGCTGCGTATACTTAATATTGAATATATAAATGCCTAAAGAAAGATTGAAGGCGATTAGAGGTGTGGCACTACTGTGAGCACTCAACTGTAGAACAAATGCATTTCGAGCCAAACAACAATGCATAGTAAATGCAGCCAACTCCAACGCCTTACACAATTTTTTTTTTGCTTAAAGACAATCAGGCTTTGGCTTTGGGCCTACCCATTGAATAAATGATCAATTGCCAGATTTGGGTTGACTACTGACGTGTAGATGCACTTATAAGAAAATTCTTGGGCATAAGTTATACCAATCAGTTTTAATTAATGGTATAATGGATCGATAATAAAAGTTGTCGATTTTCTCATAGTTTGTGCCTGAAATAATCAAGCGATACGAGCGATAGTTTTCTGAACTAGTGGGCAGCCAGCTTAAGTTAAAGAATTGACCCACAATCGAAAATACAATCTAAAGTTGTTGTCGATAAGTTTATTGAATACAAATTTTGCATAAAATTTATCATCATTTATTTCACCAAAACAATGAAGCTACAATGTATATTAAGCTTCTGTACTTGTTATCGGCAATATATCCATCTAAATCTAAAAAGAATAATACAAATTTTGCATCAACGTATAAACTAGTATTTTCTAAAAAACTTTTTATTGGAATAATTTATAAACTGGCATGAGTAATTACTTCTTTTTATATAAATTCATGCAAATTAATTTTCACTCAAATTCAAGTGAAATTGGCAAATCAATAGCTGAGAAATTTTTAACAAAATGAAAATAGTACTGAAAATCCTTTAAATTTGTAACCGCATCACCCAAAATAAAAATGTGAAATATGTAAATAAAAAAAGTAAGAAATAATCTAAATTTGAAAATTGTAAAATTCTTCGACCTGCCAAAGATTAAATTTTTAACGACTACCAAAAAAAAGAACCAATACGACTGCAAAAACTTTTAATGAATTTGGAAAAAAAATATTTGAGAACCTTATAAAGCCTTTAGCCTAATAAACCAAAATCTATCGAATATATTTTTCATAATTCTTCTTTTAAAAAAACAATTTCAGAATCAATTACTTGTTAAACAAAAATTTAGCGAATATTTTATTTTGTTATTTTCTTTCCAAGTATACAGTATTATAAACCAATAAACCAAACTTTATCGAAATTTTTTTTTCAGTTTCTCTTCTTCGTATAAAGTATTAGTAAACTGTGAAAAAAATATTTTAGAAGCAACTGCCCAATAAAACAAAATTTATCAAATATTTTTTTTTTAGTTTTCCTACAGAAAAACCTATTTTTGAACCAATTGCCCTTTAAACCGAAATTCATCAAATATTTGTTTTTAAATTTTCTTGCTGAAAAATCTACTTTAAAACCATTTCCCAATAAAACAAAATTTATCGAATATTTGTTTTTATTTTACTTTCTTAAAATTCTATCTACGAACCAATTGCCTTATCAAAAATAAAATGTAATGAATATTTGTTTTAAAATTTTATTTCAGAAAAATCTATTAAAATCTATTAAAACAAAATTTATCGAATATTTTTTTTAGTTTTCCTACAGAAAAATCTATTTTTGAGCCAATTGCCTTTTAAACCAAAATTCAACAAATATTTGTTTTTAAATTTTCTTTCTGAAAAATCTACTTTAGAACCATTTCCCAATAAAACAAAATTTATCGAATATTTGTTTTTATTTTTCTTTCTTAAAATTCTATTTAAGAACCAATTGCCTTATAAAAAATAAAATGTAACGAATATTTGTTTTAAAATTTTATTTCCGAAAAATCTATTTGAAACCCAATTTTGGATAAACCCGAAAAACAAAAATTTATCGAATATATTTTTATTAAATTTTCTTTCTGAAATATCTATTTGAGCACCAATGTACGAATATTTGCTTATAAATTTTCTTTCTGAAAAAACTATTTAAGATAATATTATCGAATATTTTTTTTTATATTCATTCTGAAAAAACTATTTAAAAACCAATTTAAGATGCAGCTGATTTTTTTTTTATTTTCTTTTTAAAAAATCTATCATACACATTAATTTATAGAGTATCATAAATTTGCAGCACTCCGCAGGGGGTTGCTTTGTAGTTTTGCATTTTCTGCAAGTAAATTTTCAACATTTTTAACACCTTAAGCTGTCGCCATTTAAAATTATGGCTTATGATTATGGAAAGCAGTCGTGACCTAACAAATTACAATTTAATTCGATATATAAATAATAAATAAATAGTCATCACTGTCTAGTATACACTAATAAAGTGTATATTGAATTTGCGATGATGTTTGCGGCAAGTAAGACAGATTATCGGTAAATAATCGACTAAAAGAATAATTTATCGATTTTGTACAAGCTTTGTATAGAAAAAAAATTTTTTGGCTTATACGAGTTTCTTGTTGCTATCTATGGTCTAGGTTTATATAGAATACATTATCCTACAGAGCTGCTTCTCAAATAGACTGTACTGTAAAAATAAGAAGCAATAAATTTAACGGAAAAATAGCCAAGAAAAGAATATTTAAGATATCTATTTCCCTAAAAAGGAACTTTTGTACAACGATATATATAAAAATTTATCCAATTAATCTAATTTTTCGACTAATTCTTAAATGCCTCTTGCTCTAAACTGCTAAGTGACTTTGTTGAAAATTGCCAAAAACATTTATTTTCGTAATTTATTTTTATTTAAAAATACGATTTACCATTGTTTTGTGCAACACATTAGTCCGATCACACTAATCAACTTATATCGATAGCAATCGATAAGCTTTCTCAATTTATTATAATTTGAAATTACGAAATACAATTTTGTATTAATACAATGCAGTTTTTTTTAATCCTGTCATACTAATCAACCGATATCGATAACTATCGAAATGCTTAACCCCCTCACAGCTAACGCACCCACTACTATGAGGCTACAAACTGGCAACACTCACTCCACCATCGCCACCAAGAAATCGTCCAAGCAATAAAAAGTCTGAAAAACAACAAATCGCCAGGTTACGAAGGAATCCACGCTGAAGCTTTGAAAGCGTTCCCTGAGCACACGGCGAAACTCTTACTCCCACTATTCAACTCTATATGGGCGGAAGAGAAGATCCCCGAGGATTGGTCGCAAGGTATCCTGGTAGTCCTTTCAAAGAAAGGCGCTCTTTCCCAATGCAAAAACTATCGTGGAATCATGCTTCTATCCATCACGTCGAAAGTACTGTCCAGTATAAGCCGCATTAACCCAAAACTCGACCAATCGCTAAGGACACAGGAAGCGGGATTTCGCCCAGGTCGATCATGTATTGACCAAATCAGCACCCTGCGCATTATAGTTGAACTGATGAATGAGTGGCGGTCGACTCTTCAACTTGTCTTCGTTGATTATATCACGGCATTTGACAGTATACATCGCGATAGCATATGGGAGGCGCTCAAATCCAGAGGTGTTCCGGAGAAGCTTATAGCTCTAACCAGATCACAATATGCGGATTTCATGTGCAGAATACTCCACAATGTCAAGCTCTCAGATAGCATCCCAACCAGCGCAGGGGTTAGACAAGGATGTCTACTTTCACCGATCCTTTTCCTGATCGTTATTGATGACATCTTACATAACTCCATTGAAGGCAAGCGAAGAGGCATCTACTGGAACTTCACCGAACATCTAGAAGATCTTGCATATGCGGATGATATTTGCTGTATTGGCTGTAAAACACTAGACATGCAAACAAAACTAGATGATCTGTGCGCCGAGTCGGGAAAATTTGGTCTTTAAATCAACATCGACAAAACCAAGTCAATGAAAATAAACAGCAATAACGAAAACAAGTTTTTGCTACAAGGCAAAGAGATTGAGCAAGTTGAAGACTTCACATACCTAGGCAGTATAATATCTGCTGAGAACAGTGCTGGAAAGGATATTCTGGCCAGAATAAACAAAGCAACCGGTGCATATGCGCAACTGCGCGAAATCTGGAATTCGTCACAAATATCCTTCCAAACCAAAATTAGGTTATTGGTTGCTGCTTTATGGATGCGAGACCTGTCTTGTAACTAACCTTCTAACAGGAAAAATCCAAAGTTTTGTGAATAGATGTCCCCGGCGTATTCTTAAAGTGTGGTGGCCAAACGTCATCAGCAATGCCGACCTATATAAAAAGTGCAACCTGGAACCCATGGCCAACACTATCAAGCTAAGGAAATGGAGATGGATAGGCCACACACTGCGGAAGGATGCGAAGGAAGTTTGCCGTCAAGCTCTTGATTAGACTCCCCAAGGAAGCCGCAAAAGGGGCCGCCCTAAGACAACATGAAGGAGGTCGCTACAAAAAGAGGTCGATGAATGCGGAAAATCACGGAACGAGCTAAAATTTCTAGCCAAAAATCAAACCAGGTGGAAGTGCTTTATTGAGGCCCTATGCTCCAACCGGAGAGAAAGGAATTGATGATGATCGAAATCTCAATTGACGTATACTAAAAAATCATCATCCTAATTTTTTAATTGAAATAGAAAACCAATTATAAAATGTATTAAAAATAATTATAAATAAATATCATACTTTAAATTGGTATATATTCTCTTTCTGATTATATTAGGAAATTTGTAACCCGAAAAACTAGAATGCAGAACCCAAATTCAACTTTTAAATGGTTCATGTCTTGCATAAAAAAATGTCATTACTTAGTCGTGGATAATTGTCCTTATTATTAAATATCATTCTTTAAATTTACATAAATAAAATCAAATTATTTTAACAAACTCAGTGTATACACACTTCGGTATTCTGAAATTCACTTTACTCGATGCTGCTTATGTTTGAAGTCGACCAGAGCATATTTAGTAAAACTAATTGCTTTATTTGGTAAGCTGAAAATTGGATAAATATTTATACAGAAAAGCTGTGAAAAAATTAAATTTCAATTTTTTTTGTATTATTTTATTGCAATTATTATTAAAGTATTTTATGCTTAATTGGGTTTTTATGAACAGCTTTTCGGGCTCTTATTTTATCATTGAAGGGATTTTAGATATGCGCAGCAATTTCGTTTCTTTTTGACCCAATTTTGCATCAGCCTTACAAATCAATTTACATAGCAAAACTTTTACTTTCGACATTGTAACTATTTTAAACATTAACAAAACAGTGAATTACTAATTGGAAAAGCGAAATACATAAACATATACCAGACCAGGGCTGCAAAGTAGTTGCGATAGACAAGAGTTCCAGATGTGAACGTTCTGATGTTCTGAGCCAGAGAGCAAATGGCAAATTGATCACAAATCAAATTGGCCACATCGTGCATTTGAAATTTTTTTCGAATCAGCATCCTAACCCCAAAAACCCATAATACGAGATATTTTTGAGACAATCTCAGAAGTCGGACCAGCTGTGAATATTTTGACCTCGGATTCGGACTCAGTAGCGCTCAAAACCGACAAAAAGATCGATTAATATGCATTATGGAATATTTTCAGGTTATTTTATGGCACAGCTATACAATTGTATTTTTAAGCTCAGGAGCCAGATTACATATATACATATATAATCCAAATGTTTTTGCGCTCGCTGAATCCGAGACTTAAAAAAACAAAACTATCAACTTAACCTCAAAAAACGCAAAATTATTTTGGAGACTATCACAGAATCCCGACCTGCACTGAACTTTTTGACCTTGGATTTAGTGGTGCCCAAAACATAAAAAAATAATCGTTGTTTTAAGGTTATGTCATGGCATCGGTCGTGAACTAGTTCATAAAAATGAACCACTAAAAATGCTGCGAGAAAAGAAGTGCCCTCAACTGCATGCAACATGTCAAGCCAAAGTACTAAACTGCTCGCCGTCATAGGCAATCTTCGAGTCTTCTTCGGAAAGAGATCACAACCCTTTGAAACTTTGTTTAGCAACTTCCATGCAGCTGAACTGTCACCTCTCAGGTGAATCATGATCTACTTTATGAACGGAAAACAGTCTAGCTACAAGTTTAGCTAGCTTTTTTTTTAAATTAAACAATTTTTTGACCATACGGTTCCATAGCGGCTATATGCTATAATCAACCGATTAAGAAGAAGTGCTTGTAAACTGTAAAAACTTTCAAACGCAAAATTAGCTTACCTTGTCTGCATTTGTTACTTGCTTTCGTCCCTCCATCAGAAAATACTTTAATGTAAATTCAGCCTGCTGCAAGCTGATTGTTACATAAAAGACTAAAAGCTGGCTGCTACATGCAGCCGTGGTAACGTTAACTCTTCTTAAATAGAATTATTTTAAATCAAAGCAAGCGGCAAAGGTTGACAACCTAATCTAAAAATTGTTTTTCTTTTCACTAAGTAATACAGTTCGAAGCAGCACGGTAGGTAAAAAAATAGTCTGAAAAAGTTATTATTGTATAAATAAATAATTTTAGAAAAAAGTTGCTTGATTTCAAGCATGGAGTCTTCTGTAGAGATGGCCACTAACCAGGAAGCCGACAGCGAATCGTCGGAATCATTGGAAGTTTCGTCAAATCTTTTGGACGACGCATTTGTCGAGTTGTCTGAGGAAGAAAAGGAGGAGGACGACAAAGAGAAAGATAATGGGGAAGGGGCAGGGACCGAAGGTGATGCGCTTAAAAGAATGAAGGAATTATGGACCGACACAATGCAAGAATTTCAGCACGTGATTGACATGATGGAAGAAACTATGGAATCTTCTATAGAACAGACAGATGAGACAGATGAGTCACTTGTGAGTTGTCTGATGGAGTCTTCATCTGATGAGGAAGACTCCATCATCAACCAGGAAGCCGCCAGCGAATCAACGGACACTATGCAATTTTCTATAGAACCGGAGACAGATGAGTCAGTTGTGGGGTTGTCCGAGAAGAAAAAGGAACAATTTAATCGCTACGTCAAGATGGCGGAGGAACACGAAGCGGACAGCGTCTGCTCGGAACGGGTGCTGTTGTCTGAGCAGCAAATGGAGTCTTCATCTGATGAGTATACAAACCAGGAAGCCGCCAGCGAGCAGCAAATGGAGTCTTCATCTGATGAGTATACAAACCAGGAAGCCGCCGAATCGACGGACACTATGGAATTTTCTATAGAACGGGAGACAGATGAGTCAGTTGTGGAGTTGTCCGAGAAGAAAAAGGAACAATTTAATCGCTACGTCAAGATGGCGGAGAAGAAAGTCATTGATGATGAGTCTTATTTGGAATTCCTAAAGCGTAAAGCCCTTCTGGCTACCCTTGAGCCAAAGGAAAGGGCAGAAGCCAAAGCACAGCTAATTAAGGACTTTCAATCATATAAAGATAAAACCCCCTATGATGCGCTTAAATTGATGAAGGAGACGTATTCCAAAACAATGCAAGAACTGCACGACTTGTTTCAAGAATTAATGAATATGTAGTTATTGACATATATTTTTTTTAAATTTTCGTACGAATATATCACTTTTGGCAAATTCACAAATAAGAAAATTGTTTTTTAATGTTACTTCTGCTCTATGGGAGCGGGGGGGTTAGTACTCAGCGTATTTGAATTTGCAGCACTTTTGGCTAAGACCGGAAAAAAAAGAATGAAGCCAATAAAATAAAATTATTCTTAATTTTTTGGTTTATGATGGAAGAAAAGCGCAAGTCACCGTGCTGTCAACAGACGTCAAGTGACGTCACATTTTTAGGGTAGATGAGTTGGATTAATTCAGTTATCGGCTTTATACTCAACTCTTTGAAATACATTAGCTTGTTATCTTTTTAGGCTTGTTTTCAGATTACGAAGCTTTTTTTTTGGATGGCTTTACAACTTTAAAAAAGACACGTACAAAAATCATATTCAAGAAGTTTGCCTCCAAACTATCCTTTAATATTACTACCTTGAACCTGAACTCATTCCACTGCATTCCACTGCCTACAAACTTGCATCGCAGCATGCAGCATGCAGCCCTGGCATGCATAACACGAATAAACTTTTTCTTTTAGCCGAATTAAAACTTTTGTAACATAAATAAATATTTTAAATGCATTCTAATGCCAAAAGCAATTTACATTCTCTCAGAGATTTTAGGCGGCTAATTGGTCTTGATGTTTTATGCAATTAAGCAAGTTTTGAACTAAAGTAAATTTTTGTGTTTTCAATGTTTGACATATCAATAACAATTAGCCTTGCATTTTAAAAATAGGAAAAACATTTTGTTGCCAATTTTCAGTAAATATTTTATTCATGTTGTTTGCAAAAGTTGCATTAAAACGGGGGAAAAGGGGGGAAAAGGTAGTTGCAAACATATCAAGGCTACTTTATAAGCCAATTACCAACAAACGAACACATTTTTAAAGGTAATTCAATATGTTGTTATGGGCGTATGTAAGAGAAATGGTGAGACTGGGAAGAGTGGGAAGAGCATGTTACATGGAGTACATTAAGCTTGAACAAGCTGAAAATGTCCATCAACGTTACATAGTAGTGACGTGAAAATATCTTTTTTCAAGGCTTGTTGCAGATTAATCTAGGTGATGTGAATATGAGGTAGTCGATAAAGCGACAGCTCAATAAGCGCAATTTGACATACCAAAATTGGTCGGCATTTTATGCCTATTCATTATCAAACCACATTTCATCAGAACACATTTTCTTGTGTGGTTTGAAGCCGAATTTTTTGTTGGAATTACAACAAACTTACAAATAGAATTTAAACCTTTAACTTTTTGTTCCTCTAAGTACTCTCCAGGGAGCTTAGGGCTTCAACAAAAACTCTATTTGGCGCAGTTTGCTAAGGTATGTCCTAGCTGATGTTGAGTAGGGAAAATTCGTTTAATGTTCTACGTCGCCAGGTTGCCTTTGGTCTTTCCACTCGTCTGCTTCCTTGGGGGTTCCATTCCAGAGGCATACGGACAATGTTGCTTCGATTTTTTCTAAGAGCATGGCCGATCCAACACCATTTGCAGATAGGAACTTCACTTGTACAACGCCATAGTTCCGAGTTTGATATCCAGTTGGGCTAGAATATCCCACATATAATCCTAAGGCACTTGTTGGGTATGACTGCAGTTTCGACATCATTCTCTAGGGGGTCAGTCACGTCTTGCTGCCATACAACAGGATGGATTTGACGCACGCATTGATGATTCTCAGCAGAACAAGCGTCCAAATGCTGATAGCGCTTTGTTGATTCTCTATATCCTCATCCACCCCACCACTGGAGGAAATTGTGGTACCAAGGAATGAGAAGCTATCGACAAAGTCGATATTGTTCCCGCAGATGGTTATGCTACCTTGGCTGGTGTTGTTGAGGCGCATTGCTTTGGTTTTGGATGCTTTTATTAAGAGTCCAACTTTGCTGGCAAGGATCTCGAGATCAGTAGTTTTGGCTTCGATATCACTAAGTTTGTTAGAGTTGAGGCATATGTCGTCCGCTCTGTCCAGGTCTTCCAAATGACGGTTGACGCTCCTCGTAATTCCATGCTTAGACCTACGTAAATCTCTCATAAGCTCGTCAACCACTATTTTGAATAGTAGTGGTGATAATGGGCATCCTTGCCTGACACCGGTGTTTGTTTGAAAAGGAGCACTAATACTCCTATTGTTTAATACCGCCTAGTCCCAATCATCATCCATCGCTTTTATTATCAATACGATGTTGACTGACACTCCTTACCTCGCACATGCCCGCTGCTCTGCCTACTGAATCAAAGGCTTTCTTGAAGTCGATGAACAGGAGGTATATTGGTGAGCGCCACTCCACAGCTTGTATGGTTATTATGCGTAGTGTGTTTGACTGGTCTACGCAGCTCCTGTGTGGTCTGAAACCTGTCTATTCATCGCGAATTGTTGGCTCTATTTTTTCTTGAAAGCGGTCGTTCAGTAAGGTTGCTAGTATCTCGTAACTAGTGTTTAGCACCGTTATTCTTCGCCAGTTGTTGCAGTCAGTAAGGTGCCCTTTCTTAGGTAGCTTGATGATTATTCCTGCTTTCCAAGATGAGGGCACACTCTCAGTCTCCCATATATGAGTGAAATGTGGGTGCAATGTTTTGGCAACTAGCTGCGTCTTGAACTGAAACAATTCGGCAGATATGCCGTCGATTCCAGCTGCTTTGTTGCGTCTTAGTTTCCTAATTGCGTTTCCCATTGCTCTGACTATCCCGCCATAGGCTGGGACTCGAAGATTGTTGGTAGGTGCGATCGTCTCTATAATGCTCATGGTTGCTGCTTCCTGGTTTATTACAGCTTATCTTCAGGAATTGTTGTCGCTATCTTTGGATTTGTGCACCATCAGTCGTTAGGAGGTTATCATTTGAATCCCTAATCGGTTGCATTTGCCCTTGGTAGTTTCCAGTCAGCTGAGTAATTGTCTGATATAGCGAGCCCATGTTATTTTCACCGGCTGCGCTTTCTGCTGCAAGGCTCTCCAGTAGTGCTCTCTTGTCGCGTTTGGCGGATTTTTTACCTCTCTGCAAAGAACACGGTATTCATTGCAGACTTGGAAATCACGTTCCAAGAGTAGTATTAGGAATTCTTACAAAGCTCTGACGCCCGAATTCGGCTAGACTATCTTCACAAACAGCCGAATTATGGATCTAAAACTTTTAAGGTTTTCGAGGTTTTACACACCCCTATGGCAGCTATATATACACAATAATATCAAATATACCGCCTCTTATGGAATAATAATGTATCTTATCTTAAATTTGGTTGCACTAGCTGTTACCATCCCTGAGATCTAGACATACTGACAAACGGGCTGGTGTATATCGACTTACCCTGATAATAATTAAGGTAATTTTGGAGGCTCTCCGAAGACTCCTTCTGTATGTTATATACATATTCGGCAAGCACAAACTTCGAATACCCTTTGTTACATGTGCTGCTGGGTATAACTAGTGGTAATTATTAAAAGCCCTGCCCGTTGTTAGCGACTACTTTTTCTCATCTTTCTGGTAGTGGTAGGATAACATCCCGATAAAACGATTAATCTCTTGAGACGAACCATAAATGGCTTCATTTCTTGGATTCTTTATAAGAGTGAAAATTCTGGTCAGCAAGATTCTGTCCCAAGGCAGCAAAATGTAGAGAGTACTGCGGGTGAGGTAGGACATGCCATTTAGGCGTTTCTGGGTATGTCTATCCTGCTCTGACGACTGAGTATTGTCATGCTTGAGTATGGCTTTGTCGTATCTCTCTGGGTACTGTGGCTGTTTTTCCTTCAGTGCTCGGCTCAAATGCAACAATTGCATTGTATACCGACCTACTGTGATGTTTTAACCTGGTTTTATAAGCACCGATCTGGTTGCACTAAATTCGCAGAATAAGCTGGCCGTCGTGGTGGAGATATGTCCAGACATTGCTCATCATCCCATTGCTCTTGGGAATATCGTAGTGAAGCCATTTTTCGTTGTGGATCATAATTCTAATGAAAACCCCTTCCTATTATGTCTTTAAAGGCTGACAAAAATCCTCTGACTGAACCCTCCAAGAGGTTGCCGGCTGGGTAATGGACTGTGTACCGGCTCAAGCACCAGAGTCAGACACTTGTCCTCCCTCGACGCTTGGGCCAGTGCACAGTCTAAGTGAGGCAACAGCGCAGCAGCATCCGGATTTCAAAATCTGGTGCTGCTACGTTGTAGCCATGGCCAGAGGTGCCTAACAGCAGGCATAAAATGCTATGGGGTGGTTTCCAAGAGCGAAATGCAACCAAACTCCATAGTGCCCGAATCCCCTAAGGAAACAATTCGGGCTGGGATATCAGCCTAAACGTCGGTGGAAAGCTTAACTGCTACCTCTAGCGCGCACAGAGGGAGTAAAACCCCTCTGCGTTCAAGCAGGCCAGAACAGTTTTGTAGCTACTGCCACAACAACAACGGTACGAAACGCCAAATTGAGGCGTGGTTGTGCACTCCTCGAATACTCGCACTGTGAATTATAAGGCTTAGCGCTGAGGCGGAGGAGGAACTCTACCGCTCCCCAGCCAAGGGGTACACTTCCTCCTGTAGGGATGACCCCACTGGAAGAGGCAGCCGACAGGGCACCTGAAAAACTATTGGCATTCGCCAAGCATACATGCATACTCGACGACTAACGTGCATAAGACATAAGGTTAGGTTAGGTTACACCATTTGAATGAAATGTCAAAAGCTCTTTAACAAGCAATTTGGAAATGCCTTTAAGCCAACAAATGGACTCAAAAGCAGAACGATGTTGAGTGACGTTTCTTTACCTGCGAATACTTACTTTAAAGGCTTTAGGTTAGGCTGCACCGGTTGACCCCTGGGTGGAGTCACACATAGACTGCATTGTACACCTGCCGCATCCTAAGGATTATGCAGTCTATGTGTGACTCTCCCCTGAGGTCAACCGTCACTCAACATCTCTTTGCTTTTGAGTCCATACGTTGGCTTAAAGGCATTTCCAAATGCCTTGTTAAAGAGCTTTTGACATTTCATTTAGTGTTTGGCACGGAATTCGGAGGCTCAAAATCACTCACAACATTTTCTTTCATTAAGAGCAAAGGCTTACAAAAGGCTTAAATATTTTAACTTTAAGTATTTTATGAGCTTTAATTTTCTTTTAATTAAACCACGCCAACAGCTTATCGGTAGACCACCCAAGTCTTTTCGCTAATGAGCTCTTAAAGCTCATTAGGATGGCAAAGTTTAAGACTTGCATGTAACCCGTCACGCCCTCTCTGCAGCTCCAGACCAAAACTTAAGCCCAGAGCCAGTCTTGGCAAGATTGCAGTTGCCTTAAGCCTTAGCTCGAAACCAAAAACAACTTTCGTGTGGGCGACTTGGGCCAACTTGGTTAAAATATATTTATATATGCTCTGGCTTATTTACATTTTGTTTGTTTGTATTGGTTTCGTTAAGTATATAAAGTTGATTGAAGTTGATTTTTTTTTGGAAGCTAAAGTTGGAGTTGATTCTTTCGTGCCAAGTGGCCATAGTCGTCTCTTTAGACGATCCGACGATCGTCGACTGTCGTCATTCAGTTGCCATAATTTTGTTTTCTTTAACTATAAATTTCAATTAAGCTCACGATTTGTATATTAATAAAGTTTTCAACAGCACGAAACGCAAATAATCCAATCACATGAACCGAAAAAAAAAACTCAAATTGTATATAAACCTTTTTTGGGCATGTAACTAAAAAAAAAGAGTTTTTCATTTGCGGATTCTATTTACATTAACTTATTTACTCATGTGTGTGTGTGTGTGTGTTGACTGCTGATTGAGTTTCGTTTTGGCCAAAATTGAAGTCAGCAGCCAAAGTTTATTAGCCGTAATGCACAGCTTTTAGCCAACTGACAGCAGCTGAGTGGGAGTTCGGGTGTTCGACTTACAACCGAGATCGATAGAACGATAAAAACAATACGAAAATAAGAACTCAGCTGTTCTGAGCGATTTTGTCAGTCATTGTCTGCTGGGTTTGGGTTCTATTGAGCTGCAAAAAAAAAAACGCAAAAAACCCGAATTGGATTTGGTATTGAGCACAACTCCAGTCCATGGCCAACAAAGAATTTCGGCAGGGCGCGAGCTTATAAAAATAGATAAATTTATTTTCAGACACGACAACACATTCAAATTCAAATAAATTGAACTTCATTGCCAGAGGAGTGGCCTTTTCTTTGGGCCATTGTAAGCAATCATTAAACATAATTCATTTAATTAATCTTTGGCTCTCGAGCATGGCTTAAATATCACAGTTAATAAATGGTGTTTGGATAAAGATGACTAAAAGATTTGCAGATTAGTTTAAATGTCAACCAGCTAGACATTGAGATTCTACAAAAGGAAGCGCATGATGATTAAATACAGATTGCTTTAAAGTTCAGATCTTTGGACAGATTAAAACATTTCTTTAGAGCTGGGCTAGTAATCGATTTTATCTAAATCGATAAAAAAAAAATGTTTTCAATTATAGTTACCATAGAGGAGCATTTTACAACCCAATTCATTCAAGACCATATTCCAACCAGGGAGGAGTGGAATACATAAAGGTATACACGTACGCTTCTAAGCTAGACAACCGTGTAGGGAGAGGCGTCTACCTTGAGGGTTTCAACATTAGAATTGCTTTTCGGCTACCGGACCACTGCAGTGTCTTTCAGGCAGAGTTCAAAGCAATCGGGGAGGCCGTCATACTACTAAGGACCTTTGCTGTCTGAAAAGAGACCAGTGCTCATCTGTTATCCGTGCGATCACGGGACACTGGTTGATAGGAAATCTCGCATCCAGGTTAAATGCTCCTAACCATAACTTCTGTAGAAGCTGTGGCGCTGAAGAGGAGCTGGAGACGGTGGAACACTTCTTTTGTCACTGCCCTGGACTGGGCAGTAAAAGATTTGGGTTTCTAAAGACACATTTTCTCGATGAATTATCTCAGCTCTCCCAACAGAGTCCAAAATTCCTCTTAAGGTTTATTAAGGCTGCCGGATGGCTTCCTCAGCTTTTGTAGAGGACCTCTCAAGTGGGGAAGAGTGGTGAAGTAGCTCACTCTAGCGCTATCGCGACGGGCCTATCCTTGACCTAAGTGAGTTGTGACGTCACTCCCAACTGCCGCCCTAACCTAACCTAAAAAGAGCAACTAACATACATTTTATATGTGAATCTTTAAGTTTGTATGAACTTTTAAAAAGTGGCCTAGTCCGTTGTACATTTGCCGAAAATGTGACGTCACTTGAAAGTTTTAAGTATTTGTTGACAGCCCTCACCTTACTCCATCTTCGCCACGGTGCATTGGATGGGCTTTTCTTCAACAGTGGGATGCCCGCCATTTGTAATGCGTCTGAACTACCAACGCCCATTAAGAACAGCCTTCAAATTATCCACGGTAGGCAATTTTATACACCATTCAAGCGTGAGTCGGTTTGAGTCCCGCGAGCCCTTCTTTGAACCCATTGGAAGCATTTGAGGTTGGTCTCTCGGAGCCCTCTTTGGACCCTACGGAGGCAAGACAGCAAAGACGTACCAATTCTATCCACGTTCTAACTGCAGAGCATTAAGGACAGACTTCAAATTATCTACGGTAGGCAAATTCATATTCCACTCAAGCGTGAGTCGCTTTGGGTCTGGCGAACCCTTTTAGGGACCCATTGGAAGCGTATGACTTTTTGGTCTCTCGGAGTCCTCTATGGACCTATTCGAAGCATGCGTAAGTTTTGGACTCTCGAGCCCCTCTTTGGATCCATCGGAGGCTTCGCGTCCAAGATAGCAAAGAGTTGAAATTCAATTCACAGATGACTATTTCAATCCGCATTGTTACTGCAATCCACGCAACTATCGCCACATCCTAATGTGTCCTGTTAGCTCAATTGCCTGACATCAATGTCCCTGAGCTTTCCTTCCATCATAAACCAAAAATTAAAGACAACAATTTTCTTTTTATTGGCTTCATTCTTTTTTATTATCTTAGCCAAAATTAAAAAACATTTTCTTATGTGTGAATTTGCCAAAAGTTTCGTACGAAAATTTAAAAAAATATGTCAAATTGATTTAATTAATTAATTAATGATAACTATCCATTAATTCTTGAAACAAGTCCTGAACTTCTTGTACTGTTTTTGAGAGTGTCTCCGACATCAATTTAAGCTCATCATAGAGGGTTTTATCTTTAGACGATTGGAAGTCCTTAGTTAGCTGTGTCAAGGCTTCTGAGTCCTGAACTTCTTGTACTGTTTTTGAGAGTGTCTCCGACATCAATTTAAGCTCATCATAGGGGGTTTTATCTTTAGGCGATTGGAATTCCTTAGTTAGCTGTGCCAAGGCTTCTGGCCTTTCCTTTGGCTCAAGGGTAGAAGCAACGGCTTTCCGCTTCAGCAATTCCTCCGCCATCTTGACGTGCCGATTAAATTGTTCCTTTTTCCGCTCCGACAACTCCACAACGGACTCATCTGTCTCCGCTTCTACAGAAAGTTCCATAGTGTCCGTCAATTCGCTGGCGGCTTCCTGGTTTGTATACTCATCAGATGAAGACTCCATTTGCTGCTCGCTGGCGGCTTCCTGGTTTGTATAGTCATCAGATGAAGACTCCATTTGCTGCTCGCTGGCGGCTTCCTGGGTTGTATACTCATCAGATGAAGACTCCATTTGCTGCTCGGACAACAGCACCCATTCCGAGCAGCCGCTGTCCGCTTCGTGTTCAGTACAATCAGCATCAGTATCAGCTGAAGACACTGTTTCATACGATTCATGATGCATATTCTCCTGAAAAAAATTTATTAAACATAACTTTTTCGGACTATTTTATTACCTACCGTCGATTCAAGCTCATCATAGTCAAATTTAGTTTTAAACAATTGGCAGGCCTCAGTTAGCTGTGCCAAGGCTTCTGTAATTTGCTTCTGCTCACTGGTAGCCTCATCATCACTAAAATTGTCCTCCGCCATCTTGAATCGGCGAATAAATTGTTCCTTTTCCTGCTTAGAGAACAGCACAATTGCCCCATCTTTCTCCGTCTCTACAGAAAGTCCCATAGTTTCAGTCGAATCGCTGTCGGCTTCCTCGCTAGTATACTTATCAGATGAAGACTCCATTATTTGTAATTTTTGGTTTAGTATCACGAACTTTTTCTAAAATAATTTATTTATTATAACTTTTTCAGTGCCTTTCTGGTTCGAACTATTTTGTTGTGTGAAAATAAAAATTATGTTTACTCTTATTGACAACTTTTCCGGCTTGCTTTGATTTAAAATAATTCTTAATCTGACCAGTTAGCGTTGCCATGACAATATGTAGCAGCCAGCTTTTAGACTCAGTGTAACAATGAGCTTTCAGCAGTCTGAAAAAAGATGAGAGTATTTTCTCATGAAGTAACGAATGGAAATAAGGAATACAGTCATCGTTAACAAATTTTGCGTTCAGAACTACCAAGTTAGATCATAATTGGTTGACTACTATGTACATCAGAAAGTCTCCTTGGAACTGATCGGTTCCAAAAAATGTTTTTAAGTCTTAAACCAGCTACCCCATAATTTGAAAAATAATAACGATGGATTAAACATTACAAAATATAAATTTTATTTTTAAGCGTCCCTAAGTATGTGTGAATTTTTGACCTTCTCAGTTAGACAGTCTAGTAAAAACTTCATGGTATTTGTCGATAGCCCAAATTTACTCGATACAGCCCTGCTCTCCACAGTGTATTAATTTTCACTCCCTTGAATTTCGCTTTCTTTATAAATTCGACAAATAGCCTCGAGGATCATTATTCCCTTTTCTAGTGCTTTATTTTCGGCTATAATTTCGTTCAAACCCTGCATTTCCTCGGGTGTAGCTAGCTTCTGGACTTCAGTATTTCCATTCATTTCCACAGTGGACTCAACATGGTCACCATTCGCCATGGTCACATCATCACTAATGATGCAGACCCTTCCAGTGTCCTGAGCAGTTTTCTTTTCTGATGACATGACTTATACTATTCACGATGTTTCTAAAATTATTTATTTAAAATAGCTATTTCCGATTATTTTACCCACCGTTTTGTTTGAGTTTGTAGTGCTAAATGGATAATATATTTCTTAACTTAAGTGCCGCTTAAAAAAATACATTTAACTAAATTTAAAATAATTTGCTTATTTATTTTTAATATTTTTAAATGTAAATCAGCACTTTTAGGAACCTATTTTTACCCCTGAAGCATATGATGAAAACATAATAAAACAAATTTTTAAATAGAATCGGCACCAATTTTTTTTTTATTTGCATGTAAAAAAGCCAAAAATTATAAAACATATTTAAAGACAAGAAATAAATAAGAAAAACAAGAAATTTTTGTTTGTATGAATTTGTGACCTTCTCGGTTAAACATTAAATCTTCATGGTGTTTGTGGACAGTACCAAAGGACGCACCATCTTATAGCATTTACTTGAAACCGCCCGGCCCTTTACGTGGCATTACTTTTCGCTTCTTTGCCTCATCCTCTCGAATTGTTTTAAAAATATCCTCGATGGCCGTTATTCTTTTCTCCAGATGATCATTTTCTGCTGTTATATCGTTCAAGATCTGCATTTGCTCGCGTGTAGCTAGCTCCTCGATTTCACTTTTGTCCACTTCCTCAGTGGCCTTAATCTGCTCATCATTCCCAATGGTCACATCATCAGTATTATTGTTCTTTGGCTTTTCGACCCATCCATTTTGGCCGCATCCTGACGGGTTTTCTTTTTGAAGGCATGACTTAATACTAATTCACGATAATTCTATGTGAAATTATTTATTAAAATTAAATATTTCGAATTATTTTATTATATACCGTTGTGTACAAAATTGTTGTGCTAAATGAATCAAAAATTATTTAAAATTGGTTAACAGTTTTTTTTCTCACTTGCTTTGATTTGAAATAATTCTATTTAAACCCAGTTCATGTTGTCATGGAAACATGGAGCAGCCAGCTTTTAGTCTCAGTGTAGCAAATAGCTTTCTGTAGGCTGTAGAGCGCTAAGAATTTGAGATGCTTAAACTTTTAGTCAATACGCAAAATTCGTAAACAATATTGGGATGATAGCTTTTTGTGCATAAAATAAAAAATGCAGAAGTGCACAGCACCTGGTTGGTTGGATATAGGTTAGTCTTAAACAGGCTCTAAAAATGCTTCCTAGCCAAGATTGAATGTGCTTCAGTAACTTCTGGAGCATGATCGCTATACCATCTAGACCTGCTGATTTAAATGGTTTAAAACTGTTTACTGCAAAAGCTATTATATCCTGATCTATGATCGACTTTATAATCTCCTCCGAGGGTTGTTGCGCTACCCAGCTGCTGGTGGCTAGCTGCGCACTGCATCCATGGAAGTGACATCTAACTAAGGTTTCTAGGGATTCTTTTGCCGAGCTCGTCCAACTCTGATCCTCTTTTTTGACGAATGTAGGAATAGAGTGGTCTTTGGACAGAATCTTGCTCAGTCTAGCCGATTCCCTTGTACTCTCAATGGATGTGCAGAAGGATTGCCATGAGGCCAATTTTGCCTTCCTGACTGCTTTTTTGTAATCTCTTCTTATGTCTATATACGAGCTGTTTCAATTCTCCATTCCACCATGGTGGCGATTTGTTCCTGGTAACACTGATTGGTGTAGTTCTCTTAAAAGCCCTATTAAGGGTTTTCTCGAACATATTGATGTTTTCGTCTAGGTCCTCGGCAGAGAATATATCCCTTCCTTAGAATCTACCGCCTAGCTTTTTTACTGATATACTTACGAATCGTTTCCAGTCTGTGCTTCTGGGATTTCTAAAGGAGGATGGAGTAAAGAATCTACCTAGAAGATTGAAAAGTATCAGGCAGTGATCAGACATTGATGGACTGTCTGACACCTTCCAATCCTCAGAATAATTTGCTCTTTTCGTCTATCTTAAATTCTTGACCATGTACAGAGACGCTCCTTTTTTCAATAATTAAAGTTGTTACCACAATATAATACATAGTCTAATGAAATTAATGCTTAACCTTGATATTTCATGCGCTGAAATTACATTATTCATAGAAAAACTTTTCTGACCAATTCTTTCATTTCACTCGATTAGTTGGGCACTTTTGCATTTCTGCGCGACTCAGTTAGACTAATTCGATTAAATATTTTAATAAATAGACAGCTTGTCCTAAAGGCAGTCTAAACTGCACAAGTGTCGCTCGAAATGGGATATGCCAGAAGCTACTTCATCGTACTGTCCCTTCCCCTAAAGGTATGTCCACCTTTTCAGATAAACTGAGTGCCAGTGTGTCTAAAAATGGAAAATAACTCAAGCCTTACGAATGGCAGCATACTATGCAGCGCCACGTAGAGCTTTGATCTGTGGGGCTTCTACATAACATAGTAGTAGTTGGGCCCATGGGCAGCCTGACATTCCCATTCCCTACTGTCCCTGTCTTCCAGCAATTGTGTGCCATTAGAACAAAATTAAATTCCTTCCAAATGGCTAAGAGATGTGGTAATAAGTTGTAGCTTCTGAAATCGTCATGGTAATAATTATTTGTCAGTTCAGCAGCATTATATACTTGAAAAATAAAAAGCAATTGGCGTCTATTTGAAATAACTCTACAAATGGCAAAAATATATAAACAGGTCGTGCTTTATGTGGAACCTCACTCGGCTCTGGTGGTAATGGAAAACGCTCTGGAACCGCCAATAGCTGCATCGCCATAAACCAAAGCCCCATCAACATAGATACCAGCAAATCATTCATTTCCGAACACTCTTAATCTGAATAAGCTATGAGACTTTGCCCACTGGAGTGTACCTTGAAAGCAATGGATATACTTCACCATTGCGTATAGCCAATGACGAAAGCGTTCTTTCCATTACAGGTGGGGATCTTGTTAGGAGCTATTAATTTCACTAGATCAGCTTCAGATGGAGCTGGTATAGTGATGTTGGATCAGAACACAGTTGGCTAACATACACTTTCCCTTAGAGATGCAAAATGTACACACAAGTGGTTCAGGATGGGTTGAAAATCAGACTTCCAGTCAGCGTATATTAACCGTACCATATTTCTGCGATATTTCAGCCCAGAATCCCTGTATGGACGTGCTAATACAACATCTGTCTCCTGATGCTAGCCTTCTCTACAGATTTCCACAGCTATCATGGCTCTATGACAAAAGTACCTTATTATGCTTGTGCGAAGTGGTTTATATGTCCTAAGCCCTTGTGACAGCGACAATAGATTCTTATCAATCTGATTAGCTCTCTAGCATCTGTGAACTGCAACCAGCTTACTTCGAAGATAAATGTATAAGTCTCAAGGTTACGATTATTAACGCGATAATGCGGGAATATTTCCTGAGCTTAAAGAGAAAAGAATTTATATCTCAAGGGTATGATTATTAATGCATTATAGTTCTGCGGGCATACCTTCTGAACTATATCGCACATCTTGACCATAACATTTTCCATCACTGGAGCTCCAAACACAGCTTTGACTTCATCAATTGATGGCGTCGTGGTGGAGGCCAAGAGATCCATACTCTTTTGTCTTAAAACTTCTGGCCACTGCCCAACATATAATTTCTGTTAGATGAAATTTTCACAATTTTGTTTGAAATATTTTGGAGTACAAGTGACGTCACTGTAATCACACTTAAGACTTGAGCAATTTTCAATAATTATTTATAAAACCTAACGACAAGCCTAAGTGCATAATTAAATTTGTCCAAAAATTTGAAAATTTTATTTGTAGAATTAGAAAACAAGCCAAAAATGTAAATTTAAATTGTGGTTTCCAAATGTTACTTATAGTAACTGCGCTATCCAGCCGATAGACGAGGGTTGCTTGAAAAGTAATCGGGTCAAGTTCAGCATATGGACACCATTTTGTGTTGAAGAAAAAACTTTGACAAAATTCACAGAATAATATTTATATTAAAACTGGTACAAAAATAAAAGATTGAAAAATATATTGGCGAAATTTTGAATGTGGAAAGTTTTCTAGGTACAGAAAAAGTACAGGGTGGGACATCGTAAATCAAATATGCGTAGCGCTCTACAGCATGCTGCAAGCTGTTTGCTACACTGAGGCTAAAAGCTGGCTGCTACATGTTTCCATGGCAACATGAATTGGATTCAATTAGAATTATTTCAAATCAAAGGAAGCCGAAAATGCTGTCAGCCAATTTGGAATTGTTTTGTTTCACTAAGCACAGAAAACTAATGCGAAACGGTAGGAAATAAAATAGTACGAAATAGTTATTTTAAATAAATAATTTTAGAAAGAAACACCGCAAATTGGTATTAAGTCATGTCCTCCGGAAAGAAACCTGATCAAGATGGGATTGCAAATCCAAAGAATATTACTAATGATATGACCATTCAAAATGGTGAGCGCGCTGAGTCCACTGAGGAAATTAATGGAAATAATGAAGTCCAGAAGCTAGCTACACCAGAGCAAATGAAGGCCTTGAACGACATGATGGCCGAAAATAAGGCCCTTGAAGAGAGATTGATGGTTCTGGCTCGTACTCGTAAGGCTTATGAAGAAAGCGTAATTCAAGAGAATGGAAATTAATACACTCTGGAGGGCCCCGATTTTTCGAGTTAATGAAATGGAATTTAAACAGGGCTGTCCACTAATACCATGAAGTTTGTTTGTATAACCGAGAAGTTCACAAAATTATGTTAGATGAAAATAAAAAAATGTTTATATTTTAATGTTTAATCCAAACGATATCATTTGAAAAATTATGGGGGAGTTGATTAATGAGCTAAAAACATTTGTTTGGAACCGATCAGTTTAAATGAGGGTATATGATGTATATACATATTTATATAGAGTCAACCGATAATGATATAATTTTATAGAGTTCTTGTAAACTCTAAAAAGCTTCCGAACGCATATTTGCTAACGATGTCTGCACTTGTTATTTGCATTCGTCGTTCCATAAGAAAATACTCTCATCTGTTTTCAGCGTGCTGAAAGCTCATTACTATACTAAGACTAAAAGCTGGCTGCTGCATGATGCCTAACGCTTAATGGTCCCAAATACAATTGTTTTAAGATTTTTGACAGATTCAAATATTTCTTTAGGGGTAGGCAAAGCCTGTAACCGAATTAATCTAAATCGGCTAAACAAATGTTTGTAAGTTTTTTGACTTTGTACTCGGTTGTTTTTCAAAAACGTGACCGTCTCTTGAACGTTTAAAGTATGTCAACAAATATCCATACCTAACTTCATCTTCGCCACGGTGCATGGACTGGAGCTTTTCTTCCACAATTTAACAAAAAAACTTAAGGACAACAATTTTCTTTTTATTGGCTTCATTTTATTTTTTTACTATCTTAGCCAAAAGTGCTACAAAATATATAACAAGAGCCTGGTAACATTTATCTTCAAACTCAGCGAAAATATTTCTATTGTTGCTTAAAGTTCAAGTCTTGCCTAATTAAATGCAGTTTCCGCTGAGTACCAAGCCAGCTCCCATGGAGAAGAACTAACATAAAAAATCATCTTATGTGTGAATTTGCCAAAAGTAAAATATTTGTACGGAAATTTGAAAAAAAAACTATAACAATAACTATCTATATATCTTTCATCTTTTCATCGATTTCTTGTATTAATTTGGTTTTTAGCTCTGTGTCAAATTTTCTTAGATACGCTAATATATCCATAGCTAGCTGTTCCTCGGCTTCGTCCCTTTCCTTTGGCTCAAGGTTAGCCAGAAGTTCCCTGCGCTTCATCAATTCCAAAAAGGCCTCATCATCAATGCAGTCCTCTGCCACTTGGCAACTCGTTTTTTTCTTTTCCTGCTTAGGCAACTGCTTAACTGGCACATCATTCTCCTTCTCTGGCTCATCAGCTAGTTCCATTGTTTCCGTTGAATCGCTATCGGCTTCCCGGTTAGTAAACTTATCAAGTGAAGACTCCATGTCCTCGGGTGTAGCCAGATTCAGCATATTTCTATTGTTCTTTTCCTCATCCGGTTCTACAGAAAGTTTTATAGCTTCCAGCGATTCGCTGTCGGCTTTCTGGTTAGTAAACTTATATAATATTAATTAAATATACCTTTTTCGGACTATTTTATTACTTACCATCAATTCAAGCGCATAAAAGTCGCATTTAATTTTGAACGATTGGAAGGCCTCAGCCAAGGCTTCTGCCATTTCCTTCGGCTCAATGGACGCTTCATCAAAAATGACGTCTTCCGCCACTTGGCAACTAGTTTGTTCATCCAGTGTGGTCGCATCTTGGCCAGTTATCATTTTGGATGACATGACGATGCAAAGCTTTTCAGAATATTTTATTACCAACCGCTCTGGTTTGAGCTATTTTTGTGTGTGAAAATAAAAATTATGTTTAACTTATTGACAACTTTTCCGGCTTGCTTTGATTTAAAATAATTATATTTGTGAGTCTCAGTGTAACAATGAGCTTTCAGCAGCCTGAATAAAGATGAGCTTATTTGCTAATTGCAGTAACGAATGCAAATAACGAATACAGTAATCGTAAACAAATTTTGCGTTCAGAAGTCATTTTGAATTTATAAGAAATCTACCAAGTTTGATCATAATTGGTTGACTACACTTATATGTACATCATAAAGCCTCCTTGGAACTGATCAGTTCCAAAAAATGTTTTTAACTCATAAACCAGCTACCACATAGTTTTAAAAATTATAGCGGTGGATTAAACATAACAAAATACATATAACTATTATTTTGAAGCGTCGTTAAGTGTGACCTTCTCTGACAATTCTAATTGAAGCCAGTTCATGTTGCCTTGGAAACATGTAGCAGCCAGCTTTGTAGTGTTACTCTGCTGTTGACTACAGCCGTGTACGCCTTGGTAGATGTATCGGAAAATCCAAGTAGCTCACTGTTATTACTCTCATTAACAACAAAACGTGGTATTTGAAATTGGTGTAGTGTGTCCAAGTCATCTGGCCATCTCATCCAATTGTCCACCAGCTTGCTTGGAAGTGTATCATCCCAGCCTAGGTTGAGAAGTCATAGCCCTGATTAGAGTATTTTTTAATGGAGGAGTGACCGCAAGTAACAAGTGAAGACATCGTAAATCAAATATGCGTAGCGCTCTACAGCATGCTGCAAGCTGTTTGCTACACTGAGAGTAAAAGCTGGCTGCTACATGTTGCCATGACAACAGAAACTGGGTTTAAATAGAATTATTTCAAATCAAAGCAAGCGAAAAAAACTGTCAACCTATTCGAAAGAATTGTTATTTCATTTAGCACAATTTTTTACACAACGGTATATAATAAAATAATTCGAAGTATTTATTTTAAATAAATAATTTTACAAAGAATTATCGTGAATTGGTGTCAAGTCATGCCTTCAAGAAAGAAACCCGTCAGGATGCGGCCAAACTGGATGGGTCGAAAAAGCCAAAGAACAATAATACTAATGATGTGAGCTTTAAAAATGATGAGCAGATTGAGACCACTGAGGAAGTGGACAAAACTGAAAACAAGGAGCTGGCTACACGCGAGCAAATGCAGCTGTTGAACGACATGGTGGCCGAAAATGATGATTTGGAAAAGAGAATAACGGCCATCGAGGATATTTTAAAACCATTCGGAGAGGTTGAGGCAAAGAAGCGAAAAGTAATGCCACGTAAAGGGCCGGGCGGCTTCAAGTAAATGGTATAAGATGGTGCGTCCTTTGGAACTGTCCACAAACATCATGAAGTTTTAATGTTTAACCGAGAAGGTCACAAATTCACACATACAAAATTATCTTGTTTTTCTTATTTATTTCTTGTCTTTGAACATGTTTTATAATTTTTGGCTTTTACAAAACACTTAAAAAATGGAAAAATATGTTGTTTTTTATACCCTCTACCGTGTGGTACAAATTATATAGTATATTAAGTTTTTGCAAGCCGAAAATGTATGTAACATATAGAAGACGTCAGAGACATCCCAAAGTTACATAAAATATGATCAGGGTGACTAGAGAAGTCGATATACTCATTTCCGTCTGTCTGTTTGAACGATTTGTTGCTTGATAATATTTAGCAGTTCAGTCAAGGTTAGGTTAGGTTAGGTTACACTGGCCGGCCACAACAGAGTGCAGCCTAGCATAGACCTTTTGGTCCTTAGCTGTGCCAGGTTTGAGGTTATTACGCAAAGTGATGGTCGGTTAAAAATATTACTTTTTAGCGAAGTTAAGTAGCCGCCCATCTTGCAGCCTGGCCACCTTTTCTAGACCGACAAACGCTGGTTCTCCTAGGGTGGTCAAACGATGTCTAGAGATGACTGGGCAGTCACAGAGTACGTGTGCTAGGGTCTCAGGACTTCCGGATCCATGCAGATCCTGCATGATTCGCTTGTCGTTAGTCCCATCCTGTGCGCATGCTTCGCTAAGAGGCAGTGTCCTGTTAGCACACCCATGATGGTCCTGCATTCAGTGCGTGAGAGTTTCATTATAAAGTTACTTTGTTTTCTGCCGTAATGAGCCAGCATGATTTTCGCTGTGTGACAGCTGTCTAGATTTTTCCATCTAGCTTCAGCTCTGCGCTTCATGTTGCACTCCAGCATAACGTAGAGATGTTTGGTCGGCGTACGTCGTGTATTTGTCCCTCCGGAAGCTCAACACCGCTTTTGGCAATTGCATCCACCATTTCATTCCCCATTATGCCTTTATGTACAGGCACCCAGTAGATATGCAGTTTACGAGCCGCAGCTAATCTCTGGATGACTGCCTGGCATTCAAGGACGTGGAAGGAGGATGTACAGTGCGATACAATAACCTTGATAGCGGCTTGACTGTCTTTAAAGAGGTTAATCTTTGTTCCAGTTGAAGTGTTGGTGCATGCCAGCTCAGCCGCCTTCATTGCGGCGAATACTTCAGCCTGGAAGATGCTGCAATGGTCGGAAGAATGTAACTTTGACTTACATTAAGCTCGGAGCAGTATACTCAGCACCAACGCCCTTTTCCATCTTTGAGCCGTGTTCAGTCAAGAAGAAAAGCATTTTTTTAACCCCCGACGCAAAAGAGGGGTGTTATAAGTTTGACGTGTCTGTTTGTCTGTTTGTCTGTCTGTCTATGGCATCGTAGCTCCCGAACGCATGCAGTGATTTCAATTTAGTTTTTTGTATTAAAGGTGACTTATGTGCGAGTGTTGTTAGACATGTTTGGTGAAAATCGGTTGAGCCGTTTAAAAGTTGTGGGGAGTAAAAGTGGGAGAAAAACATCAACTTTGTGCGATTGGCTTAAAATTTGGTCCTATTGTAGCTGACGACGTCACTGATTCGAATCTGAGGTTATTTTTGCTCTATCTCTTCTCGTTTAGAAGTAATGGCCATTTGAAGTTAAAAACATAAACTTTGTCCGATTGGCTTAAAATTTGGTCCTATTAAAGCTGACGACGCCACTGATTCGAATCTGAGGTTATTTTTCTCTATCTCTTTGCGTTTTTGCTCTATCTCTTCGCGTTTAGAAGTTATGGCCATTTGAAGTTAAAAACATAAACTTTGTCCGATTGGCTTAAAATTTGGTCCTATTGTTGCTGACGACGCCACTGATTCGAATCTGAGGTTATTTTTCTCTATCTCTTCGCGTTTTTGCTCTATCTCTTCGCGTTTAGAAGTTATGGCTATTTGAAGTTAAAAACATAAACTTTGTCCGATTGGCTTAAAATTTGGTCCTATTGAAGCTGACGACGCCACTTATTCGAATCTGAGGTTATTTTTGCTCTATCTCTTCGCGTTTTTGCTCTATCTCTTCGCGTTTAGAAGTTATGGCCATTTGAAGTTAAAAACATAAACTTTGTCCGATTGGCTTAAAATTTCATCCTATTGAAGCTGACGACGCCACTGATTCGAATCTGAGGTTATTTTTGCTCTTAGAAGTAATGGCCATTTGAAGTTAAAAACATAAACTTTGTCCGATTGGCTTAAAATTTGGTCCTATTGTTGCTGACGACGCCACTGATTCGAATCTGAGGTTATTTTTGCTCTATCTCTTCTCGTTTAGAAGTTATGGCCATTTGAAGTTAAAAGCATCAACTTTGTCCGATTGGCCTAAAATTTGGTCCTATTGAAGCTGACGACGCCACTGATTCGAATCTGAGGTTATTTTTGCTCTATCTCTTCGCGTTTAGAAGTTATGGCCATTTGAAGTTAAAAACATAAACTTTGTCCGATTGGCTTAAAATTTGTCTGTCTGACTGTCTGTCTGTCTGTGGCATCGTAACTCCCGAACGCATGCAGTGATTTCAATTTATTTTTTTTTGTATTAAAGGTGACTTATGTGCGAGTGTTCCTAGACATGATGAAAATCGGTCGAGCCGTTTAAAAGTTGTGGGGAGTGAAAGTGGGGAGAATGCGTAAAAAAAGCAAACGAGCTTGACCTTAAATGTAATCTATACCTTAACAAGAATCTAAATTATAGTAAGTATATTATAATATACTAAAGTCTAACTTAACCTAACCTACCTATAAAAAGTATGAAATAAAAAATTAAATTAAAAATTTAAAAAACCCCCGAACTTAAGTAATTTTCATTTAAAAAGTGAAAAATAATAAAAGAAACTTAATGTTAAAGTACCTAAGAATCTATTAATAATTCTAAAAAATACGTCGCGTTGGGGGACCGCTCCTAAGCTAACAATTTAAATACAAATAGTCTAATTAAGCAACAAAGATTAACTTAAAAACAAAATTAAGAAAATACTTCAAAAACTTTCATAGAATTACTTCAAAAAATTTGCATGTAAGATACGACCGTCAACGACGTCTGCCCTCGCGTGTCCCCCAACGCGACGTATTTTTTTAGAATTATTAATAGATTCTTAGGTACTTTAACATTAAGTTTCTTTTATTATTTTTCACTTTTTAAATGAAAATTACTTAAGTTCGGGGTTTTTTAAATTTTTAATTTAATTTAAATTAAACTAAGTGCTTGAATAATAAGATCATGCGGAAATTCATTTAATACCGATCATTACTTCTAATTCAATTTTTCGGTCCTAATTATTTTCGATATAAACATTACGCATATGTCCAATAAAAGTTGTTCCTTTTTGTTTTGTCAGCTCACTTTTTGGCCAACCCTCGTTCACGCTTCAAAGCCAAGTCAACGCTCTGAGTGATGGCTTCTGTTTATTTGAATACTTAAAGCTCTTTGGTTCTTGAGTGTCGCTGAGGGCTGACTGACTTGCAATAAAAACGATTTTTATCGCAACTTCTCGTCAAGTAATGCAAATAAATTGTCCAAAACCAACAACAACTGTGAATGATGACACCCAAAATTGACAGCCAGCTCATGATTATCATAAGATAATCGACAGCCAGAAACAAAATTATGAATTATACGCCGCACGACAGTTGAATACACTGTCTTCTATTTAAAAAAAAATAAATATCATCTTTGCGCCATTTTGCTTGCTATATATGTGCGTCAGGGAGGTGGGACTAGGAAAGTGTATTTTATAAAATTTTTTGTTGCAATTAGGTTCCCATATCAAATTTAATGGCTTAATGTTATAAACAAAGAATAAAAACAGAAAAACTACACACAAGTTGTTCTTCGTCGAATCGACGACGAAATGTTTCTGCACGTGTGCATGGTTCAAAAGCTTAGCGACAAGTGAAGCTGTACCGAAAATGAGCACAATAGAAAAATTGTGAAATAAGAAAAAATTGCTTTAAAAATTTTGCGTCGTCGATGCGACGAAGGTTAAGAAAAGTACTGAAAATGAACATAAAACAAAAACCACAAACAAGAAAAATATTTTACAAGAATTGCGTCGTCGACGCGACGAAGATTAAAAACAGTATGGTACAAAGGGTATAATAAGTTTGTGCAATCCGAAAATGTATGTAACATGAGAAGAGTCGTCGGAGACACCCCAAAGTTACCTAAAATATGATCAGGGTGAATAGATAAGTCGAGATGCCCATGACCGTCTGTCCGTCTGTCCGTTTGAACGCCTAGATCTCAGAGATGGTAAGAGCTAGAGTAACCAAACTTTCACATTAGATCCCATATTATTCCATAGGAGGCAAGTTTATTTTATTTTTTGATATCGGGGATAAATTATATAGCTCCCATGGGGGTGTTTGAGACGACCTCGACAAAAAAAAAGCGTTTCAGATGAATAATTCGTTTGTTTATTAAGATATCGTAATCAAATTTGACATTTGACAGTTTTTTATAGTTCCCAAGCATTTTTAATCAGAGCAAATTTAATCAAAATCGGTTGAATATATCATATAGCTCCCATAGAACCGATCGGCCAAAATAGCTTTTTTTATTTATTTATTTATTTATTCGCTATAAATTTAGCATTCAGAAGTTTTTTAGAGCACCCAAGCATTGTACCAAATTTGAACAAAATTGGTTGACTATATCATATAGCTCCCATAAGGCCGATCTTCCAAAAAATCGAGTTTTGAATAAATTTTGTTGTGTTTCGGAACCAAATTTGGCACTTATAATTTTTTTATAGGTCTCAAGCATTATTCCAAATTTTATCGAAATCAGTCGACTATATCATACAGCTCCAATAGAAACGATCGATAAAAAAAATTTTTTGCTTAAAAGTTCTTCTGTTTTTGATTTTTTATGAAGGAACTGGATTTTATTGCAAGCTAGTGGTACAGAGTATAACAAAGTCGTACGCGCTCGACGTTATGTAGGTACGCCATTTTTTTATTTTTTTTAATCTTCAAGCGCCTTGGGGAATTTGGGACTCTATTAGATAAGGGGAGCATCGTTTATGTTGTATATTTTAATAATTTTAAGTTATTAGAATCTCCGAAATATAACTATTGAAAATAGAAAAATATTGCTCTGTATAATCTTTCTCCCCTATCAGTGCGGTTTCAGACCTGGTAAGTCCACCACAGACTAGATCTTCACGCTACGCCAAATCCTGGAAAAAACCCACGAAAAACAGATCGATACTCATCATCTATTTATCGATTACAAAGCTGCGTTCGATAGCCCGATAAGGGATCGCCTATACACCACCATGTCTGAGTTCGGTATTCCTGCAAAGCTGATTCATCTTTGCAGAATGACATTGAGCGGCACCATCAGCTCTGTTAAGGTAGGAACAGACCTCTCCGAACCTTTCAATACTGTTCGAGGTTTCAGACAAGGCGTTCCTCTATCATGCGACCCCTTCAATTTCGCGATGGAAGGGGTACTGCGGAAGCCGGTGTACATCGCAATGGCACTATTTTTTACAAGAGTCTCCAGCTTCTTGCATACGCGGATGATATCGATATCATCGGGCGTTGTAAGCGAGATGTTACTGCTGCATTTTCCGCAATCGAAAAGAAGTCAGCGAAAGTGGGTCTAGCGCTTAACGAGGGCTGCGAACAGGAACGCTCGGCGTCTGGGTTCCCATATTGTAGCGGACCGCTATACTTTTGAAGTGGTCAAGGAATTCACGTACCTTGGCACCGCCGTTTGACATCAGCCTGGAGATAAAGCGGAGAATTACATTTGCCAATAGGTGTTACTATGGTCGCAGTAAGCAGATGTGCAGCAGAGACCTCTCTCGAAAGACAAAAGTAACACTCTACAAGACGCTCATCTTGCCCGTGCTCTTATACGGCGCAGGAGCATGGGTTGTGTCACGGACAGATGCAGCTGCTCTTGGGGTGTTTAAGAGGAAAATTCTACGCAAAGTCTTCGGTCACGTACGTTTTGAGGAAGGCTATCGCATACGGATGAACCACGAGCTGTACGAGCTCTACGACGACATGGATGCTGTCCAGCGCATCACAATACAACGTCTGCGCTGGCTCGGCCATGTCGTACGTATGGATAATAATGATCCAGCGAAAAAGGTATTCGAAGCGAAAGCCGACGAAGGAAGACGGAGGGGACGACCACGACTCCGATGGAGAGATCAAGTGGAGGAGAACCTATCTCCTTGGTATTTCTAATTGGAGAAGGCGCGCGCAAAGCAGAGGCGCCTGGCGAGAGCTGCTGAGGTCGGCCGTAACCCGAAAGCGGGTTGTAATGGCCATACGATGATTTATTCGTTGCAAGATTTAGGATTCTGCTCGTTTTGAACCGAGCTGCAGATCCTAATTCTGGATGTAAGCTGCAAAATTTTCCAGGTTGGTCAGGCTAACTTTCGCTTATCCTAAAACTAATCTGAGCTTTGAAATAATCTCTAAGCCAGCTTCTTCTAAATCTTTTAAGAAATCTATGGAACCCTTGTTCTTATATCTACAGAGTATTACCAAAAAAAAAATCATCATCGAAATCAAAATAATCATAGTTATGAGCATCAAGGGCCTGACTAACTGACAGACTGGCTGACTGAGTTGATTACTGTGACATTTGGACCCAACAACGACAACAACAACAACAGCAACAACTACAATTTAAATATTTGTCTTTGATTGTTGTTGTTGTCGTCGTTGTTGTTGTTGCTACCGATTTGTTGGTGTTGTTCTCGTTTAACTTTGGCATGTTTCCTCTTTGGCAACAGTCAATGTTATGCTTGAAACTTGAAAATTGAAGCAACAACAACAACAACAATCCAAAGCAAACAAAATTGTCGTTGTTGTTATCGTTGTTGTTGTCGTTTTGTAATGATTTTAATGCCAAGCATAAACAATTATTTTCAATTGCAACACATTCTTTTGTTATTTTTACTGAGGCAATGGCCGCCATCTTTTATCTATTTGTCGTAAAGTAAATGCAAAAAAACCAACAACAACAACAACAAAAACAAACAACAAAATTGGAATTGTAAATTTTGTCTCTGAAATCTGTGGCAACATTGTCAATGCCCCCAAAGCAGCAGCAGCAGATGCCACAAATGCAACAGATGTTCAGATCTCCGAACTGATCGCCTGATTGCCATCGATTTGTCACAAGCCAGCGCAGCGCAGTTGTTATCGATTGTCAGCTTAGCTGCTCAGCGAGCAATTAGTGCAATCGAGTTCTTAAAATCCAATCGCAATGCAACTTGGAATCGCAAAAATGTGCCACAGCATAAATTTTAAATTAGTTGCCCGAGCAGCACGTGGCAGCTACAAAAATAACAACAAAAACATTCAAGTTCGTTGTCCAAGTTTTTTTTGTTTTTAAATTTATTTTTAATCGCTTAAATAAAAATGTTCGACTTTTGTATTCATATTATTCAAGCAGAGCTCATTAAAATGTTTGTGAGGCATTAAATGTAGATATGTTGTCATTAAGATAAGTGCTAATTGATCTTTGAGATTGCTAAATATATATTTAGCAAAATTGTCAGAGCAACAAAAGTAATCGTTTTGTGAAAATTCATCTCTATTTCTTTCTATCGAATGTTTAAGTCAAGTCTTTTCAAGTTTTTTTTTGCGAATTTCATTAGGCATCCATTGAGGAATGGTTCTGCTTAACTTCAGTGAGATTTCCTGCGATATTTTGCAAAATAATCAATGCGACAAAAGTAATCGTTTTAAGTATGTTCATCTGTATTTCGATCTATCGAATGATTATGTTCAGTCTTTTCCTTGAATTTTCATAAGCGTCCATTTAAGAATGTTTCTGATTACCTTAATTCCAATTTTCAGCGATATATAGCAAAATATTCCGAGCGACAAAAGTAATCGTTTTATGCAAGTTCATCCGTATTTCTGTACATCGTTTGTTGTACTCTCTCTGAGTATTTTCCCATTAAAGAATTATTCTACTCAATTTAAGTCCCATTTCCAGCTATGGATTGCAAAATAGTTCGAGGGACAAAAGTAATCGTTCTATTCATGTCCATTTGTTTTTCTGTTTATAGGCTTTTCCGCGAATTTCCATTGAAAAAATAGTTCTGCGCAACTTAAGCCCGATTTGCAGCGATAAATTGCAAAATAATTAGAGCGATTAATGTAATCGTTTTATTTAAACTCATCTGCATTTCTGTCTATCGACAGCTTAAGTCTGTTTTCTAAAATTCATTTCCTTGATTTTCCCTAAGCAAGAATGAAGAATTGAAGAATATTTCTGCTCAACTTAAGTCCGATTTCCAGTGATATATAGCAAAAAAACCAGAGCGACTGAAGTGATCGTTTTATGCATGTTCATCCGTATTTCTCTTTATCGATTGTTATACGCTCTTAGAGACTTTTACCTTAAGCATCCATTAAAGAATATTTCTATTCAATTTAAGTCCCATTTCTAACGATATGTGGAAAAATATTTCGAGGGACAAAAGTAATCGTTCTATTCATGTTCATCTATTTTATACTGTCAAAAGTGTCTTTCGTGAATTTCCTTAAGAAGGGTTCTGCTCAACTTAAGTCCGATTTGCAGCGATATATTCCAAAATAATAGAGGCGACAAAAGTAATCGTTCTTGAATAGATAATCTGTATTTCTGTCTATCGACTGTTCAAGTCTGTTCCCTCATTAAAGAATGGTTCTGCTCAACTTAAGTCCGATTTCCTGCGATATTTTGCAAATCAATCAGAGCGATCGTTTTATTTATACACAACTGTATTTCTGTCTTTCGACTGTTTAAGTCTATTCTCTTAAAGTCTTTTACTCGAATTTCCTGAAGGATCCTTTGAAGAAAGGTTCTGCTCACCTAAAGATCGATTTCCAGCAATACAATAAAAGTAATCGTTCTATGCATGTTCATCTGTAGGTTAGGTAGGTTAGGTTAGGAGGCAGTTGGGACTGACGACCCAACTCACTTAGGCCAAGAATAGACCCGTGAGCCATTCACCACTCTTCCCCAGTTAAGAGGTCCCCTATTAGAGGTGAGACAGCCATCCGGCAGCCTGAATAGCCCATAAGAGGCATTTTGGACTCTGTTCGGCGAGCTGAGATAATTCATCAAGAAAGTGTGACTTTAGAAACCAAAATCTTTTCCTGCTCAGTCCTAGGCAATGACAGAAAAAATGTCCCATTGTCCTTCTCATCACCACAGCTTCTACAAAAATCGTGGTGGGGAGCATTCAACCTGGATGCATGATTTCCCACCAGTCAGTGTCCTGTAATAGCATGGATGACAGTTGAGCATTGGCCTCTATTCAAACAGCAAAGTTCCTTAGTTCTTTTACTGCAGTATATCGGCCAGGTTTGCCGCCAGATCCTGTAAGTATTCGATGTACGATTCCACATTTGATTTGCGCAAAGAGAGAAGTGATTTCGTATCTCAGTTTGCAGCTGGCCATGGGTATATCCAGGCCCTCCTTGTCTAGTCAGTTCATTCGCAATCCCTCGATGTCCCTATGTCTTGGGACCCATGTGAGGCGAATTGGAAACTGCTCGGTCATCTCCTCCAGAGACAAGCGGCAGCTATTCACTGACTTCATGGAAGTCATCGAAGCTAGCGACTTAATAGCCGCCTGGCTGTCCGGGTAGATGCAGATGTTCTTATTCCGTACTTGCAGGTTTCTGTCAAAGCTTCTTGGATTTCAGTGACCTCTGCATGAAAGACACAGCAGTGATTCGTTTTGCTGTCTAAAATCTTTTCATCGAATTTCTCTAGTCCTCCATTAAAGCATAACTATGTTTAACTCAAGTCCTATTTCCAACGATCCCATGCAACACCTTACTCGCGGATTTTTAAGAGACGTTTTGAAAGACTCTCATCTCGTCTTTGATTGAATGATTGTTCAAAAAATACATTAAAAACTTCAATGGACAATTTATTGCGTAAAAGATTTTTCAACTCTTTAGTGAAAAGTGTAGAAAAAAAAATGCAGTTTTCATTGAAGCGGCAGCTGACGCGTGTGCCAAGTGTTAATGATCATTGCAGCAGTTGTCATTGCTCATAATGACGTTGCTTACTCATGTTAAATATTATGTAAGAGAGATGCACCGTTGTTGTTAGTAGTAGTAGCCATTTATTGAACAACTTCGTCGGTGAAAGCCTTAACGACTACAAAGCTGAAGAAGCAGCAGAAGCAGCAGAAGCAGTTGCAATTGATTTTGTTGTATAATTTCCACAGCTTCATCTGTTTGGGGGAGGGGGCAAGTTCGTTTGGGTTGACTTCGGACTACCTCAAAGACGCTAACTGCAAAAAAAAAATTTATTGAAGATGCGCTGTGCTTTATTGCTGTCATTGTAAGCCGCCTCTGTTGAGCTGTTTGTTCCCAGCTATGTCTGGCCGTCCCTCCGTCCCTCTGGCACAAAATGTTTAACGAGCTGGCTTTAAACATACCGCGATACACGTCGGATAGTAAATAAGTATATACATATATAAGCCACATAGTTAGTACATGTTTTGTTGCCGCTGCCGTATTTCACATAAATTTCGCAAACCGAAGACTTAAGCGACAAACTTTTTTTTTTTCCCCACACCATTGAAATGAATTTATAGGGCAAGCTGCTGTCATAAAACTTATCAGCCATGATCTAAATAAAGCCAAATTATTTATTTCATTATGTGCGTTGATGTCTGAAAAAAAAAAATGAATTTGTTGAAGATAGTCGAAGTAGCCTTCAACGTAATAGATAGGTAAGAGCATTAGATAAAATCAAGTCCCAAAAAAATAAAATTTATTTACTCTCATAACTGAAGTCCGATAGCTGAAGCCTAACGCGATCTACTTTTGGATACTCTGTACTATAGCTTTTGAGATCTGATTTATATTTGAGTCATCAGCCAGAATTTATCACTTGAGAACGGACAGCAGACAGACTGTTGCGGCATGCAATCAAACTCATACGAGTCCTATTAGTTGCTTGGTTGCATGCAGGCTTGCAACTCAACTTGTTCGATTGCTTGCCAACAGACAACAGGTTGTTCAGTTGGCAGTTCTTTAATCAATTTAATTCATTTTTATTGGAGTAATTTTTTTATTAAATTGCATTAAAGATCTGGGAACAGCTTATTGTTCCATTATTTCCTTAATAAGAGCATAAGACACGGAAAGGATCGTGTAAAGCATAATTATATCTACAAAATTGTAGTGCTAATGGTTGAAAATTACAAGCTACCCTAGAAGGAATGACAAAACTAACTTTGCTAAGAAGTACATTGGAATCGATAAGACCGAGTAACAGCTTATGCAAGAATAACACGCCATGGCATGTTCTGCGATGATTTAAAGAAGGCAATTTTATAAGGCGAAGTCTATCAGAATATGTCAGTCGGATGTTTGGTTCCCAGTTTATGCCACGAAGTGCAAAAAGGAGAAATTGCTTTTGTACGGACTCAATCATGTCTTGATAAACATAGTATTGAGGACTCCAGACGCAGAAACAATATTCTAAAATAGGACGGACGAGAGAGATATAAAGAAGTTTGGTTGTGTTAGGGTCGTTAAACTCTTGAGACCAACGCTTAATAAAAGCAAGAACACCTCTAGCTTTATTGACGATGTTGCAAATATGATTGTTGAATTTAAGGTTATGGTCAAACAAAACACCAAGGTCGACCACACACTCGATGCGTTCTAGAGTAGAAGATTCTAAAGAGTAAGTAGCCAAATTACCGAGTCAAATGCTTTACTGAAGTCAGTATAAATGACATCAGTTTGAGTTTTTTTCGGTAAAAGACGAAAGTTCTAAAAGGTTAGTAGAAGTGGACCGACGTTTTATAAACCCATGTTGGGAATCCGACATTAAAGAACGACAGTAGTAGGGATTTTTCTGTTAATTTTTTTGCCTGGTAGCCCCCTCTGGAAGATTTTCTATATGTAAACCAAATTCGAGCAAAGCATTTTATAATTCAAAACATTAATTGGAAATTACATTAATTAAATTTGCTTTAAAAATATTTGAGAATTTTATATATTCTAACGCGCCTTCAGCAGCTCTTAGTTTGTGCGATGTGTGTTCAAGCTCGATCAGGTATGAGACGCAACATTTCATATTTCAGTTCAAACTGTTGGTATGATTACTTTGGTGGTTTGCAGCTTGGTTTGATTGGGACTGACTAGGGTTGAGCTCATAAAAAACAATAAAATAAATTAATAAAATATATATAATATATATAATTCCCTGTTAGACCCCTTGGAGGAGGGGCATAGGGGATCTCTATTAATAACTGTTCGAACAGAACAGGGACCTACAGTTTATAGCCGAATCCGAACGGCGGTGTCTTTAATTAATAGAGACTTTCATGGCAAATAGCGTCTTTGAGCTAGCGATGCCAGTGCTAGGCATTAATAAAATTAAAGACAAAAATAAAATATAGATCTACTCTATTTAATTTTATATTAGCCAAAAGAAAAAAATATTTAAAATTAATATTAAATTCAGTTATTTCTAAATTGAACATGTCTTAGTTTGATCGCTAGGCATACAAAGCGATATATGTTCAAGTTCGATCAGGTATGAGACGCAACATTTCATATATCAGTTCAAACAGTTGGTATGATTGCTTTGGTAGTTTGCAGCTTGGTTTGATTGGGACTGACTAGGCTTCAGGTATATTGAGCTGGGTTTGATTCAAATCTATTATCATAAGAGCGATCTATATTTTAAGAACATGACACTGATAGACAAGTTTCCAAATGACAATTTCCAGATATTTTACCTTAGTAGTTACCATTATAAAAAACATTTAATAGTTAAAAAGCTAGTTAAATGTCAATCAAGAGATTCATTAAAAACAAAAAACATGTCAATTAAAAATTGCAATTTCAAAAGAAAGTTTAACGCACCATGATGAAACCAAATCTGTCTGTTCCACAGTGAAATCCTTGGCAAGGGACTTCGAGCAGAAGTGAAATGCTTTAACATATTCAGATCGTAGTTTGGAGCTACCGAATGCAAATTGTAAAATAAATGTTGACAATTTTGGTCTTGTAGTGCCTAAGACACAATAACAACAGCAACAACAACAACACAAAATGTGACGACAGCACGACATGGAGCAGGAAACATTTTCTGGGATAGTGGATAGACTTAAAGACTAAAGCCTGCAACCGGCCATGAAAGAGGAAATCAATGTTGAAGTGAAAAGCCGCACGACTACCAAAAAAAGAAAAGTCACACGCTTTTACTGGAAAGTGAAACCAATTTCACTTGGCCACTTTGAGTCAATTGCTCTAGCTGCAAAACCCCCAACCCCCCGCCTCAATAGACTAAGGCTTAGTAGTTATGAAGGCAGCTGCAACATTGGCAACATTGGCAACATTTGCAACAAGGCAACAAGAGGCAGACAACATAATCACGCCAATTGACAAAATGTGTCAACAAGACAAAGAGTCGCAGAGTAAGAGTACATACAAGCTGGAGGAGTTCCAGGGGTTAGTTCCCCAACCATCCATCCATTCATAGCAACATATGTAGAGCGTCTCGTAATGGAATGGAAAGCTGGAGTATTTAGAGTGCATTTGGAAACGAGTTTCCTGTTGGTCAAAAGCGCGTAAGACTTATCCACAAAATAATCCAAAAAATAAAATATAGATCTACTCTATTTAATTTTATATTAGCCAAAAGAAAAAAATATTTAAAATTAATATTAAATTCAGTTATTTCTAAATTGAACATGTCTTAGTTTGATCGCTAGGCATACAAAGCGATATATGTTCAAGCTCGATCAGGTATGAGACGCAACATTTCATATTTCAGTTCAAACTGTTGGTATGATTACTTTGGTGGTTTGCAGCTTGGTTTGATTGGGACTGACTAGGGTTGAGCTCATAAAAAACAATAAAATAAATTAATAAAATATATATAATATATATAATTCCCTGTTAGACCCCTTGGAGGAGGGGCATAGGGGATCTCTATTAATAACTGTTCGAACAGAACAGGGACCTACAGTTTATAGCCGAATCCGAACGGCGGTGTCTTTAATTAATAGAGACTTTCATGGCAAATAGCGTCTTTGAGCTAGCGATGCCAGTGCTAGGCATTAATAAAATTAAAGACAAAAATAAAATATAGATCTACTCTATTTAATTTTATATTAGCCAAAAGAAAAAAATATTTAAAATTAATATTAAATTCAGTTATTTCTAAATTGAACATGTCTTAGTTTGATCGCTAGGCATACAAAGCGATATATGTTCAAGTTCGATCAGGTATGAGACGCAACATTTCATATATCAGTTCAAACAGTTGGTATGATTGCTTTGGTAGTTTGCAGCTTGGTTTGATTGGGACTGACTAGGCTTCAGGTATATTGAGCTGGGTTTGATTCAAATCTATTATCATAAGAGCGATCTATATTTTAAGAACATGACACTGATAGACAAGTTTCCAAATGACAATTTCCAGATATTTTACCTTAGTAGTTACCATTATAAAAAACATTTAATAGTTAAAAAGCTAGTTAAATGTCAATCAAGAGATTCATTAAAAACAAAAAACATGTCAATTAAAAATTGCAATTTCAAAAGAAAGTTTAACGCACCATGATGAAACCAAATCTGTCTGTTCCACAGTGAAATCCTTGGCAAGGGACTTCGAGCAGAAGTGAAATGCTTTAACATATTCAGATCGTAGTTTGGAGCTACCGAATGCAAATTGTAAAATAAATGTTGACAATTTTGGTCTTGTAGTGCCTAAGACACAATAACAACAGCAACAACAACAACACAAAATGTGACGACAGCACGACATGGAGCAGGAAACATTTTCTGGGATAGTGGATAGACTTAAAGACTAAAGCCTGCAACCGGCCATGAAAGAGGAAATCAATGTTGAAGTGAAAAGCCGCACGACTACCAAAAAAAGAAAAGTCACACGCTTTTACTGGAAAGTGAAACCAATTTCACTTGGCCACTTTGAGTCAATTGCTCTAGCTGCAAAACCCCCAACCCCCCGCCTCAATAGACTAAGGCTTAGTAGTTATGAAGGCAGCTGCAACATTGGCAACATTGGCAACATTTGCAACAAGGCAACAAGAGGCAGACAACATAATCACGCCAATTGACAAAATGTGTCAACAAGACAAAGAGTCGCAGAGTAAGAGTACATACAAGCTGGAGGAGTTCCAGGGGTTAGTTCCCCAACCATCCATCCATTCATAGCAACATATGTAGAGCGTCTCGTAATGGAATGGAAAGCTGGAGTATTTAGAGTGCATTTGGAAACGAGTTTCCTGTTGGTCAAAAGCGCGTAAGACTTATCCACTTATTGCCAAGTTGTTGTTGCTAGCTGTAAGTTGCAAGTTGCATGTGGCATGTGGCAAAGTAACCTGCAATTTTTCACAATTTACAATTTGTATTGAATTTCTACGATGACATCAGTCCGTCCGACACAGACAGACAGACAGACTCCAACTTCCTGCCATTTTCTGGCTACGTTTCGTTAATGTGCAATTAATTTGAATTTGCATTATGTTGCATGTAATGTTGTGTTAGTCAACACTATTAGCCGCTAGTGTTGCTTAATGCTTATGAAAATAACAGATACAACTCTGCAATGAAACTACAATCATGTGCATTGATTGGACTAAATAGCTGGAACACGATACGATAATTGATTACAGCTGATTTAAAGCGCATTTGAATGGTTATTTTTCATATATTTTACAACACTGTCAAATTAATGTAACTATTAGCTTTTAGTAAACTTTTATTGTTATAGCTAGAGTGCTACCATCAACTGCTCGCCTATGTCAGCTACTTTATACATATCCTCAAAACTCTATTATATTTTTAACGTGTTTTATCTAACTTTCCCAAAGTATAATCGGTATCTTGGGAACAGGACAAGCAGGCCAACTAAAATATAAACTTGAGATGTTAAACTTTTACCGAGCTGCTCCATTGATATCTCCACAAAGTATAGGTGAAATTCACAATTTCTTTTTCGTCGTATAGACGATGACGTCAATTTTTCAACTCAATTTTTTGTATGTTCTATGCTTATTTTTATTTACTTATTTCGGTACAGCTTGTTAAGCTGATGAGGCAAACATTGCGTCGTCGATTTGACGAAGCTAAATTTTGTGTGATTTTTATAATTTTTTCGAGTTTTCAAGCGTTTTTGGACAATATATGATACAATTTGGCAAAAACCAGTTAGTATAATTTTGGGTAAATCTAGACTCATAGCTATTTGCTGAAAATTTTAGACTTGGTGCTTAATGAGATCTGGTATATAGATTGCAGCTGAGTCTGCTCTCATTACCCTGTTCATGTACCACTCCTTTCGCGTCGGGAATCTGACGTCGAACCTCTTCTTGAAGTCCAGTACTGGTGTTATGTTATATCTGTTGCTTTGCTAGTCTCTTGACCCTTCAGAATGCTGCCATGTCCGAAGGTACTAGTCCTCCAGAGTCCAGTTTCTTTGATTCTGGTGGCCGTGTTTGCTGCAGTTAGCTTTAATTGGATGTCAATCGGAATCATATTCAAGATCACATTTAACGCCTCTGCTGGGCATGATCTTATTACGCCCGTAGCACTTGCACAGGCCGCTCGATGCAGTGTACTAAGTCTCCTGATGTTGTATTGCCTGCTCAGTGCTGGCCACCATACCAGCGCACCATATGTGATGATGGGTCGTACGGTGGCTGTATACATCCATAGGGCAATCTTAGGGTTCAGACCACAGTTCCTGCTGATGATTCTTTTACTGGTGTAATATGCTAAGTACGCTTTCTCTATCCTTTTTTCCACATTGTCCTTTCAGTTGAGCTTTGCATCTAGTACCACTCCTAGGTACGTAGCTCTGTCGGACAACGGGATCTCTGCTCCGTTAAGAGAAGGGAGTCTAAACAGAGGTATTTTTGTTTTAGTGGTGAATAACATTAGTTGCGTTTTGCTTGGGTTTACGTTTAGGCCACTCCTGGTGGCCCACCTTTCTAGCTTACGCAGAGCTCTTTCTGTTAACTCACTTATGGTTGATATGAATGGTCCTGTGGTTAGTATCACGACATCATCAGCGTACGCGATTACCGTTGTTCCGCCTTTGTTGAGGTGGATTAGTTATACCTTTTATTTTTCTTTTCTAAATAAATGTACTGTTTTTTCTTTAATATATAATGTCAACTGTTCTTAATTGTACTCCTTAAATAAATAAATAAATTTCCATTGTTCTCAAGTCTTTTACTACGCCAAGTATAACGCGCGCTAGTCGTGTCACGAGGCCATCACCAACTGCTTCAACTTAAGCTGAGCAGAGCCTGAACGCGTCCAAGAAGCTTCTCTGCTGCAAAAATTTTGCAATTCCAATTTATATGCTTTAAATAACAGAGCAGATGAAATATTTCAAAATTGACTAATCATTATTATGCATCATCGTTGTGGTTTGACGGAAGACGTCAACGATGTTGCAACAACAACAACAACCGCAATGATTGCCTGTGACTAATGTTGCATGAAGCGCAAAAAGCATAAATAGTGTATACATATATATTATATACATATATATAAAAACCGCAAGATAGCAATACAAAAGTTAAACAATAGAATACACTGACTGCAACTGACAGAAGCTGCGGTTTTTGACCAAACCTTGCGCGGATTTTGGCCAGGTAAGAGAGACAAGAAACCCAAACACCCAGCCAGCCAGCCAGCAACCAACCCATCCCAAGTTGTCAGTGAGTCGCTCATTTGATGCCGTTGAGGTTTTGTGCAATTTTCATGTTGGTGGGGATATAATTTAATATGGCTTTGGCCAGGCCAGGCCTCTCGGCCCAACTTCATATGCCATTAAACGCGAAACATCTTTCAAATGCTGTTTTAGGCAACTTGCAGCAAGCAGCATGCAACATGTATTTAAATTTTTAATTGCCTGGTAGCCTATATAGCCATAACCAAAATGTGAAAAGGTTAGAAGCGGGTCAGCTAACGGCATTCATTTCCAGCTGGAAGGGAATCCCAGCCTCATCTCGGCTGACAGCAATTAATTTGCAGCCAAGCACTTGGTCTGACATTTGCGGCAAACGTGAAAGGGCGCAAGAGTATGCCAAATAGAAACATTGAATGCCTCATGCTGCATGCCGCATGCCGCTTACCTCCGTCCTCCCCCGGACACTCTCTCGGGCCACCTAATCTGCACAAAGCGATCAGCAGCACAACGTGAGGCTACGATGAGCTGCTTTTTTTTTTTCGTGCCACAGTGCCACTAAGCCATCGGGACAAGACCAAGCGTCGCATCGAACCGGCCACTTGCCACTTGCCACACCAAACCCAACCATTCCACAACAATGCAGCTGCCTCTGGTTGCCCGGCAACCCGTTTGCCGCCCTGCTTGACTCTCGACTCTTTTTCGTAAATGTCAGGAAAACCAAAAGCAAAACCAACACCAAAATATCCAACAAACATTGCTGAAATCTCTGCAAAAGCTGGCTGACTGCCACGCCATGCCGCATCAACATTCCTTGTGCCGTGTGGCAGCATTTTATAGTCAAAATAGGTTATTAGCCGTCCGGAGGGGGGCACCCACTCTCATCGCCTACGTAGAGCTCTAGTCGTCGTTTTGTCGTCTTGGAACGTCTCTGCCTGTGACTTGGCTCTTTGGCCTCTCCACAGCGTCCCCAGACAGCTGCCACAGAGTGCAAACAAAGCGAAACGTTGCAACAAACGGTTGCAAGCATTTCTATCTAGTTTTTTTTTTTGTATACTCTTTAGTCAGCAAATTTTTGGAGGTAAATAAGTTTTTATAAAGTCTTCTTCATGTGCCAAAGTAAGCTCTAAAATATTTACGACTCTTCAAAGAATATCTTCAAATCTACCAAATAGTTAGTAATGGACTAATTTTTGTACAGTTTTTTTAGCTGCGATAAATACATCTGCAAAATTAAAAAGTTTTCTTTATCTGCACTACAATTATTTTTTTCTAGGCCATTTGAAGAATAATGAACTGATTTTCGTAGAGTTTTCTTCGTCTGCGAAAATTACGTCTACAAAACTTATAACGTTCTTCAGTTAGCTGGTAAAGTTTTGAAGAATCTTTGAAATCTACAAAAAAAAACTTCCATAACTTGCCACCAAATACTAAGCAAATAATAATTATAAGCCAACATTGTAGATCTTCCGATGCAAGTTTTTGGAGGATATTTACAAAATTTCTCTTGTAACATATTCTTTTCTAAGGCAACCGTAAAGTATATTTAAAAATCTTCAAAATATTTCTTCTAATAATTTCTTTGATTTTTTTAATCATTTTATATCTGCAAAAATTACATCTATACTATTAACGATTTTTAATAGAACGACTGCAAGTCTACAATATATTTAGCTCTGCCCGATGAAGATTTCGCAGAATTTCAATCATATTTACATATATCATCTCTTACTTTCTTTAATATCAACAAATTTAAAAGCATTGTCTTCAATCTAAGATCGTTATTTTTAATATAAGGCTTTTCATTCCATTTAAATGCCTTCAACTTCGCATTTTGTAGATAACAAGCTTTTGAAGAATGTCTCCAAATCTAGAAAATATTAAGCTCTGCACTTTTTTGTACACAAGATATAGGAAAATTTTTATTTTCCTTATCTTTGCCAAGATTTCGCAGAATTTTCATCATCTATACGCTTATCATCTTAAATTTTCTGCAATGTCTAAAAATCTAAAAGAGTGGCCTTCATATAAGATTGTTATTTTTACTACAAAGCTTTTCTCTTCTTCTTAATGCCTTTTTACAAGCATTTTGTGGATAACAAGTCTTTGAAAAATGCCTGCAAATCTACAAAATATTTTGTTCTGCACTTTTCTGAACACAAGATATCGCAAAAGTTTCCATTTTCCTTACCTTTATCATTTTTCTCCTTCTTTAGTATTTGGAAATTTGAAAAATAGTAAAACCTGTTCCAAATCTTTCATCTAAGATCATTTCTCTAACTATAAATTTTTTGCGATCGTTTTTCAGATAATAAGTCTTCTAAAAATGCCTGGAAATATAAAACATGTTTATCTCTGCACTTTGATGTGCACAAAATTTCATCATCTTTAATTTCCTCCAATGTCTCAAATCTTTAAGACTTGTCTTATTATTATTATTATTATTTTTACGATAAATCTTTTCTTTCCTTTTCAATTAGTCCTAACATTTATTTTGCAGATAACAATTCTTTAAAGTATGTCCACAAATCTACAAAATATTTAGTTCTGCCCTTTATGACGCAGCAGACTTAGCAGTATTTTCATCTTCTGCACCTTCATTATCTTCCAGCTTTTTCGATGTATGGAAAGCTACAAAATTGATTCTTCTCTAACTATAAATAGTTTTTCAGATAGTAAGTCTTTTAAAAATATCTGGATCTCTACCACTTATTTAGCTCAGCAATTTGTCGTTCAGAAGACTTTGCAAGATTTTCGTCATCTTTAAACTTCTTCACTGTTTGGAAATCTTTAATAATTTTTAAAATAGCTCTTTTTTTTCTTTTTAATGAGTTCTCTGCAGATAATAAGGTTTTGAAGTATGTCTTCTAATACCCAAAATATTTTTTTCTGCTCTTTATGGTGCCGAAGATTTTGCAGATCATCATCTTCTTCACTTTTATCATCTTTCGTGAGGTTCGATGTCTGGAAAACTGCAAAATAGATCATGTTGGTGAAAATGGTGTATCTAATATGTCTGCAAATCTACAAAATATACGATTTGGCCTTTTACGGCGCAGAATATTTCGCAGAATTTTCATCTTCTTTATCATCTTTTGCCTTTTTTGATGTGTGGATAACTAGAAAATACATTAATTTGGTGCAAATGGTGTGTCTGGTATTTTTTCTCTAATTATAAATATATTCTTCTGCTATTAAAGCTTTCTTACGAGCGTTTAGTAGAGAATTGATGAATATCCGGAAATCTACAGTATATTTTGCTTTAAAATTTTTCTTACCTTTATAGTGAGTTGTAAGGAGCATTCTGCAGATGACAATTCTTTCAAGTATGTCTGCAAAACTAAAAAATATATAGTTCTGCCATTTATGGAGTAGCAGATTTCGCAGTACCATAATATTCTTCACCTTCATCATCTTTCACCTTCATCGAATACTAAAAAATAGATTCTTCCATTCCAAATGGTGCATCTAAGATCCTTGCTATAACTATAAATATTTTCTTCTATTATTGAAAAAAGAATGTCTGCAAATCTATAAAATATTTAGTTCTGCCCTATATGGCTCAGAATATTTCGCAGTACCTTAATTTTATTCACCTTTATCATCTTTCACCTTCTTCGAAAACTACAAAATAGATTCTTCAATTCCAAATAGTGCATCTAAGATTCTTTCTCTAACTAACTCGTTCAAACGAGTGCTTTGTAGATGACAAGTTTTTCAAGAATATCTGCAAATCTACTTAATATTTCGTTCTGCACTTTGTTCTGCACAAGATTAAGCAGAGGTTTCATCTGCTTCCCCATCATCATCTTTCGCCTTATTCCATGTCAGAAATTCTATAAATTGCTTTTCCTTAAGCAAATTTTGAACAAGTTTGCCAGAGTTTTCCTTATATAAGATAATTTGCCTTAAAAGGGTTATTTAGATAATAAGTCTAACTATATTTTCTCTGCAAAACTTTCTATGCTTGTTATGCAAAGTTCTTCTAAATATATTTTAAAGCATTTTAGACCGTATAAAGCATAAGGCAAGTTCCTCAGCATAAAGAGCCGTCTTGATTAAGACGGATCTTGGAACTCTCGCTGTTGAAAGACCTTATTTAACTAAAAGAGATGTGATAAAGTTTTTGGAACTAAGTCGATATATTTTTAACAACGAAGACATCCGAAGTTTATCACAAAATTTTTGGTTTACAGAATTGCAAAATAATGCTGGTTTATAAAAGATTTAATTTTACTTCAAAGTTACAGGGACTTAGCAAATTTTTACCAGCTGTCTTTGGAAGGAGATGAGACATATTCCTTTTGGAAAATATAGGCTTTGGTAAGACATAAACAATTTGCAAGATTCGGATGAATTCTTCTCCATTTGCTGTTCAGCTTATTGTAGTCTAATGTAATTTTCTGGCACGTTTTTTCAACACAATTTTTATTAGATAACAGTGTAGATTTTTTGAAAAGTGTTCTTTGGAGATTTGGTTGTTGCTGAATATTAATTATCTCGCTAATTACATTAATATAATAAAATAAACGAATTCTTTAAGGACTTTTCGTTGAAATTTTTTTGAATCAACGAAGACATCCGAAGTTGAAGGCTCTGGAGTTTGTGTCATAAAAATTTTTGGTTTGTAGAATTGCAAAATAATGCAAGTTAATAGAAGATTTGCTTTTTATGTCAAAGATACTGGGATATGGCAAATTTTTACCAGCTGCATTTAGAAGGTAAAGATGACGTAGATACTTCATTTAAAAAAAACGCGAACATAAAACCCTAGATTTAAAAAATTATGTTAACTATCGGAAGAATTCTTCTATTTTTACTATTCTTTTTAGGCTACATAGATAAAATATGCTGGCCCCTTTTTTTTAAACAACTAAAAAATCTTCTTCTTATACTATACTTGACTCCCAGTTGAGCATAGGGTCTCAATTTGTATAAGATAACATTAAATAATTCATTAAAGAGTGTTCTTTGAAGATTTTATTGTTATCGAATACTTACTATCTCGCAAAGTAAATAAATGTAAATATAATATAAGAAATATAATATAAGAAATAAATACATTTTTTTTTCTTTAACCCCAACATTCTTTTCAAATCTACAAAGAACTTCTAGGCTGTGAACATCGAAAAGAAAAAAAAACTGACCTCTTTGGTTAACCTAAAGACCGATAAACTTCAAAAGTAAGTTCCACTTTTGGACAACAATAACAACAACAACAACAACAATGACTATGATGACAACAAAGACGAAGATTTCGACTACGATGCGATTGAATGCAAAAAATGCGACACTGAGCGCGAATCTGTCAAAATGTCGTGACATAATAAATACGCTATCATTGTCAAATGCCAGCAGAGTATTCACTCAAATGTCAGAGATATAGATAGATAGATACAGAGACCAGCAGTGAATTCTTGATGCTGATTGTCGTAGATCGTTGTAGATTTGAGATTGGAGATTGGCGCAATCAAAATGACAGCTCAGTGGTCGAACTGAAGGGACCTTGACTTTCAAGCGACAGTGTTGTCAGTGGTGAAATGCCACAAAAAGCTCAAGCGAATGGCGGAACGTGCCTTGAATTTGTGACTAGCTCGAGTGAGTAGATGTTGTAGGAGAAAGACCTGACCGGGAGGGCGGGCAGGTTGAATGACTTGAAAACATGTGAGCATAATAAACAAATGAAAACAAAAGTCAATAAAAATAAATGGCTAGAAAAAAACATAAAAGTCAAGTCAATCAATTGCATAAAGTTTTAAATTTTGTTAAACGGATTTAACGGCCATTAACGTGACAATGACGACTCAAGGTTAAGGTAGACAACGATTCTTAAATAACAAACCCCAATTATTAAAACGTACCTAAAACAAATGCTGCCAGCGCGGCTTAGCTTAAAAAATAATAATAATATATAAAATAAATACAAATATATATAGAAAAAAATTAAAAATCCCAACAATAAACTAACAAATAAACAAGCAAACAAACAAATTACCAACAATTGCTATTAAAAATTTGTACGTTTTCATTACCGTTTAATTGAGCCGCAGTCTCAATCTGATATCAAAATCGCCCCAATGGCCAACACCAACACCAAAAACAACAACGACTACAACAAATAACAATGATTGTTAAAGCCAAAATGATTGATTGATGTACGATAAGCGGCAGCCAACAACCGATTTTGGGTTCATTTAAGTCTAAGACCCACTCGAAAAAAAAAAAAATCACAATAGTGCCTTAGAGCAGCAGGCAACGATCTCTGGGCGAATGGACCGCTGGACCGATGGACACACACATGTGTCTGTACTGGCGCACCCAAATTACTCTAATCTATCTAAGCTATTCCGTTCTGAGATGACGGAAAAGACGGCGTCAACCAGACGTGGACCGTGGACCGGCGGACCACTAACCCAAGCGCCTGCCTGAAAGATCAATTTGAGGGGCGATAAGATTAAAGTTGGCCAAAGTTAAGCGGAATGTTGGTTGTATTGAGCCAATAGTACGCCCACAACAACAACAACAACAACAAGAGTGCTTACTGCCTCCAAGTTAAGAAAACCTTACAAATTCAAGTAACTCGCTTAACCCAACTAAAACTAGCTTAGAAAACAATGCCTATCTTATATAAAGGGTCTTACAATATATTTGCTGCCAACTTGGACAGTTTGTTACTCAGTTAATCTAAGCTGGCAATTCTATCATGTGGAAATCCGCATGGGCTCTAGTTTGGAAGTCTAGAACTAGCTTTGATGGGGTTTGCACCTCCATATCCGAAGTGCATGCTGCGGAAGCAGGTGAGTTAGCCGCAGGAACACGGGTACCACTTGTAGAATGAATATTCCTCGGGCTTACTCTTATGTTTATAAAGAAATATGTAAAGGAGCAGGCTTCTCACAGTAAATTGTCAGCTCAAAGTCAGTCCTGACAACTCTGCTCGCAGTGACAGGTCACTTATACATAGGCCTTCCCTGACCTGAAGAACAGACGCCTTTTGCAGCCGCTCATTCTAAGTACAGACGCTACGTTATGGATCGCTCTACGCTTTACTGCTCCTCGAAGACCTTATTGGCAAGGGAGGCCCTACCAGTAACTATGCTACCGCCGGCGCTGCTCTTAGAGTCATTGCGGCTACTAAACCCCCTCACCACGCCAAGGTGACGACGTCCGCGAGGAGGAGGAGTAAAAGAACATAAGAAGAATTACAATATGCTTCAATGCACATATAAACAAGAAAACAATCTTGATGAGGAATACCTTCTTAGATGCTTAGAAAACAGTTTCTCTCCTCCTGAAGCGTTTATTGCTTAATGTAGCGGAGGGTTAAGTCCATTCAGAAAAAAGGCCAAGTGAATCAAGAACCAAATCTTAGATTTAAAACGCACATCGGAAATAAAGACTCAATCCTCTTCTTCTGCTCCTGTCATCCTCGACTCCCAGTTGCGCATAGTGCGTCTGGTTTCATTCATCGTGACGTCTTCGAGTGGATTTGGCATCTCCAAAAACCTTGTGCCAGCTGCCGAAGCAGAAGGATTTCTCGTATTAAGACGATAACCTTTTGGAGTATTGTTTCCATTGTTGTTACTTTCCATGCTTGAGCATCAATTGGTGCTAAAATCGATGGGTGATGAGGCCAAGGAAGGTAAGGGTAACGCGTTTATAGAGCGAGCCTTTTGATCCTAGAAAGACTCTCTCTGGCAGCCGTGCCTTACCTGGCAAGCAGACGCTACAAATTACGCAAAGATTGTCATAGATTGACGATGCAATTCATCCGCCGTTTAATGCGTGCTCTCTATAACCTTTAGACCAAGTATGATGGAATGGCCTTACAAATGAGAGCTCCCTCTCTTGTTAGCTCTATCCAAGACTTCCACACGGGTTGTTTACCGTGTCTTCATCAAGGTTGCTCAGGTTACCAGGGTGCACCACGTGGAGGTAAGAGTAGGAATTGAGTGCTGAGTCTGCCGATAACAGGATACTATCGGAGACATCAGCACCCCAGGAGCTGAAACTGACAGTTACTAGAAGTGAGCCAGAAATTTCTGTACAGTTTTGAAAAATCTCTTAGTTAAAGGTTTAGGTTAGTTCCCATTCGTATGAACCGATAAATAGATTCGGTTAGACTAGGTAGGCTCCATAAAAGGTGAGATCAACAGAACGGTCGCCTGCTTATTATCATGCCTTGTAGACTGAGGAAAGTAGAAAAACCGGCAACGCATAGGGAAGGGCAGAGGAGCTGGCTAAGCTGGAAGGCATACTATATATACATTTTGAAAATTTGATAGTAAGAACAATGTTCGCTATGGATAGATATGTTAGACAGCCAATATCTCCAAAGAAGGACCTTTCCATATATTGGTTCCTACACAACTACCAATTCGGGTGATTATAGATATGAACGGATCCTGATTTCAACGTCTCTTACCTTATAAATCACAAATGTAAACCTCAGGTTTTTTATAAACTTTTCATGCGAATATCAATATATTTATACCTTATATTACATTATTATTCTTGCCAAATTTCTTGAACTTGTAAATATTTACAAAATAATTTAGTATTCTCGAGAGCTCACTCACTGTATACATGAAATCTAATAAAGCTTTTTGTTTATTAGAAATAAGGAAAATACTAAACACCAAAATATAAAAAGAACAAAAAAAAAAAAAATATAATATAGTGCTCCAGCTCGAACTAACTTAGAAAACACTTGTAATATGGAGGTTCCAACAAAGGCTTAGTATGATTGTTAACAGTTGGCAACTCTCCTGGGGTTGCCACCCAAGGAATTTGTTATCAAGCAGCGCTAAAAATGTAAGCAAGAAAATTTAAAAATTGGCCAGGTGGAATTAATAATATCTAATATCTAACCCCAACTGGGAGAAGAAAAGCTTATCAGGAAGTAATTTAAATATAAAAAAAATCTCACTCGAAATTTTTTATTTTTTTCCTCAGTGTAAAGTCTCCAAGACAGGCTACTTCCAGAAAATATCGTCACAAGAAAATCAGACTTGGCTTAGTTTTATGTTTTTTAGCCAAAAATCACTTTATAGCAGTGATCATCATGAAACGCACTCACATACATATTAGCTTACCTTTGAGAAAGTGGCGCAGTGACGTCACAGCGCGTTGGCACAGAAAACGGCAATGCGTCTACATGTCTATTGCTGACCACCTCTTTATAGTAATATTGGTCAATAGTAGCACCAAATGGAATCATACAACCAATTTAAAACAATTGTTAAGTTCCCAGCTAAAAAGTTCAAAAAATCTCGAATTCTTGAGAGATATATTGTTATTTTAAATATAAATATAACTTTACTATAAAAATTGAAGCCATAACTGCCATGAACAACATGTTCCATTGAAATTTAATGTTCAGCGCCGAACACAGTAAGACCATGTATCTTGGGAAACTTTGTTAATATACCTGTCTGTCGCCTTGGGCGGCAATTGCTGTCAGACTCTCTGAACGTAATTATCTACAAATGCGTGTATATGTTTATGTAAAGCAGGAAATAAATTTTGAAAACATTTGATTTCAGTACTTGGACTTAACTGCGGAACATGTCAGTGTTGTAAAGTCAAACACAATTAGTTCAGGCTGAAAACACATATCAAAAGAGCAAAGATCGATTAGATAAAACGAATATTCTCATAGACTACAACAAAAGTAAGCTAACCCTAAGCGACTAAGGTGACGCTACAAAATGCAACCAAAAATACTCTATACCTAAAGTTTATATAGATTCTCTTTCGTTATACCTTTGAGATACTCTTAAGGATCACATTGTGATAAAAATGAATCGATTTCGATATTTCTTAGAAGGTGAAGAAATGGGGAAACCTTCCAAAGAGACCTATAGCCAAGTGTAAGCCTCTATGAAACTCTTAAGCTCTAGCGAAGAAGCAACATCGAGATTCAAAATGGAGCAAACTCGAGAGATAAAGTTCACTTTAATATCTATGTTATATTGTAATACAACAAAAAACCCCATGGATCTAACTGCAATTCTTTTAGGTTAAACCTTGAGACACCGTAAACGATTACATTGTGATGAAAATAAATCGATTTTAACATTTCTAAGAAGGTGAAGCAATGAGGAAGCCCTCCGAAGAGACCAATACCCAAGTGTAACTCTCTGTGAATCTCTAAAACTCGGCGAAGAAGCAACATCGAGATACAAAATGGAGCAAAACTCTGCGAAGAAGTAATATCGAGATTCAAGAAGAGGTTCGACGTCAGATTCCCGACGCGAAAGGAGTGGGACATGAACAGGGTAATGAGAGCAGACGCAGCTGCAATCTATACTGACGGATCCAAGATGGATCGCGGTGTAGGAGCAGGGGTCTACTCGGACGAACTCGAAGTATATATCTCCTATCGCCTAGGCAGCAGAAACAGCATCTTCCAGGCGGAAGTCTTTTGCATCAGAGAAGCATGTAAGCTGTTGAATAATCATCCGAGTCAGCTGGCGGAGGAGTGTATATTCTCCGACAGTCAAGCAGCTTTGTTGGCGATTAAATCGCCAACCGGGAACTCAGAAATCATCAGACAATGCAAAGAAGATCTCAATGCTCATTGCAAGCAGAATGAACATCGCTCTCGTATGGGTTCCCGGACATAGGAACGTATACGGGAATGAAAAAGCTGATGAACTGACGAGAAGAGGAGCATCAGATGGCGAAGCAGCAGAGGTAGCTGTCAAATACTTCCTCAGCGCTATCAAGAGAAAACTTCTTCTGCGAGCTCAGAACAAGGCTGAAATCAGATGGAAAAATATTGGCACTTGCAAGATTGCAAAGGAAATTTGACCGCGATACGACAAGCGTAGAACGGCCGAACTGCTGGGCAAGCCAAGAACAATGATCTTCAGAATAGCATCGACAATAACCGGCCATTGGCCGTTAGGAGACCATGCAAAGAAAATGGGCTGGCCCTACAACGTCAGATGCCGAAGCTGTGACCAGGAGAACACAGAAGAGACAGTTTATCATTATTTATGTGAGTGCCCACGATTGGGGTCCTTACGCCACAGAGCACTAGGAAGCTTCGCGTTAGGAAGCCTACGTGACTTGGCAGAAAAGAACATAGACGACATCAGCAGGTTTATTAACGGATCGAGATGGTTTGAATAAACCGAACAGCAGTGGTTCCCATAAGTGGTGTAACAAAATGGCGCATTAGCGCTAATTGAGTTTGAATATGTTGTCACTCAAACGGCACCCAAACCAACCAACCAACCAACATCGAGATTCAAAATGGAGCAAAACTCTCCAAAAAAAAATACATCTAAAAATGGAGCGAATCTCGAGCCGCGCCATTCTTCTATATTTATTTATATACTTACATAACTTTAATTCCTATTACAAAAACAAAAATCCAATGGATCTAACTTCAATTGCCTTAATTAACAAACAAATAAATTCACAACTCCACGACAGATTTGTTTGGCTTGTTGTGAAAACCGGAACAGACCCGTATTAATTTCTTTATTGCCATAGACAAATTGTGCTGGGCGTGCCGCCAACGCCAACATGCAGCAAAAGACTTGGGCTACAAACTTGGCAGAATTTCAAGCTTAGGCATTGATTTACACTGCGTCATATGCGGCATGTGGCATGCCCCATTGTGGCAAATTACCTTTCCACACATGCCCACAATGCCCACAATGCACTGACTGAGCTAAGCCCCAAGCAAACAGATAGACCAATAGACCAACAGACAACAACGCCAACGCTTTATGTCAAAAGGTTGCAGCAACATGTTGCAACCACCACTAGCGGCTCAGCCACAACCACAGCCAGCCACATTTCCGCGCAATTTCGTCTTGGCCATGTCAAGGACAGGCAGAGACAGGCAATAGCTGATGATGGGTCGGCATGGCAAAAAGGAAAATTGCTGCATAAAATTTGCATAACAAAACGAACAACAAACTAAAGCCAAATGCTTAAGCAAACAATTGAAAATCATTCAACGCTGACGAATTCAAAAGGTCTCTGATGGCGGCGTTGGGCGACGATGGGAGGCGAATATTCGTATTCGTCGTATTCGTATTGGTATTCGTACCTAATACCCACTACTACTCGTGTAATCGTGCTGTGCCCATAGTTAAAGCTGAAGCCAAACTAAAGGCAAAAAGGGTGATATTTTTGGTGGTGATTTGGTGCATGTTTGCTTGGATGGTGAATATTTGTAATCATTGTGTGAGTCAAACTAACGATAGAGGGTGATTTTTTTTCAGTGCGAATTTAATGAGTATGCTTGGAAGGTGAATTTTTGTATTTATAATGGGATCATAGTTCAAGCTGAAGCTAAATTAATAATAAAGGGTGAACTTTTTGGTGGTTATTTGGCGCATGTGCTTGGAAGGTGAATATTAATAATCATAGTGTGATCATTGAATTAAAGAAAATGGGTGATCGATCTTGTGCATGTGCCCATAATTAAAGCGAAAGCCAAACTATGGATAAAGGGTGATTTTTTAAAATAACTTTAAAAAGAAGAAGATGTAAGTGTGCTTTATAAAAGTTCGCATTTTTCATAAGTTTTCAAGATAAATGTTGAGAGATAATAATATTATAATAATATGAATAATATTTTAGAAACTTTATTATAAACAACTAATAGTAGATTGAGTTTGGTTTGAAATTTCAATATAGATTAACTTAACCCAGAGCAACGCTTGCAAATTGTTGAAATTTGTTATCAAAATTCAAAATTTTCCACTCCGATGAAGCTAATTTTTGGTTAAAATAATATTGCATTTGGACACTTTTGGGTGAGCATAGTATAGGAGCTATTTTTCGGTCACCCCTTCTAAGATCCGTCTCTAAAAGAGAGTAAAGCGTATATTTTAGACGGAATGTCGCGACTGTAACCGAATTTGAGCCCGAAATCTGGCTCCTGCTCCCTAAATCTATTACGAAAGAGAACATATTTTAGTCGGAATGTACCAACTGTAAACAAATTTTAGGCCGAAATCCGACTCCTCTTTAAATCTGTTACTTTAAGGGTAGAGGATATATATTGGTCAGAATGTGCCAACTGTAACTGAATTTGAACCCTGAACTTAGCTACTCCTCCCTAATTAGGTTACTGAAAGAGAAGAGGATATATTTTAGTCGGAATGTCCCGACTATAACCGAATTTGAGCCCGAAATCCGGCCCGTCCGCCCTAAGTCCCTAACTGAAAGGGTAAAGGATATACTTTAGTCGGAGTGTCCTGACTATAACCGTATTTGAATCCCAAATCCACCTACTCCTCCCTTTATCCCTCACTAAAAGGGTAGAGGATATATTTTAGACGAAATGTCCCGACTATAATCGGATTTTAACCGTAAGTCCAGCCACTTATCCCAAAATACGTAACTGAAAGTGTAGAGAGTATTCTTTAGTCGGAATATCCCGACTGTAAACGCATTTGAACCCTTAATATAGATACTACTTCGTAAATCCGACATTGGAAGGGTGGAGGATATGTTTTAGTCGGAATGAACCGCCTGTAAGCAAACTTGAAACCGAAGTCTGGCTCCTTCTCCCAAAATCTGCCACTGAAAGGGTAGAGGATATATTTTAGTCGGAATGTACCGACTGCAAATACGTATGTGTGGCATTTTGAGTAAAAATAATCCACTAGCTTTTGGAGCATTAGATCCACAGAATATTATTCTCAGGGACAAATGAATACCTGCAGATCAACATTCGAAAAGTTATTTGCAATTGGTGTTCCTTGGGGCAACATTGCCGACATTATACTTAAACATTAGGGTAGGTTAGATTATATAGGCAAGTCAGATACTGACTGAGATCACCCAGACACCTTCAGGTCCATTGTGTTGCCTAATTAAAAAAAAGGAAGGGATGGAATTGTAGAGAGAGAGGGATTGAGCACAAGGATCAAAAACTGCGCATCCCAAATCGCCTAAGTCTCTCATGTTGCAGAATCATTTTGAGGATTCGACGAAAGTAGGCAAATCCGCTATGGCACAAAGGCTAGGCTACCCAGATCCTCAAAGAATAGTTTACCCAGAAACTGGTTTCGTCTTCTAAAATGCGGGCAGTCACATAGCAAGTGTTGGATGCTTTCTGTCTTTTCCTCATTTCTGCAGCTGCGGCTGAAATCGTGATGTGGAACGTGCAATCTACTCAGCCATATTGCCTATGGTGCAGTGCCACCATCCTAGTCCTGTTTTTATGAAAGCGCAGGAGTTCAGATGTTCGCTTTGGATCATATCTCGGCCACAGTACTCAGGATAGCTCATTGGAGTGAGGATTAGATAAATCTGGGGATCTAGAATTATGTCTTGAGGATGTGTCGGGTATTTTCACCTCGAAGCGTATATACATATATCTGAGCTCGCAAAAGACTTTTTGCAACTTTTGTATGGGGTCCGACCCAAAAACCCTCCGGGGTTCCACAAGTGAGTAGATGGCTTAAGACAAATGTGTCTCGGTATATTTATATACTGATATACGAGAGGTGTTCAAAAACTAAGGTGACTTAAGCAATTTCGCGGGCAACGTTTTATCGATTCTGGATTTTTTTGTTTTGTTGTGTTGGTACACTCTTCCCGAACATCTGTACCAAATTTCAAGTGAATGGCATTTTTTGTTTGGTTGTGAGAGGCGTAAAGGTTATAAGTGTTTTGCGTGCTCGGCGATTTTTTTTTCGGTCTTGGCTCTTCTGGCCGCTTCTATTGGGACGATTCGGCTTTGGTTTCGATATCATAACCATATACCCATGATTCGTCACCAGTTATGACCCTTTTGAGTAAATCTGGATAATTTTTGTTCTGTCCAGGATGCTCCTTTGGAAGGTCGTTCACTGAATTGGGGGACTTGTGTGGACAGCAGAGAGATTAAGTGTTTGTGACTTTGGAAGCCTACTTTAAATATTGCAAAACGATAAACATTCTACAGTATACCCAGTCCCTTAATGTCATTCAAAATTCAATTCTGCCCTAAAGTAGTTTAAAAATATCGAGACAAAAGAAAAACTTTTAATATATTTTTATCTAACGTTGTGACTTATATTCAATGACAATGTCTTTGTGCAGCATTTGTATTGATCCTTGTAAGAATGAGGCATTCTTGAAATGCAACCACAGTTTCTGCCTAGATTGCATAGAAGAAGCATACTACAAATGCGATTCCCAATGTTGTCCACTCTGCAGAGAGCCATTTTATTATGTGATGGTAAGTATTATCTATATTTTACTACAGGAATTTAAGACGAGACTGTACTTTATAAATTGTTCATTTATAAAGTCTGGGTTCTTGAGGAAGAGTTTCTGGCACAGCCAGTTTTGTTTTTAGCATTAATTATTTTTGGGCACGAAATAGTACTGATTCTGGAGTACTTACTCAAAATAGACTGACTAGGCAGATAAAACAAGTTTATGTCTTATTAACCCCAAGCTGGCAGTGGATAAAGTACTTATAAGATCGCAATCGAAACATTTAATTTGTTTTTTTTCTAGAGGTTTCTTTAGTTGTTTCGAATGAAGAACATTTTTATATCTACTTTATAAGGGGCGTGTCGGAGATTTGGTTGCTTCAAAAACTTCACTGATAGAGGGAAATATATATTTTTTTCTTCTAGGAGACACTCGTATCTAGCAGAAAGGCATCAAAACTTTATTTAAATATTTATTTGCATTTTTTTTTAACTTTTAGATCAAGAGTGGACATACTTGGATTGTAAAAATATTTGATTAAATGCAAGAAACACTTTTAGAAAGCTGGTTAAGATGACAAAAATAAGAAACAAACAAGTACAAAAATGGACTCAACATATCAAGATTCTCTTATATGATCTTTGTTTTGCCTGAATGGTTATATTTTAATATGTTAAATAAATATTTTGTAAAAAATATTTCTAGTTGGTTTTGGGCTAAGTTTTTAGTGGAAGGCTAAATTGGTGCAAACAATCAATTAAGTACTCATTTGGAGTTGCATTTAGATTTATAACTTTGAAATGTATTGTAAAAGTTACTCCCAGCCGGTTTCTAAAATACAGAGATTTTAAGAATTTGATATCATCAAAATCGTGAAAGGACATGGCTACAAGGTCATACTAATGAAAACTATAATGTGCTTTGAATCTATTTTCTATCTATGAATTTATGAACTTAAGGTCGCTTTTTGAAGATAGAATGAAAGTTGTTCGATATGGAAATAGTGAAAAATAACTAAGTTCTGGTCTCAGATAGACAGTCTATCATTTACTCACTACTTACTCTACCACTACAGCACTACTTACTGTTGGTGCTTTCTGTCACCTCTCAGCCATATTTCCTAGGGTGCAGTGCCCCGTTACAATACCTACCAACATCCTAGTCCTGTTGTTATGGAAGCGCAGAAGTTCAGATGTTCGCTTTAGATTATATCTCGGCAATGTCCCATTCTCTTTCCGACAAAGCTCTAGCCGTCTCCCTGATTTGCGATAAGACGTCCTGTAATGGTCGCTGAGGCGTTCCTGGCGCACACGTCCGCCGCTTCGTTACCAGGGACACCTGAGTGACCCGGAACACAGCAGAGGGAAATTGAGTGGTGATGGATATGGTTGAGCACTAGCGTCATGTTACGGATTCGTTTAATCTTTATGGTGTGCGGTGACAGAGCTTTAATAGTAGCCTGACTATCGACAAGAATTACAATACTTCCGCCCAAGGCGCCAATAAGTCTAGCCGCTTTAAATATTAATGACAAACAACTTCTAAAACAATCCCTAAAAACGCATGAAATAGTTTAGAAAATTTAAAAGTCTTTTCTTTCCATTCTAATTTGTATTTAATACCCAAAAAATAAGGCTCCACAATAGAAATCAAAGATTTAATAATCTTTTTTCACATTTTAAAAAATTCACTCCTTTACCCCAAACCAAACTCTGAAATAAACACCCTCTAAAATAGCCATGGCTAAAAAAGTCACAGCGGGCTTTGTATTGTATTAAATCCACTGCTATATATTATTTTTTTTCTTTGAGCCGCACCACGACACTCAGTTATTGGATTTACTGCGTCGCTATGGCGGCTTGTCAATCAGTCATTCAATCATTTGGTCAATATTTCAATACATGGGCTATTAATGAATGCGTTGCAAGCGATGCATTGTCTATTTTGTTCATACATATTTGACTCGGTGGCATGCCACTGGGTAGCTCTTCATAATATACCCAGGTGCCGTAAACTCGGTGCTGTCATCACGCTCTCTGGATTCCATATTGCATCACTGTGAAGTCACAGTGCTTTATCGTGACTTTTTTTTAATTCACACGAAGCACAGTGGCACAAACAGCGGCTTCTGGGTCCTTGTTTCGGTCAAACTCAGTCGGTAGAGGTTGAAATTCTTAAAGTCAGCTTCGCCGCTGAGCGCCCCACGTTGGGCGCCAATATTGCGTGTGTTCTAAAAATTAGCTGTTAAATTGCAATATTGCAAATAAATAGCATCGAAATTCATCATCATCATCATCAATTCCTTTATCTCCGGTTGGAGCATAGGGCCTCATTGAGGTTTCTGCTATAGGTGAATTTGTGTTAATGTGACTTGAATTTTGCACCTCCAAATCCGATGTGCAGAGCAGGGGGATTTCTCGAAGCCCGATTACCCCTTACGACTTTCTAATCATTACGTTTTGATCCATGTTTAAATTAACTCTTATTCAGGTTGGTAGTTTTTCCGCGATAGTTATAAGCACAAAGCGGAAGCTTAGTAGGAACTACCATCCTCTGATGACTAGGCATATGTTGGCAGTAAACTTCCGGGAAGTCTGTGGACGCTATCATTGGCTCGCGAGGAGCTCCTCCGCTACCGTGCCTTCAACACGAGTCTGCCAACTCATGTGGGGGCTTGCAATGCATTAAAGCATAGGTTGGTAGCACGATTGGTTATTGAATGGCGCCAAATCACTCGCCATGACGCTAGGAGAATCTTAGACACTCAGGATTTATAAGGAGTTCGGTGCCACCCAAAAACCTCTCTGAGACTCTCCCCTCCTAGCCGCTGAACGCCGTCCGGGACTGCTTATTCGTTATTCGCAGCTAACCTTCATATCTGAAGGCCTTTCACTATCCGCAACCTGTGATCCGGCCGGGTGCCTACAGCTCGGCATACGCGAACTGCCCCTAATATAGCGATCCGGAACGAAATTGAAATTTAGAATTTATCACTTTTTTTGCAATTTCGACCACTGTGCCTCGATATTTCTTTGTACTTGCTGTTGGCTTTGTTTGCTTTACAAAGTACACAATACAGTGGAGGCTCACACAGATACTAACATATCTATGAGCTCAAAGCTTTTGCGTAAATATTTGCACTTTACATCGGGGTGCCTTTGTTGTTGTAGTTGTTGTTGTTGTATCTCTGTATATAGTATACCCCTTTATGTATAACCTATATGAATGCCCATTGCGAACTTTGATTAAATGTTCGCCATACCATAAATCCAACTTGTAGCTCCAATACAAAGAGCTGAGCCGTATACGAAACTTCAATTGTTCCATGGAACAATGGGTCAATAAGGCTAATCGGCTTAAGCAGCAGATGAACTCGATATTCTATATTCTATTCAAAAAGCCGTAAATCTAATACACATTTGCTAATTAATGTTCATACATAGAAAGCGAAAGCATACTTGGAATTTCTCGTCCTAAGAAGTCCGTCTTTTTGTTAGTTCAGTTTGTGCTAAAGCTTAAAAATTTGTTGGCTATAATTTGCTCTATAATTTATTAATATCCAAATAGCTAACGATATTATTTTTATATATTTTGAGCTACAAAAGTGATTTTTTCCAAAGTAGTAAAAATCATAATGGCGCTTGTAGAAAGCAAGAAGTTCTGAAACTTATTCTTCATCTGTGAACCAAAAGTAAATAAACCACGTAGGGCTTTCAGGAACAAGAACTTAAAAATAATGGCTTGAATTTGAAAAAAAACATCAAAATTATGTTGTAAAAAATAAAGATTTTTTGGTTTATACGAAATCCTAAATGGCTGAATAGAAAAAACTGTTGCCTGTAAAGTCGGTTTTACGGGCGAAGATTTTACGTGACAACGTCTTTTTCTCGGTAGAATATTTATTGATATGAATATTATTAAATTGCACAATAATAATTCCTATTTGAGTGATTTTGTTGAGGATAGGACGATGATAGGAGAAATAGGAAATGAAAGGAAGTGTTTCTGCTGTAATGTGTCTTGCGAAAGTCAAGTCGATGGTTGTTTCTTTTAACGTAGTTGACTTAGAAACGTTTGATACGCAATCAAGATTATACGTATATTTCATGAAATTATGAAACGAGTTGTCAGACTTTACGTTTTCGTATCTCTTAATAAAATAAAATTTTCTCGGCAGTAGATAATAAATAAAAAGGTATAAACGAATGGTTTGACAGAAGAAAGGCCGGACTATGCTTGTTAGCATGCAAACAAAATAACAAAATTTTGTGTTGCTAAGGTAGCGCAGTGCGAGTTTCTATTTGTGCATTACTTTTTCCGCAGTTGTAATGCAGATTTTTGGCAGATCACTGCTTTTCTATTTGCCTCCGCTTACAATCCCTCAAACGAAACGCAGCGCTTGTAATCAATTACGTTTTCTGCGGAGGTAATGCAGTATTTCGGCAGACCGCAGAGGCTATGCGCCGCTGGGGTTAATCAGTTGCGCTCACTCAAACCTAAAAATAGCCACCGCTGTGAGCAGTGTCGGTTTGGTGCTGAGCGCTAAGCGGTGCGGCTGACGCTGTGCGTTGCTTGTTGCTGCGATTCACAAAAAGTCGCTGGTTCGTTTATAGATAAGAGCAGAGCGCAAACCAAAAATAAAATAGTTATTCAGTTGCGCTCACTCAAATCTAAAAATAGCCACCGCTTTGAGCAGTGCCAGTTTGGTGCTGCCAACTTATGCCACTTAATGCCACTTATCGTTACGATTATTTATCGCTAGACTTATCGTTATGGTTATCGTTAGATTTTTTCAATGGTGCCTCCCATACAAACCTAATTTAAGACGTTGTCACGTCAAAAATTTAATTTATTTATTAGAGAAGTACAACTAAGTTCAGTTGAACTTATATTATAAAAGAAAATATAATTTATTTAGAAAAGAAAATAGAGGTTATAGATATCGATTTATAAAAATCTCTAGCCCGATGGGTGAACTTTTTAATGATATGTACCAACTCATATCAAGAACTGGCCAGACAATTGGATTTACAATTTGAAAGTTGAAACAAGAAAGTAAGATACAAATTAAACATTATATAAATTTCCTTTATATCTTAAAATTAACTTTATGATTATATAAATAAATAAATAAAGATTGTTAAAACATTTAAAATCGATCAGTTAAACATTGGCTGAGTTTATTGGGAAACCATTCACAAAATGATTTCTAAAAAGAACTTAAAACTCGACCAACTATGCTTAAAAGTGGCTTTTTATACTTATTCTAATATTCTATCTTGCCTATTCTTGCCTATCAATTTAGCCAAACAAAAAATAAGTTTTTCGAAGATTCTATGTTATTATATGTATAATAATACAATATAATATAAATTCGATTTTTATTTATTTACTTTCCCAACGATGGAACTTGCTACTTACTCATCAATATCGAAAAGGTGTTACCAAAATTATTTATAACAAAAAACTGGTGTGCAGTAACGCATCGAAAATCCTTCCACTCATATATTTCTTAAAACATTTATACATATGTATATAAGAAAAAAATATATAAACAAATCTTTATTAAAAATGGCGTACGTAAAGTCGAGCGTGGATGACTTTGGGATACCCTGTACCACTAGCTTGCAATAAAATCCGGTTCCTTCACAAAAACCAAAAACAGAAGAATTTTTAAGCAACAATTTTTTTTTTACTGATCGTTTCTATGGGCGCTATATTATATGGTAATTTGATCAAATTTGACACAATGCTTTGCTATCTTTAGAAAGGTCTTAATGCCGAATTTGGTTTAAATTTCTTAACAAACAAACAAAACACAACATATTTGGTTCAAAAGTCGATTTTTTGGGTAATCGCACCTATTGGAGCTATATTATATAGTGAAACGCTTTTTTCGAATTAGGTACAATGATTGGGAAGTATAAAAAACTTTCAAATGACAAATTTTGTTTTTGTCATAAATTTTGTCATAAACAAACGAATTATTAATCTAAAACTTTTTGTAGCTATATAATTTAACACTGATATCAAAAAAAATTAAATAAACCTGGCTCCTATGGATTAATATGCGATCTAATGTGAAAGTAGCGTACATAGTATTTTACACCAGTAAAAGAATCATCAGCAGGAATTGGGGTCTGAACCCTAAGATTGCCCTATGGATGTGTACAGCCATCGTACGACCCATCATCACATATGGTGAGCTGGTATGGTGGCCAGCATTGAGCAGGCTATACAACATCAGGAGACTAAGTACACTGCAACGAGTGGTCTATGCAAGTGTTACGGGCGTAATTAGATCATGCCCAGCAGAGGCGTAACTGGGCTCTGGAGGACTAGTACCTTCGTACATGGCAGATCAGAGAATCAACAGATTACATAACACCAGTACTGGACTTCAAAAAGAGGTTGGACGTCAGATTCCCGACGCGAAAGGAGTGGGACATGAACAGGGTAATGAGAGCAGACGCAGCTGCAATCTATACTGAGGGATCCAAGATGGATCGCGGTGTAGGAACAGGGGTCTACTCGGACGAACTCGAAGTATCTCTCTCCTATCGCCTAGGCAGCAGAAACAGCATATTCCAGGCGGAAGTCTTTGGCATCAGAGAAGCATGTAAGGTGTTAATAATAATCATCCGAGTCAGCTGGCGGAGGTGTGTATATTCTCCGACAGTCGAGCAGCTTTGCTGGCGATCAAATCGCCAACCGTAGAACTCAGAAATCATCAGACAATGCAAAGAAGATCTCAATGCCCTTGCAAGCAGAATGAACATCGCTCTCGTATGGGTTCCCGGACATAGGAACGTATACGGGAATGAAAAAGCTGATGAACTGGCGAGAAAAGGAGCATTGATGGCAAAGCAGTGGAGGTAGCTGTCAAATACCCCCCCAGCGCAATCAAAAGAGAACTTTTTCAACAAGCTCAGAACAAGGCTGAAACCAGAAGGAAAAATATTGACACTTGCAAGAGTGCAAAGGAAATACGACAAGCGTAGAACGGCCGAACTGCTAAGCAAGCCAAGAACAATGATCTTCAGAATAGCATCGACAATAACCGGACATTCACGTAGGCAGACGACATCAGCAGGTTTATTAACGGATCGAGATGGTTTGAATAAACCGAACAGCAGTGGTTCCCATAAGTGGTGTAACAAAATGGCGCATTAGCGCTAATTAAGTTTGAATATGTTGTCACTCAAACGGCACCCAAACCAACCAACCAACCAATGTGAAAGTTTAGTTATTCTAGCTCTTACCATCTCTGAGATTTAGGCGTTCAAACGGACAAACGGACATGGGTACATCGACTTCTCTATTCACCCTGATCATATTTTAGGTAACTTTGGGGTGTCTCCGACGACTCCTTCTATATGTTACATACATTTTGGGCTTGCACAAACTTAATATACCCTTCGTACCATACGGTACAGGGTATAAAAATGTCTAATAAATAAGTCGAATTTTCTATACAAATGATTAGAAAATTAAGTCATCTAAGCAAATTTGGTTTTAATTTCTTGTTTATATTATTATTGTATTCAGCTAGATTATAATTTAAATCAAAATGAAAAGTTATTTCTCCTTTTGTTAAGATTCATTTTACGTATGGATTTAATATTCATTAATGTTAATAATAAAAAAAAAAATCTACTTTAAGTCTAATTACAATCGCATTAACTTGAACTTGTTGTATATACCATATAGATCCAATATACTCAACAAGACATCAACAAAAACACAAACAAATTCCATATATATGTATACTTATATGTACTAATCTGCTATGTGCATGTTATATATATATAAATATATATAAAGATAAATCGATGGTCAACCTGTGCATGCAACTTCTACATAGATCTCTATACAGATTTACACAGAGCTTCACATGTTGGCATAATCTCGTATTAAGGTATGTTGTAGCATTTATATGGAGCAAGTTTACTCGGATTTACACGAGGGCAGTCTATAAAGTTAATGACTAAAAGAGCGGAGTTTAGCATTGCCGAAAAATACAATAATTTAAATCATTTGATTTACTTGATATAAATTTTTAATGTCAGTCGAATTAGCTTAAGAAAAAAAACTCTTGTTATAAAAGAAGAATATTTATAAAATGAGTCTATTATTTTGAAAGAGTTTACATTTTTAAAAAGAAAACAAAAATTTTGCTGGGAAGACCAAGAAATGTAAAAAATATATTCCAATTTATTTAAAATTTTAAACAAGGCCAACAAATTGTTATTTAAAGATTCCAGTCAAGTAGACTTTAGGAGCTCCGTTTGCAATCTTGAGCATGCTTATTTTTAAAATCTATTGATCTTAAAAGAATTCTTTTCTATCTAAAAATGACTACAAGTCAGTTGAAGAATGTTATACCGAAATCGTTGAAAATTCAAGATTAGGTTTTTTAACAATATATAAGACTTTTTTATATGCGTATAAGTGCTGAAAATTCTATTTTTTTGAATGGTTTTTGATGTTAAATAAATAATAATAACCGGAAAACGTATCCAAAAATTTGATTCTCACTTGTTTTAAAACCAAATATATGGAGTTAACAATTTCATTAAGCCGAATTTTCCGTGTGATTTGAAACCGAATATTTTGTATACCGAAATGGTTGAAAATTAAGATTTTTTCAAAATATCTTACACTCTTTTCATATGCGTATAAAGCTTGAAGATTCTTATTTCTTTGAATTGCTTTTGATCTTTAATAAAACTGAATAATAAATTATAATAACCAGAAAACGAATCCAAACAATTGATTTTTATTCATTTTAAAACCAAATGTTTGAAGCTTCAAATTCCAACAAAATGAAACAGCATATTTTGTTTCAAGCGAAATTGTAACGAATCGGTAAAATACAATAAGTTCAAAAAAGCAAGAAATTTATACCTAAATATTTTATTAAATATTCTTAAATTTCATTTATACCAACTTCAAATTCTAAATAAGTTTTAATTATTATTTTTTAACCGAATGCTGCGATGGTGCTCCCGCGTTCCGTTTTATCGAAAATATTTTTAAAAAGGGAAATATTGACCAAAAAATTCGGTTTCAAGGAAAACTCAGAAACAAATCCGAATAAAAGCGTTCAGTTTGGTTCTTTATTTACGTAGCAACAATAATCATAATTAACATATAACATACTATAAATCTCTGTTTTATAAAGGCTCCCGGGCCTTTTTTAAAATATCTTAAGTCAAGAATAGTTTCTTTTTTTTGAATTGCCTTTTCTTTATCCGAAAAAGTTTAAATTCTCAGATTAGTCAAATTCGAATTTCAACAATTTAGCCATTTTGAATTATCTTCTGCTTGTTAGAGTTTTCGAAAAACGCACGGTCACACTAGACATAAAAATAAACGGCTTTACTTGGCCTTGGACCATCAGAACACCGATCTCTAAGATTGGATTAGTTTTAAAATATGTGAATGACATTCACTGCGTACATATATGTAGGTAGGTAGGTAGACGTGGTTGCCATTCCGACACACCTGGACCTATGAAAGGCCGGACTTGATTCCACTTGAGTCAGTCCTCTACTCTCCTGTATTCTCTTTGAACCATCCTGTCGATTTAACAAACGAATTAATCTTATTTATTCTGATTTCTACAATTTCAGAAATATTCCCAAAAGTTCGGGAGCCCAGTGTATTCAGTCTCCTCCTGCATGGTGCCATGCATCCACATAGGAGGTGCTTCACTGTTTCCTCTTCCTATACCTCCTGACAGCCTCTACAGTAGTCAAAATGCGGCATGACCAATCTATTGGCGTGCCTAACAATAAGATAATGCTCCGGAAGAGCCACGATAGGGGTCTAGTCTGCTGAGTTTTAAAAGCTCCTTGGTGCTATTCAAACTCCATTGCGGCCAAGTTTTTCTACTAATAAGACAGGTACTGCTTTGCTCCCATCTATAGTTTGCATCATTAAGGATACTTCTATCTATTAACAATTTACACTTTGCTAGTTGTATAGATATCAACGCCTTATTCGGCTGAAGTAGTGCCATTGTACCCCGTCTAGCTAGTTCATCTGCCTTGCAATTGCCAACGATATCTCGGTGTCCTGGTACCCAAAGCAGCTTTATGGTGAAATATTGAGTAGCATCTCGTAAAAGCTCGTAAAATTCCATTACTGTCTTGAATGTGAGCATTACTGACTGTAGTGCTTTTAAAGCAGCCTGACTGTCAGAACAGATCTGAATTTCCCTTTCGGTTAAAACACGATTCTTAATTATGAGAATACTTTCCATTATAGCGATGACTTTTGCTTGGAAAACACCACAATGATATGGTAACCGGAAGGATTCGTTGATGCCCAGCGATTTCGAATAGATACTCCCTCCCACTTGATCCGTCCGTAAAAATGGTAATCTTGCTTTTGCAGTCTGGTATACCGTTGTCCCAATCTTCTTCAAGATGGGAAACTTCCACTGAATAAGATAAAAAGATATCTAGTGATGATATCGTGAACTAGTTCATAAAAATGAACCACTAAAAATGCTGCGAGAAAAGAAGTGCCCTCAACTGCATGCAACATGTCAAGCCAAAGTACTGAACTGCTCGCCGTCATAGGCAATCTTCGAGTCTTCTTTGGAAAGAGATCACAACCCTTTGAAACTTTGTTAAGCAACTTCCATGCAGCATTTGTTACTTGCTTTCGTCCCTCCAAGAAAAAATACTCTAATGTAAATTCAGCCTGCTGATTGTTACATAAAAGACTAAAAGCTGGCTGCTACATGCCGCCGTGGAAACGTTAACTCTTCTTAAATAGAATTATTTTAAATCAAAGCAAGCGGCAAAGGTTGTCAACAATCTAAAAAATGTTTTTCTTTTCACTAAGCAATACAGTTCGAAGCAGCACGGTAGGTAATAAAATAGTCTGAAAAAGTTATTATAAATAAATAATTTTAGAAAAAAGTTGCTTGATTTCAAGCATGGAGTCTTCAGTAGAGATGGGCACTGACCTGGAAGCCGACAGCGAATCGTCGGAAACATTGGAAGTTTCGTCAAATCTTTTGGACGACGCTTTTGTGGAGTTGTCTGAAGAAGAAAAGGAGGAGGACGACAAAGAGAAAGATAATGGGGAAGGGGCAGGGACCGATGGTGATGCGCTTAAAAGAATGAAGGAATTATGGACCGACACAATGCAAGAATTTCAGCATGTGATTGACTTGTTGGAAGAAACTATGGAATCTTCTATAGAACAGACAGATGAGACAGATGAGTCAGTTGTGAGTTGTCTGATGGAGTCTTCATCTGATGAGGAAGACTCCATCATCAACCAGGAAGCCGCCAGCGAATCGACGGACACTATGGAATTTTCTATAGAACCGGAGTCAGATGATTCAGTAGTGGAGCTGTCTGAGCGGAAAAAGGCACAATTTAATCGCTACGTCAAGATGGCGATGGCGAAAAACAATGTCATTGATGATGAGTCTTATTTGGAATTCCTGAAGCGTAAAGCCATTCTGGATACCCTTGAGCCAAAGGAAAGGGCAGAAGCCAAAGCACAGCTAATTAAGGACTTTCAATCGTATAAAGATAAAACCCCCTATGATGCGCTTAAATTGATGAAGGAGACATAATCCAAAACAATGCAAGAACTGCACGACTTGTATCAAGAATTAATGAATATGTAGTTATTGACATATTTTTTTGTTTAAATTTTCGTACGAATATATCACTTTTTGGCAAATTCACAAATAAGAAAATGTTTTTTAATGTTACTTCTGCTCTATTGGAGCGGGGGGGTAGTACTCAGCGTATTTATATTTGCAGCACTTTTGGCTAAGACCGAAAAAAAAAAAGAATGAAGCCAATAATATAAAATTATTCGAAATTTTTTGTTTTATGATGGAAGAAAAGCGCAAGTCATCGTGCTGTCAACAGACGTCAAGTGACGTCACATTTTTGACAAGTAATGTACCACCGAGTAGGCCAATTTTTACAAATTCACACAATAAAATTTGTGTCTTAACCTATATCCTTTAATATTTTCACGGATGTGCGAACGGGTTGATTGAATGATGCACCCCTTACTCCGTCACCGGATTCATTCCCTTAGCTAACACTGAACGGTTTTTCTAAGCATAACTCTTTTGAATTAGAAAAAATAAATTCGTACATATATTTATTACTAAATTTCGATAGCTTATCCATTTATGCAGAATTGTTTTTAAAAAGCCATTTATTCGTAAACGATTACTCAAAAACGATATTTTTAATCTTTTTAGATTTCGATAACTTATCAATTTATCCATAACCTCATAATTAAGCTTGTTATATTCGTAATTGAAAAAAATTTCCTATAATAATCTTTTTTAATATGAAAGACTTTTCGCTAAATGACTTTAAAATCAGCTTGGCCAAGCCATAAACTTTTCAACCTGCCCTAGTTAGTCCGAGTCTCATAGAGCATTTGCATATTTGTGGTGATGTGAGATGTGAGATGATGGCAATGGCCATAGTTAAAATACAACCCAGGCTGCTCAAGTTGTTTATATGTACAATTGCCACTACATTGCTCTTACGCAATTATTGGATAACTTTGTGGACCAGAAGATTGTGAGCCCAGTTACAGATTCAGCTACAGATACAGATACAAATAGTTGCGTGGGCTCTGGCTACAGCTAAGCAAATGTTTTGCAAATGATTTAAGAACTCAAATTGCCTACAAGATTAAAAATAAAAATGAAATAATAAGACCTACAGTGCTAACATAAGTTTCGACCCACATGTGAGATGCGCCAATTGAAATTCAAGTCAAATCAAAATCAAGTTCTGCTGTCCAAGTATTTAACTGACTGACTGTCTGAATCTCGGACAGATCGGACTGTCACGGACTGATCAACGAGGCTCAAGAGCAGCGCACTCTTGACAGTATGATTAACCATAGACTTTAAGACTGCCTTATAGCAGTGATTGTTGTTTTAATTAACGAGCTCGAGATTCAATTGCTTCATTTTTTATTTAATTATTTTTATTTCTTTTGAGCTCGCTAGCATTAAGATCTTTGCTTGAAACTTATTGGAGGTTGTTAGAACTACATAAAATACTAGGTTGTTGGCATACTATGACGCATATAAGAGCATTAATTTAGAGTAGTCCAAATCTTTGGCATAAATAAAGTAAAGCATATTTCATTCTATAGCGAAAATGGGTATTTACATCAAAACGTAAAATTTTAATTACAAATGCGTTTTAATTGGTTTCATTAAAGACAAATATTTTAAAGTTTCTAAAATGGAGCGTTTAAAACTTAGCTTGCCTTGGAGAGAGTGGCGCAGTGACGTCACAAAGCGTCAAGTGCAAGCGACGTGAACGTGTACTGTACGTGTATCGCCGTCGTACAGTGCCAGGAAAGCCGAAAAAGCATCCCAAAAATCAGTTGAGATATTTTTATGAATTAACTTGTAGTTGAAGAAAAAATCTTGAGGCTTTGGCTTTAATGTGATATCGGAGAACTTCATCTAGTTATTTCTGATGTATTTTGGGCAAACAATTTTTGAAATGAGTTTGTGGATTGTTTATGTTACCATATCTATATTTTTGTGACAGTCGAGTCTCAGTCCAAGTTGAGCCAAGAAATCGTCTTGATTTTTATTTTCCAGATATTTTGTTGTCTGGAAAATAATCTCCATGCAAATACTGGCATGCAATTGTAAAAATACTAAATACATTCTCTCTTCAATGAAGGAATTATCATAATTTCAAAAATTCTTTTCAGTTGTTTCGATCTTGTGTTTGGCAGTTCATTGGAAACTTTTCATTGCTAAGAAAAAAGTGAAATGGAAATATTCTAGGCATTGTTTTTAATAATAGATACAATTGGAACAACCATGTAGATCACTTTTACAAATCTCTCACGCAAAAACACAATATCATAAAATGCCAGCAACCACCCTTGTCAATCATAAAAAACGCATTCTTCATGACCAAAAAAGACTATGGACTGTTTCTTTATGGAAGAGCCAGCAAATTCTTAGTCGAATTAAATCCATCTACTACGAGCTTTCAGAACTACCCCAAATCCATATGTTATTCGAAGCAAAACTTACCCCAATAGAAACCAGATTTCAAATTTTAATAGCCATACTAAATAAATCAATCATCAACTCATCAGATTTCCCACTGTTTAAGCCATTATCCGTAGTTGCCAAATCGAAAAGAACTACAAAGCAATCATCCTCCTTACACCTGGCACTAATATCAGCGCTTTCATTTCTACTACCCACCACGCCCACCAAATTTCACAAAGACAACCACCCTACTTGGACCAACAACCCCCTCCTAATGAACATCTCTTTAAGCAATCGACCCAAGGAACATACCTTCAACTTAACTTAAAAAACAGAATTCTTAGCTTTTCAAAACTCTATTCTCTCTTACCAATTTCTATTCATGGTCGGCTCCAAATCTCAACCTGGTTGCTCATAGAACATTGTAACTAGTCATTTATCAAGCTATTCTCTCCCACTACACTTCAATATTTTCAGCAGAAATCATAACTATCCATCAAGCAATTTTCCTTACAGATTACACAAATACAAATTACTGTATTTGATGCAACTCTCTCCCAGCTCTTGATGCAGTCAAGAATCCATCTAACACATCACACTACTCCGCCGTCATCTGTCAGAAACTCATCCAACATGCTCACTAGCCTGCATACTTGGTCACTCAAATATCGAAGGTAATGACCTAGCAGACTCCACAGCTAAAAATTCCACGAAAGCAGTCAGATCCGCTACGGGCACATAGGCTAGATTACCCAGCTCCTAAACTAATGGTTTACCCAGAGTCTAGGTTCGTTTCCTAAGAAGCGCCAGGCAGTCGCATTGCAGGTGCTGGATTCTTTCTGTCTCTACCTGATCTCTGCAGCTGCTGCAGAAATCGTGATGGGGAATGTGCAACCTCTCAGCCATATGGCCTATAGTGCAGTGCCCCGTTACAACGCCTACCACCATCCTTGTCCTGTTTTTATGAAAGTGCTGGAGTTAAGATGTTCGCTTCGGATCATATCTTGACCAGAGTGCTCGGGAGATGCGAAAACCGGATACCATGTCCCATTCTCTTTCCGACAGAGCTCCAGCCGTTTCCCTCATTGGCGATAATGGTCTTTTCATGTCCGTAACCGCAAGGCTAGCTGCCAGCGCTGAGCCGTTCCTGGTGCACTCGTCCGTTGCCTCGTTACCAGGGACAACTGAGTGACCCGGAATCAAGCAGAGGGTTATTAAGTGGTGATGGATACGGTTGAGCGGAATCGTCGTGATACGGATCAGTTTACTCTTTATGACTTTCTGACTATCGTCAAGAATTTCAATGTTTCTTGGGCTTCCGTGCAAGGTGCCAGTATGTCTAGCCGCTTGCCTGCGTATATCTCTGCTTGAAAAACGCTAAACCAGTCGGTAAGGCGGAATGAAAGCTTCGTCGACAGCTCCTCAGAGAAGCTGCCTGCTGCTGTGCCCTCAACCATCTTCGAGCCATCAGTATAGATCGTCGGTTCGTTCCCTTTTAAGGGGTTTCTTTGCATCCTATCTTGCCACTCCGGGACCAAAAGAAAAAGATTTCCCCATCTTTAAAATCTTCTATTTATCATTATTATCCATATTTTTTTGACTACTTTAACACTCAAGTTGTACAGCTCAGTCGCAACGTGTACGGTTTGTGTACAATTTTTTTGGACTTACGTCAAAATTTTTTTCAACTTAGTAGGCTTTTTGCTAAAATCATTTTTACAAAGCAAACAGAATCTGAATTTTACAGAAAACGTACTTTTAAAAACAAAATTCACTATCAGACTAACAAAATGGCGTCAATTTTACGTATTACCAGTCATCTCACTCGCAAAACCTTGACATCAAATCAGCAAGTTAATAAATTAAGTTTTTACGCGCTATTCTTTGGTACACACAAAGCTCCTAAGAAACCTCACGAGCCACGAGCTCGCAATCGTCGTTACTTGGCTCAGCAGATGAAGTCAGCTAAATCCCGAAACGTAGTTCCGCATCTTAACTTCGAAGCCGAGGAGGCAAAAAACTATGAGTGTAAGGAGGTGCAGCAGCGGACGTCACAGCAGCCAGAAGAGGTTAAGCCGTCTGCTGAAGAAGATGCTGATGCGGAGGAGCGCCCAGACGAAACCGATGATGAAGAGATACCCCTGTTTTTGGTAGGTATATTGTTTAAGCTGTTACTAGGTAACTTCTCTATATATATATTACTACTACGTCACAGCCCCATGGAGATGTTAAGCGACTACGTCGTCTCTATCGCAGGAGCGTTAAGAAGACTCGCTATACTGTCTATATGTTCTATAACGAATACGATCAGGATATTAATTTTATGAATAACTATGTGCAGGATTTGGGTGTCTTGGATCTGGGCGACAAAAGACGTCGTGTGATTGCCTATCACCAGGATCCAGATCTCAAGGGCATGAACTATCCGCGCTTGCATCCCAATGAAGACAATGAGTATCCCTCCTATGCCAACGATAAGCTGGTTAAAAAGCGCCTACAGCTGGATGCAGAAGAACATTTCATTTGGCATTATGATCTGAACGCCAAGGATTACGACGATTATATGACCTTTAACAAGAGCGCACTTTTTCGACGCATGCTGCGCGTTTTGCGTTTCCAGCGCATTTCCTCTAGCAAGCATGTCAAAAAATAGAACTAAGTTTTACGTAGCTAAAATTTTTGTTTTTGTTGTAGATTCATTAAGCATATAATAAAAACTTGCAACATTTTGCGGCACATGCAACATGAGCTTTTTTAAACTTGAGCGCTTGAACAGTGGGTGAAGACCCAATGGGTTTGGTCTTTTTATTAAATTATCTTAATAAGCGAAGAATTTCGAAATAACTTCAACTTTGACGAGCATTTTAAGGCGATAATCTACAAACGTGGCAATATATTCCTACTTGGAACTCTACGATATATAAATAAGCCACAACTTAAAGAGTTGCTTATAATCCTCCGACTTCAGTTTCAGCGTCAGTGAAACTCCCACTGGAGCATCTGGCCTTTCTAGGCTGAAACCCAACGTATTATTTTTTTTTTTTCCTGTACCATCTTCATTGGTTCTGATGTTCCAAAAGAACGCACCCAAGATAAAAAGATATCTAGTGATGATATCGTGAACTAGTTCATAAAAATGAACCACTAAAAATGCTGCGAGAAAAGAATTGCCCTCAACTGCATGCAACATGTCAAGCCAAAGTACTGAACTGCTCGCCGTCATAGGCAATCTTCGAGTCTTCTTCGGAAGAGATCACAATCCTTTGAAACTTTGTTTAGCAACTCCCATGCAGCTGAACTGTCACCTCTAAGGTGAATCATGATCTACTTTATGAACGGAAAACAGTTTAGCTACAAGTTTAGTTAGCTTTTTTTTAAATTAAACAATTTTTTGACCATACGGTTCCATAGCGGCTATATGCTATAATCAACCGGTTCAGAAGAAATGCTTGTAAACTGTAAAAAACTTCCAAACGCAAAGTTAACGTACGTTGTCTGCATTTGTTACTTGCTTTCGTCCCTCCATGAGAAAATACTCTAATGGAAATTCAGCCTGCTGCAAGCTGATTGTTACATAAAAGACTAAAAGCTGGCTGCTACATGCTGCCGTGGTAACGTTAACTCTTCTTAAATAAATTTACTTTAAATCAAAGCAAGCGGCAAAGGTTGTCAACAATCTAAAAATTGTTTTTCTTTTCACTAAGCAATACAGTTCGAAGCAGCACGGTAGGTAATAAAATAGTCTGAAAAAGTTATTAAAATTAAATAATTTTAGAAAAAAGTTGCTTGATTTCAAGCATGGAGTCTTCAGTAGAGATGGGCACTAACCAGGAAGCCGACAGCGAATCATCGGAAACATTGGAACGTTCGTCAAATCTTTTGGATGACGCATTTGTTGAGTTGTCTGAGGAAGAAAAGGAGGAGGACGACAAAGAGAAAGATAATGGGGAAGGGGCAGGGACCGAAGGTGATGCGCTTAAAAGAATGAAGGAATTATGGACCGACACAATGCAAGAATTTCAGCACGTAATTGACTTGTTGGAAGAAACTATGGAATCTTCTATAGAACAGACAGATGAGACAGATGAGTCAGTTGTGAGTTGTCTGATGGAGTCTTCATCTGATGAGGAAGACTCCATCATCAACCAGGAAGCCGCCAGTGAATCAACGGACACTATGGAATTTTCTATAGAACCGGAGACAGATGAGTCAGTTGTGGAGCTGTCTGAGCGGAAAAAGGAACAATTTAATCGCTACGTCAAGATGGCGATGGCGGAGAAGAAGGTCATTGATGATGAGTCTTATTTGGAATTCCTAAAGCGTAAAGCCATTCTGGCTACCCTTGAGCCAAAGGAAAGGGCAGAAGCCAAGGCACAGCTAATTAAGGACTTTCAATCGTATAAAGATAAAACCCCCTATGATGCGCTTAAATTGATGAAGGAGACATATTCCAAAACAATGCAAGAACTGCACGACTTGTATCAAGAATTAATGGATATGTAGTTATTGACATATTGTTTTTTTTAAATTTTCGTACGAATATATCACTTTTGGCAAATTCACAAATGAGAATGTTTTTTAATGTTACTTCTGCTCTATGGGAGCGGGTTGGTAGTACTCAGCGTATTTGTATTTGCAGCACTTTTGGCTAAGATCGGAAAAAAAAGAATGAAGCCAATAATATAAAATTATTCTAAATTTTTTGGTTTATGATGGAAGAAAAGCGCAAGTCACCGTGCTGTCAACAGACGTCAAGTGACGTCACATTTCTGACAAGTAATGTACAACCGAGTAGGCCAATTTTTACAAATTCACACAATAAAATTTGTGTCGTAACCTATATTCTTTAATATTTTCACGGATGTGCAAACGGGTTGATTGAATGATGCACCCCTTACTCCGTTAACGGATTCATTCCCTTACCTAACCTTAAGTGCAGTGCGTTGGCTCTTATCAACCCTTGGTTCAGCTCAACTCTTTTTCTATACAAAAATAAAACTGCTTCATTTCTATTGTCTAAATATGAATTTTATTTCCAAAAAAAAGATTTGTTTGCATTTTCTAGTGGTGCGCTATGGTCTCAACAGCTTAATCTTCAGATCGATGGCCTACCATCTGGTATAGGCTGTAGTGTCTGGTTACTCGTTCGATTTTTATTGATTTCGCAGAGATATTTGTTCGAGTATATTTGGAACTAAGAGAAGCGCATGCATTTGGCCTTCTGGGTGTGAGTAACCGCACCGTACTCCTCCACGATTTGATCAATGGCTATCTTGTTCAGATTCTCCAGATACAGACGCGTCTTACGGGACTGTATGATATAGCTGATGACATCGTGTATGTTTTCAAAGTACAGAAAACCGGCGGTACCGCAGCTAAGATCCAGATAACGGAAGCGATTGACATCGCAGGTGCAGCCATCATAGAGAAAGTATATAAAGTCATTGTTGTTGTGGTAGCGGAAGACCACATAGTTGCCCCAGGGCGCCATGACGAAGACACGTTCGGCACAACGGAAGCCAGCACGGAGCAGCTTGCAGATGCTGTCATAGCAACCATTCTCGGAGCCTACAACTGCCATGGTCTCGGGTATGCGCAGCAGCGCGGGGTAGTGATTGGGCTGGGCACGCAGCACATCGTTGGGTCCAGCGCCTTCGGGACAGGGATCCAATGGATGTAGTTCCTTGGGCTTCTCGGGCTCTGGTGGTGCTGGTGGCGCTTCAGATACAGTGGGCGGTGCTACGTGCTTCTTTCCCTTTTTTCCTTTGCCCTTTTTTCCTTTGCCCTTTTTTCCTTTTCCTCCCTTTCTCTTGCCCTTGGCTTTGCCCATCTTATGAAGTTAACTTGCGCCTGTTTGATGCAAGAAAAATAAGAGTAGCACATTTTTTTTTTTTTTTTTTTTTACTCACCCAAATAAATTTACTAAAACTGTATGAAACACATTAACTTTAGCCGAAAAAAAATTTATTTAAATTTCGAAACTTAACTAAAATTTATTTTTTTTTTTTTGTTATTATCGGAGATGTGTTTCAGTCGGAAAACACAATACAAATGAAATTTCTGCTGGAAAAGTTAATACCTTAAAATGACAAAATCGTTTGGCTTGAAGCAAGGCTAACTAGATTCAAAGAAATTTATGCTAAACAGTTTGTTAACACTAGTATGCAGTGTTGAGCAGTACAAATAGTTGCTCAACACTTGGTTGCAAAATGCATATGTCAAAATATGCAAAGAGACAGCTTGAGCATTAATGTGCGTCACCTTGTTGTTTTGAATCTTCTAGGTTGCAGTGAACAAGAGATCTTTCGTATTATGGAAATAAAAAAAAAGAAGAGGATTATATTGTTTCTTTGTCTAGTACGCGTTGACAGACGCGTTAGTACCTCAAAAGTGGCATCCAATCAGCTCAAGGAATCAAGCCATCTCGACTGGATTTGTGCACAGGAACATTGGTGTCAAGCAAGTGAGCTCACAGGACACATAAAGAGGTTGCGAGTGTTGCGTGGATTGCAGTTACAATGCGGATTGAAATGGTTATCTATGAATTGCATACGATGGGTTTATAGATTGGTTTGAAAGACCAAAATCGGATAGGTTTATAGAGGACTCCGAGAGACCAAGCCGTCACCGTGGATAATTTCAAGTCTGTTCTTAATGCGTTGCAGTTACAATGCGGATAGAACCGTCACACGCTTTTAATGGTTCGAGAGGCCCAAACCAGCTCACGCTAGAGTGGAATATGAAATTGGCTACCGTGGATAATTTAAAGTCTGTTTTAATGGGCGTGGGTAGTTCAGCTGCATTGCAAATGGTGGGTAACTCACTGCGGATGTCTAATGGGACTAGAGTAGCTCTGACAAAGGACGGAGAAAACTGCTGTGGTAACATTGAGCAGGCAGTGCTCACGGGAGTATGTCACTTGCTCACAAGTGTTCGTCATGCAGGAATACCATGCCAGCTAATAGCGACCCTATGAACCTAAGTTTGATCAAACTTGAGGATTTATACTCCTTTTCGTGTTCCCGGGACCATATTCACAAGTGTTCGTCATGCAGGAATACCATGCCAGCTCCTAGCGACCCTATGGACCTAAGTTTGATCAAATTTGAGGATTGATATCTTTTTGGTATCAGGTGCTCAGGTCGGCGTAGATGAATGGTGTGGCGGGCCTACTACATTGAAATTATGACTTTTTTATGCTTACCTTTGGTATTAGTGACTAATGCTTTAAGGCCACTCTTCCGATTACGAACTTTTTTTTGGTAATTCTTTTCGAGTAACCACTCCTTTCCGTGTCGCTAATGACAGGTGCCCAGATTACACTTTTTTGGAAATGCCTTCGGAATGAAGAAAGTTTGTGTAAGATAGCACCATTAATAAGACAACGCCGTTCGGATTCGGCTACAACTGTAGGTCCCTGTTCTGTTCGAACAGTTATTAATAGAGATCCCCGTGCTCCTCACAGGGATCAGTTAGGGAATTATATATTTGCTACGACTTATTAAGACAATATTGTGATCGAAAAAGAGCTCTTTGGTCCCAGAGTGGCTGAAGGTTTTGAAGCTAAAAAAATAAGGATTCGCTCAACAAAGAAATTAGCTGGCTGATATATGTAAGATGTCGCTATTGTATTGGTCAGTGTTGAATAGCTCTGCATAATAAGGCAAGCGACTTGAATTTATCTTCTTATATATAAAATTCCGATGTCACAATGTTAGTGCCCATACTCCTCCGAAACGGGTGGACCGATTCTCATAAAATGTTGTGTGCTTATTGGGCAGGTCTGAGAATGGGCCAACATCTATTTTTCATACCCCTAAGACAAAATTTTTTTAATTTTTTTTTTTTGTGTGGCATTGTGTATACTGTCAGATTAACTAATGTTAATGTTGTACGTGTTACGGGTGTTCTCATGAACGTCGTTGAAAAATTTCAAATATGATATTTGCGTGTATTAAAAGTTGTCAATACGGAAGTTTTAAGCCTATTGCGATGTGATTATGTGTATTGGTTCGTGAGAAATACGCATTTTTGTGAATATCGTGAGTATAGCATAGAAGAAAATTGTTCAACACCGGGTATAGGACATTAAATGCAGACAGAAGTGTAATCGCAAAGTGGTTGAAATGTAGTTTCTCTGGAGCATGAATTTATTACAGATGCGAGCTCTCGTAAGAGTACTTAATTTCGTCCATATGGCTTTTTAGAGAGTCATGAAAGTCAACTAATCCAAAAATCTTATGATTGTCTAGATAAGCTACTCAGCGCTGTCAGCTAACCTTGCAATAACGGACTAAGAAAGACCATTACAGGACATTGTATCGCAAATCAGGAAGACGGCTAGAGCTCTGGCGGAAAGAGAATGGGACATGGTATTCTGTTGTTGCATCTCACGAGCACTCTGGCCGAGATATGATCCAAAGCGAACATCTGAACTTCAGCGCTTCCATAAAAACAGGACTAGGATGTTAGTGGGCGTTGCAACGGGGTACTGCACCATAGGCAATATGGCTAAGAGATTGCACGTTCCCCATCACGATTTATACCGCAGCTGCAGAGATGAGGAAGAGACATAAAGCATCCAACACCTGCTATGTGACTGCCCGGTGCTTCTTAGAAGACGAACCCAGTTTCTGGGTATACCATTCTTTGAGGATTTGGGTAGCCTAGCGTTTGTGTCCATAGCGGATCTGGCTGCTTTTGACGAATCCTCAAAATGGTTCTGCAGTACGGGAGACTTACACGAATAGGGATGTACAATTTTTGATCCTCCTACCCTATCCCTCTCTTTATTCAATGCCTTTCCCTTCTTTTAATTAGGCAACACAATGGATCTCATGATCTCATGGTCTTAGTCACTATCTGAACTGCCTATACAACTTAACGTAATCTAAGGTCATTTAGGTCCCAACGTATCTGGATTAACCAAATTTTAAATGACAACGAAAACATTAAATATGCTTCCAGTGAGGATATTCCCAAGTTGCAGAAACGAATTTGAGACCTTGGAAGACCTTAAAAGAGTTTGGGTGAAGAGTGGGCGAAAGTAGATGGAATATGAGGTAGGCCCAAAATTAAGACTGCTTTCACTTGAAATAAGAATTTGCAAGCTTGTGAAGACATTCTTAAAATATGTAACGAATTGCGCTCAGCTCACTAGCTATAATAATATATTATATTGAAAACAATAGAGTTAAACCATTTATAGCTCTGCCCAATTAGTTTCTTTCCAATTTGGTGCAAACAAATCCGTCCAAGTGTCTTTTGAACTAATTCAATTCTGGCAGCCTGTACTGACTATTAAATTTGTGAATGTCTTTAATGTAGCTGTCATATAATATGTAAATATATGCAAATTAAGTGATTGCCGTCTGTCTGTCCCAAAGACTCCAAACGTCTGAGGCTCGGCTCATATTAATTGAGTTTGCGTCGTTGTAGCAGGAGACAACTACACTGTGCAACAACAACTGCAACAAACAACTTGCAACTTGCCACTGTCTGATGTTGTCTGTTGCTGCCACTTAGGCAGACATTCTTGGGCAATCAAACAAGAAGCGTGATTGCAAAAGGATCCTCCGCCAGATGCCAAATCTTTGGATTGCATTCGAAGCATCCGCTACAACAACAACAACAACAACTCCGACTAGATTTTTGCAAAAGTTTCGGGTAGCTGGGCAAAAGTGAATGGTTTGCAAAAGCAATTAAAAATGTGTGTATGCTCAAGACCCTTGCCAAAAAAAAAAAACAAACCAAAACCACAACAAAATAGCACAAAAATAATTAAAGCTCACAATGTAAAAATTAAGAACCTGTTACTTGGCTCTACGACAGTTAAACATGCCACATGTTGAATAAATGTGTCTGCGAATTATGTTTAGTGGTAAACAATTTGCGCATTTTGGCCAAAAAACAAAATTTCCGTAACCAAAAAACAGTGCTCAGATAATGCATTGTCTTCGCTCCATACATAGTCATAGGCACATTGACACAGGGGTCCAATAAAAATGTGAAATCGTTTGAACAATCTTTAGCTAGTTTATGGTAATCCATTGACTAAACAAGCGCCCAGCGATGGCATTTTGCGACACGACAAAATCACGACACGGCGTGAGTGAGTAAAGTGCAAGGCTGCTTATTCCGCGAGTACTGCAATGTGAATCAAGCGATCCCTTTAGCTGGCCAAAACCCATATTTTAAAAGTCGTTAAAATATTTTTTTAACCGCCATTTATTATTATTGTTATTGGGTGTAAAATTGTACCCAAGTGAATCTATTGTACCCCCTTCATGGATCAGAGCTCACCAAAAAGTCTTATGGCCTGCATGTATTCCAATATTTTACTTGGACTTATGGTAACAACGATCTCCGGTGGGAGAACGTACACGCCCAAGAACTTGTTCTTTTACCTGAGACTGCCGCATATTCACATAATACATATAAAGAAGTTTCTTCCTCGATGCTTAAGAAGTGGCATAGTCCACTATCCGCTAAGCCAATTTTGTTTAAGTGGCTGCGGGGCCTACAATGTCCCGTCAGAATGCTCGTCAGAATTCTCACGGTGTTCTTCCTGTGAGTTATCATGACTTTGAACCTCTAACGGTTGAAGTTGGAGAGAAAGGTTTCTGACTGTATCAGTGCCCAGTGATGTAGTCGTTTTCCTCTATTCTCCTCTATTCTCAGTAGGTCCCCTACCACGTGGTTACTAATCTCACAGTATGGATCAGAACCGATTAGCAGTGTTGCTGAACCGGAACTTGCAAGTTTATCTGCCAGCTCATTTCCAGGAATGTCGTAATGTTCTGGAACCCATATAATCGTGAGCTTATTCCAAGATCCTAATTTATCCAGTGACGTTCTCACTTCTTGGACCAGCCTTGATGTGATTTTGGCTTTGCTTAATATCTCTTAGCAAGTGAAACTGGTCATGCCGCACTTACACATTTCCTTCCCGACGTATCGATCTGCTATAGGTCAGATCTTATGATCACGAAACCTTTTCAAAATAAGATATTTAGATCTCTATTCTCAAGTCGGGAGACTTGGGCTGATGGCAGCCGATGAGGCAACCCCGACAACAATAGTTCACGCATGGGTCCAAAACTGAGCAGGGTATAGGTGTTGGAATCGTTGGACCCAACACCTGAATCTCTACCGCAATGGTCATCTGGCCCAGCGTCTTTCAAACGGAGATTCATGCCATAGAGATTTGCGCCTATAGTATTCTTCTCAAGGGAACTAGGGGAGCAAACATATGTTTTTTTTCAGATAGCCAATCTGCCATCTGGAGCATCTCCTCCAGGATGGTTAAAGAATGCCATAACTACCTCCAAACCCTATCCGCCCGGAACAAAGTCGTGCTATATTGGGTACCTGGACAATCGGGAGTGGATAGTAACACGATCACTGACGATCTAGCACGACAGAGTGCCTCCACCCTATCTACATCTCCCGCGCCGTTTTCTGGTATTGGCTGGTCAACAATCAAAACCATTATAAACAAATGGGCTGCAGGAGAACATAGGAGATACTGGTTCTCCCTTCCGAGGCTTCGTCAAGCAAAAGCAAATGTCAAACCTCTGGCCTATCGGAGTGCAGGCTCTGTCTAGAAGACGATGAAACCACCAGACATATTCTCTGTGACTACCCAGTTTTGATTAAACCTATACTCAGCTATCACGTTAAGAGAGCCCTTGAGCACTTATTTGTCGGGTTATGTACATGTGTCTTGAAGTTAAGCTTGGAGTCACAGGTCATTTCAAGATGCTTAACTTCTTTGCTTGTTTCTATGCTGCATCCCGGTAGGGTTACACTTCCCATTATTCCAAGTTTATACCTCCTTGTGAAGGGTACTATGACTGTCTTGGCAGGGTTCAGACTCAGACCTGCCTTTTTACCCCAGTTACTGGTTTCCTTGTGACCTAGTTGGACAATGTAGCAGAGTGGCTCTTCATACTCGCCTCTTGCTATTATGACGATGTCATCAGCATAGCCTTGACATAGTATGTCTCTGCACGTTAGTCTCTCCAGAAGCACATCTACAATTAGGGTCCATAAAAGGGGTGATTATACCCCGCCATGTATTAATTAATGTTATTAAAGTGATCGTTTGCCCCATAGTGCACTGTCTCAACTTTTATATAGCAGCTATAGCAAAAACTGTACCAATTTTGATCAAACCTCGTACGAAGGTGCATTCATTTAAAATAAAACTCACGCACATCTCTAAATGCAGTCCACTGCATCACATGCAAATGGTCAACTGGCGTTTGACTCTATGGGCAGCTGGACAGTTGTTCCACTGGATATGCCTTGCCTCCCAATAATATACCATGCACACACTACCACAAATACATACCATATATACTTATATATGTATATGAGTCTATGGTCTGCGGCTTGTCTAGACGACTTGGCGTTCGTTTTTGGCCATTCCGTGATACTTTATGCACAATTCGCGTCATTAATTTGTTTGGCGCTTAAATAGAATTCAAAGCCTGGTGAATGCGCTCGCTCTCTTGGCCCAAATCAAACGACACCGACAACCAAACTACAACAAATGAACCAAAAAAAAGAAAAAAGCATAAAACTCTTATTGCCAACATTGGCCATTGGCCATAGTTAAGCTGGCCAAGACAGGTGCTATGGCCAGCGACAGGTGTAGAGCTGTGCACAAGTTCAGAATGTCTTGGTTTGGATTAGCATGGATTGCATGGACTACAACAAAAGCAGCCAGTTGGAGTTCACTTTGCGGCCTGAGTCAGAGCTTGGTTATTGCATTATATGTTAACCATATAGTGCTTGGGACACATGTGGCAAGAGAGTAAGTATATCCAAACATTGGCCAAGTTGCCAGCAACTTGGTGTCTTGGTGTTGACTATTGCGTCCATCCGGCTGAACATCTTCGCACATCTTGGCAAGCCAAAAGGCTAAAACTTAAGCAGCCGAGACTAAGACGCTGTCAGATACAGATAACTTCAGACAACAGCAAAGTCAAGTTTTTATACACTACAATGCGGCTAGCTTGGACTTGTCAAGCAGTTTAACAAAGCGCATCAAAACATAAATAATTCTTAAATTATATCTTATAGGGCTTATGAAAAGGGTCCAGTTGAATTTCAAAAAAAACTGTTGCCTGTAAAGTCGGTTTTACGGGCGAAGATTTTACGTGACAACGTCTTTTTCTCGGTAGAATATTTATTGATATGAATATTATTAAATTGTACAATAATAATTCCTATTTGAGTGATTTTGTTGAGGATAGGACGATGATAGGAGAAATAGGAAATGAAAGGAAGTGTTTCTGCTGTAATGTGTCTTGCGAAAGTCAAGTCGATGGTTGTTTCTTTTAACGTAGTTGACTTAGAAACGTTTGATACGCAATCAAGATTATACGTATATTTCATGAAATTATGAAACGAGTTGTCAGACTTTACGTTTTCGTATCTCTTAATAAAATAAAATTTTCTCGGCAGTAGATAATAAATAAAAAGGTATAAACGAATGGTTTGACAGAAGAAAGGCCGAACTATGCTTGTTAGCATGCAAACAAAATAACAAAATTTTGTGTTGCTAAGGTAGCGCAGTGCGAGTTTCTATTTGTGCATTACTTTTTCCGCAGTTGTAATGCAGATTTTTGGCAGATCACTGCTTTTCTATTTGCCTCCGCTTACAATCCCTCAAACGAAACGCAGCGCTTGTAATCAATTACGTTTTCTGCGGAGGTAATGCAGTATTTCGGCAGACCGCAGAGCGGCTATGCGCCGCTGGGGTTAATCAGTTGCGCTCACTCAAACCTAAAGTTAGCCACCGCTGTGAGCAGTGTCGGTTTGGTGCTGAGCGCTAAGCGGTGCGGCTGACGCTGTGCGTTGCTTGTTGCTGCGATTCACAAAAGTCGCTGGTTCGTTTATAGATAAGAGCAGAGCGCAAACCAAAAATAAAATAGTTATTCAGTTGCGCTCACTCAAATCTAAAATAGCCACCGCTTTGAGCAGTGCCAGTTTGGTGCTGCCAACTTATGCCACTTAATGCCACTTATCGTTACGATTATTTATCGCTAGACTTATCGTTATGGTTATCGTTAGATTTTTTCAATGGTGCCTCCCACACAAACCTAATTTAAGACGTTGTCACGTCAAAAATCTCGCCAAATTATTGTTTTTAATTTTAATACGACTTCTTTAAAAAAAAAGACGTTTATTACCTAAAATTAATTTACAAATTTTTGTTTTAAGTCCACATGAAAAATTCGTTTTGGTGAAATTGGAAGCAGCAAAAATTCGGTCTCCAAACGAATCCGCATAAAATGTTCGAATTCGGTTTCTCAGCCCTTATGGACTGACAAAAAATTCATTCATATAAATATTTAAAGAATCTAAGTTCGAAAACGGCTTTTATTTAAAAAAATATTAATCTTATCTAAAAAGAACTTTAAGTAACTTTTTATAATAAAAAATAGCTAAAGAGTATCCCACTGTCGTTATGATAAAATTCAATTAATCGTCTTAATTACATCTGTCTTATCCATATATTTTTTTTAAAGAAAACCAACTCCTAACAAATGGGCAACTCAAAGTAACTTTTTACAGGGTATCCCACTATCGTTAGGCTTAAAATTTAACTTTGATTTTGTCATAACGACTATTTAGTTGGGGTTCGTATCATAATGCCTTCCGCAAAGTCTTAGGCAGTGTTCCTCCGCTCTCGCTCCTCCGCTCTCCCACTCTCCCGCTCTCACTGTATGTTTTTGCAGCTCCCTGACAGTTTTCACCATAGAGTCTAGCCACACTTATTACTTCATCTGCAGCTTCAACTGTGCTTGAAGTGTTTAGCTAATGGGCGGCTTAGGCTGCCTCGTTTGCCACATGAATCTGCATTTTTTGTTGTTGTTATTTTTATATAGTAAAATAAATAAATAAATAAGTATGTGGTATGTGTTTATTTGTTTATTTCTTTTTTTTAGGAATGATGAAGCGACAAATGAAGTTGGAGGAAACTGTTCGTTCAAATATACAATTACTGATTGCACAGAGTATATTATATATTACATAAGCTGACATATGTGTCGCCAAAAAACTTGCAAGACTTTCGTGCGTGACACGAAACTGTTGTTTGAAGCGCAGATTATGCAGAAATTTGAGACGGTCTTACAGATTTAGACATAGCGCAAAGCTTAGAAAAGATTCAGCTCGTGATCATCTGCATAAACAGCTAGATCTTAAGTATCTGTTTACCAAAAAAAGACGATATTGGTTGATTTAAGTCCATATGTACATTCCTTGAAAATTTATCCAGTTTGCGATCTTTGAATAAATACAAATCGAAGCAAGCCGACAAATTGTCAAACAAATTAAGAAATTATTTTTAGTTTCACTAACAATCAAAATTTTTACAAGACAGAATAATCGTATTAACAAAAGAACAAATAATTTTTGAAGGAAACCTCGACGATTTTGAGCCATAAAGCCAACATTTTTTATTCCTATCATCTGTTAAGACTATTGGCCACGACGTGGACCGACGTTAGTTTTAGCAAACCATGGAATCTGCAGTATAAGTCGGACGCCGCTGAAGAGGCAATAGAGAATAGATACGATCATGTGGCCACTTTGGAGTTACCTAAAAAGTCGCGTAGATAAACATTAATGTGAAAATGGATAATAATACAACGCAGAAACTAGCTACACCCGAGCAAATGCAGCGATTGGCCGACCTTGTCTCCGAAAATAAATCCCTTGAAACAAGAATGATGGTGCTCGAGGCTAATCTCAAAGCTTATGCAGAAAGCGTAATTCAAGGGAGTGGACAATAATACACTGTGGAGGGCGGAGGTTTCTCGAGTAAATGCAATGAAATGGAATAAAAACAGGAGCTGTCCACAAATATCATAAAGTTTGTTTGTATAACCGAGAAGGTCCCAAAATTACACATACTTCAATGAAAATAAAAAGTGGTTTATATTTTAATGTTTAATCCAAACTTTATTATTTTAAAAATTATGAGGGAGCTGGTTTATGAGCTAAAAACATTTTATTGGAACCGATCAGTTCAAATCAGGGTGTGTAATATTACTTAAGATTAAAAAGTTTCCGGAAAAGCGTTTTTTAAAAGGCGCGCCAAACACTCAACGAGTGTGGTCGCTCAGGCTCCTTGTTCTCCAGATATGGCACCGTGGGACTTTTTCCTGTTCTCCAAACTCGAATTGCCATTAAGAGGGAAGCGATTTGAAACCATTGAGATCATCAAACAAAATTCGAAGAAGGAACTCAAAGCCATCCCTGCCCAGGCCTACCAGAAGTGTATGGATGATTGGATCAAGATCAAATTATGACAAGATGTCCAAAACAGTCCTACCAACCTAACAAAAAAAAAGAAATATACTGATTAATTTTTTGCGCGCCTTTTAAATCGAAATTTCCAAAAACTTTTTGATCGGTATAGTATGTTATATCCAGTTAGCGATCTTTGGAAAATAAGAACGAAAAAGTCGCAGTTTCGGAAAGCTTAGGTTACAGAGATCGAGGAAAACTGACGTATTCGCTAAAAGGATTCTATTAGGTACCATTACATTTTTGTTGCATTCCCTTTAAACCCTGTACCGTATGGTATGTTACATGCAGAAAGAGACGTCGGAGACGTCCCAAACTTACCTAAAGTATGATCAGGGTGACTAGAGAATACACCTATACCCGTCTGTCTGTCTAGATCTCAGAGATGGTAAGATCTAAAGCAACCAGAGCAATTCAGATTATATGCATTATTATGCCATGGGTCAAGTTAATTGCATATTTTCGATATCGGTGTTATATAAGCTGCACTTCCCAGAGGAATTCGAAAAAACCAAAAATGCACCAGTTCGGTTTTTGTCTGAAATATGACACCCTGGGAATAGGTTCGGTATGCTGCATGACAAAACTCTGCTCAAAAGATTATTTTTGATTGATTTTGATTCTTTGATTCTTTTGATTGAGCGATAAGAAGCAATAAAGCGGTAGGCTGGCAGGGCTTTGGAATCATAACAATTTGAGCGCATTTCCAAGCCTTTGGGTAGTATGCCAAATGCATAATCGGATTGAATATCTTGAGCAGAGTGAGTATGCCCGCCATGGGAAGAACCTTAGCAACTCTGGCGTTAATTTTATCCAAGCCAGCTGCTTATTTGGGATTGAGTGCGTTTATTTGATCTACAATTTCATTAGGTCGCATGGGTGGTACTGGCAGGTCCAGGTGCAGCGGTGTAGATAATGCCTCCAGAGTTTCCGCGACCTCCGAAACTGAGTTTAGATTGAAGGGCGTAAATCGATCCTCCAGGTGATGTGCTGTTCAAATTGAAGGGCGTAAAACAATCTTCCAGGTGATGTGCGAAGGCTTCAGCACGGGCTCGGTCAGAGCGATACCAGAGTGCATTGCCAGTTTGTATCGGAGCGCTTTGAATGGCAGGTTTTTTTAAGTACCGAGTCAGACGCCAAATTAGCTGAATTATGCGTTCGTAGATCATTTTTTCGCAGGCGACGCTTCATCCTCAGAAGCTGCTCTGTCCGCGGATTAAGAGAATTGCAAGGCGGATGTGACGGTGATCAGCATTTCTCGGAGCAGGTAGATTAGCAGCGATACTGATATTCTCGCGTGCCAGTTCAACAGCTTCATCAACATCCTCTTTGGTATTGATTTCCATTTCTAGATGAATTTTCATATTAATGTGACGTTGGAAGGTCTCTATATTCGCAATTGGGTGTGGCAGCATCCTATTTTTATCATATATATATTGAAGCGTAATCACGTTAAATAGCGAAAAATTATCTGAATCAAGGTCTTCAAGAGTTTCTATATAAAGCTTTTGCGGATGAACACCGCGGCATATTTAGAAGTCCGGGGAGCTAGTCGTTCGAGAGATGTCACCAGGGAAATGGGTTAGAGCGCCGATAGCCAGAATATAGAGAGCCGAGTTTTGCACATCAGTGCAGAGAGCACGATCTCTAGTACATATTTGAGAATCACCCCACCAAGGGTGCTTTGAATGACAATCTCCTGCTGCATTGAGTCGATGGCTTTGCTGCTTATCGAGTAGACTGAAAGGGATGGCACCCCAAAGAAAGCACGGATTGTGACGTTACCCCTGCCCAATAGCGGCTTGCATCTCCGGCGTGCAGATTACAGGAATTGGGTGATGTTTGTATTCCTTTTTTATAAGAATCGTTGCTCCTCGGCGGCGGTTATCCGATTGTTGGCTTTCAGTGTATAGCTTATATAGGTCGGATAGATACGTGCAAAATACGTCTGTTTTTCACTTATGAAAATATAGGAACCAGATTTAATAAATAAATATCCCTTGGCAATGCTTTTTTTCCAGTAAATATAATATTTGCTTATTTAAGTTGTGCGTGATTAAAATTTTATAATTTGTGGATCTTCTCGACAGGTTAAGATATTTTAGCTTTTTAACATTTCGAGCCCCATCAGAACTTTACATACGAAAAGTTTAATCTATTTTTCGTATGTATAAAAAAAAAATTATGATATATCTTGGTAATTTCATATCTGAAACACGCAGCTTCTAATTTATTAAGAGCTAAAGATTTTTTTTATTTTCGTATTCTCGGGCATACCATTCTCCAAAGCCGCAAGAATTTTGAAAATCGTGCAAAACTTAATATTGCACGCTGATGAAAATGTAAATAGACATTCCGTTTTTGGCAGGTTTTCTAAGACATTTTAATTTTTTTTATTAATTTTGTATTCAAAAAAAAACGTGTTTCGATGATGCCATGAAAATCAGCATATTTTTTCCTGAAGTAAGTAACTCTAATTTCTCATTATTTAGCTTTCATGTCAAATTTTACTTACCACTTGGCTTATCAAACATTTGAATAACCAAAAAGCCAACCAACTGAACCCGCAGTAGCAAAATTTTTTACACCACAACGCCTTAAATTTATCAGGCGAAATATGGAAACAGAAAGCTTTAACGTCAAAAGCTGCATATTAGCCATGACTAGCAAACTTGGCCAAAACCTTAAAGCTTTCTTAAGTAAAGACATGAACCAGATTAAGCTTGTCAAAGCAGCTTTAAGCTTAAAGCTTGCAACAAATTAAAGCTTATGCTGTATAAGCTTAAGCGCAAGCTTTTGCTGTATAAGTTCAGGTGAGCTTTAAAGCTTTTTTGGCTGGGGTAATACAGCAAACAGCAGCTTAAGCTCTGTTTAAATATTTGAAAGTTTATGTTTATGTTTGCGTGGGCATGTGTGGGTGTTGTTGTGTGGGTGTGTTCGTATGTGTAAGGTATTTAATTTAAATAATAAATGTTTCATATAACACAATTTTTTTGTTTTTATATTGAAAAAATGCATAAAATTTTGTTCTTTTCATTAATTATTAAAATTAACTATTTACATTTAACACAATTGTGTACTTCGCATAGTTTTGAAACACTGTATTTCAAGTAGTATATAAGTATTATACATTTATTATATAAATATTCTCTATCAATATACATACAGTCTGTTAAGTAAGAGTGTGTACGGCATTATCCGCAGTCGGTAAGAAGTAGATCTCTAAAAATTCGTAGTGAAAAAAGTTTGATTGGAAGTCAAAACTTTGTCAGAAAAGTACGTTAAGATGAATGAATACTGCATATGCAGAACGCTTCGAGGCAGTTTTCTCTGCACCCATCCAAAAACGTCCTATGCAGCGGCGGCAAAATATTTGAAAAAGTCAAAGACTTTTATTCAGAAGTGGGTGCAACGCTACAAGGAGTCGAAAAACGTCGATGACCTTCCCAATCGTGGCTCAACCGGAAGCGTGATTAAGAAGGATGAAAAAATTATCGTGAGCTTGTTTTCGCGGAATCCTGGCTTAAGTTTGCGTGTAGGGCAAGCAAAATTGAAAAAATGGGTATAGATATATCGCACATAACGATTTGAAATTATTTGCAAGCAACGTACTTTTCTCCGACGAATCTTCTGTTTGGGGTTATTCTATCATACCACGGGCCTGATCTTTTTCCTCAAGTAATTTTGTCCAGCGCACCGTTAAACACCCTATAAAAATTCATCTTTGGGGATGCTTCTAAAAAAAAGGTTTCGAAAATTTGCATTTCTTCACAGAGAACCTGAATGCTTCCAGGCTGGTCGAAATTTATCGAAAAGCTTTATTACCGAATGCCAAAAGTCAAATTTGGATTCTGCAGAAAGATAATGACGCCAAACTCCGCAGTCATCACTGTACCGACTGCAAGCGTGAACAATGCATCGTCACCTTGGATTCGCCTGCACAGTCCCTTGATGCAATTGCCGTCATCAAGCAAAAGCTTTGCGGAAGAGCCACATTGACTTTGAAACAGCTTTCCCGGGGAATTCAACGCATTTGGAGAGCGCTTCCCGTCGAATATGCTGAAAATATGGTGAAAAGTATGCCGCGGAGATGCCAGGCGATTATTAACGCTGGTGGTGACTGGACATGTTATTGATATAATTGCTTAATTAAATTGATGTAAAGAAACTTTTTTTTAAATCAATTTTTTAATAAGTTTGCTGTACACGCTCTTACTTAACAGACTGTATAAGGTAACTAACTAATAAAAAATATTATATATATTTGTAATATTGTACTAATTGAAATATAATATTATTATACATATTATATTATTATTAGTATTATATTATTATAATAATATTATTAATATATTATTTCTGATTATTTTTTATATAGATATAAGCCATATATAAAAACTTTTGAAACTATGGAATCGGCCGAAAAATCGGACGCCGCTGAAGAGGCAATGGGAAAAGATCGCAATGTGGCCACTTTGGATGGATCGAGTAAAGTAAAGTCGAGTAAAAACATTAATGTGAATATGGATAATAGCCACATGCCAAAACTAGCTACACCCGAGGAAATGCAGCGATTGGCCGACATTATCTCCGAAAATAAAGCCCTTGAAGAAAGAATGAAGGTTCTCGAAGCTACTCTCAAGGCTTATGAAGAAAGCATAATTCAAGGGAGTGTACAATAATTCACAGTGGAGGGCGGAGATGTGTCGAGTAAATGCAATAAAATGGAATAAGAACAGGGCTGTCCACAAATACCATAAAGTGTGTTTGTATAACCGAGAAGGTATTTTTAGGAGAGAGTAAACTTTAAATTATCTGTGTTGTTTAGTATTTAACTTTGGGCTAAAAGTCGATTTTTGCAACTTCTATTTTCGAAAAGATTTTAAGTTTTAAAAAATATTCATGTCTCAGCTAAAAAGAATTTAACATCTAACTCTGTTATTTTAAGTGGCTAGCTTTAAGCAATATATAAATAATAAAAATAAAGCAAGTTTTTTGGGTGTATTATAGAAGATTGAGTATTCTTTTAGGATATGGCGTTTGCTAAGAAAAATTTCTTTCTGCATAGCAAAGGACTCTAATGATTCCGTGCCGCATTTTTTCGGAGTCTTATAAAAAGTTGATGCTGCAATTTTTGCAGCTTAAAATTTCTTTAAGTTAAATAATTTTCTGTTTCAACTTTGCTTCCGCCGTTTTTTTTTAATTTTAAAAATTATATAAAAAAAATGCGTATCTTATTTATGTTTCAAAGTATTGTCCGTCACTTTCCACTACTTTGGCCCATCTTTCAGGCAACAAACGAATCCCAAGCGTCGGAATAAATTCTTCATCCTTTGATAAGATCCAAGAATCGATCCATTTTTTCACTTTTCCATCGACCTAAATAAATGGTAATCAGATGGAGCAACATCTGAAGAGTATGGTGGGTGAGGTAGAATTTCCCATTTTAGTGTTTCGAGGTACGTCTTGACTACTTTCGCCACGTGAGCTCGAGCATTGTCGTGTTGCAAAATTACTTTTTCGTGTCTATCAGCGTATTGCGGCCGTTTTGCTTTTAATGCCCGACTCAAACGCATTAATTTCGTTCGATAAAGTGCACCAGTAATTTTTTCAGAAGGTTTTAGCAGCTCATAATAAATTGCGCCCAGCTGATCCCACCAAATACACAACATGACCTTGGATCCGTGAATATTCTGTCGAGGTGTCGCCGTAGAAGTGTGGCCGGGCAATCCCCATGATGTGCGTCGCTTAGGGTTGTCGTAGTGCACCCATTTTTCGTCCCCAGTAACAATACGATGAAGAAATCCTTTTCGTTTTTGTCTTTCAAGCAGCTGTTCACAAGCAAATAAACGTCGCTCAACATCTCTTGGTTTCAACTGATACGGTACCCAGTATCCTTGTTTTTGGATCATCCCCAGCTGTTCCAGGCGTTTTGATACTGCTTGCTGAGTTACTCCCAATGATTTTACTAGCTGTTCTTGAGTTTGGCACGAGTCTTCATTAAGTAAAGCTTCCAGTTCATCATTTTCAAAAGTTTTTTCTCTGGCACCGCTATGCCGATCTTCAACAACAAAATCACCGCTTTTAAAGCGCTGGAACCACTAAAGCCGCCGGTTCTTTCACTAATAGTATCATCACCATAAGTACTTGAAATAACCCGATGAGCCTCAGCCGCAGATTTTTTCATGTTGAAATGAAAAAGTAAAATCTCCCGCAAATGACGTGAATTCGGTTTATAAGTTGACATATTTAATTAAGTGTAACTATATGACGCAAACAAAAATTAACTAATATCGATGTAAGGTTATATTTATCGATGCTCAAAACTGATGGAAATCAGCTGTGATTTATTTATTTGAACTATTACTGGCTACTAGCGCCATCTTTTGGAAAGCAAAGTTGTAGACCTAATATACATCACTGATCTAAATTATTTCTCAATGTTGAACAGCATGCAAGTAAATTAATGGGGTTATATGGAAGACCAGCATGAGCGTGGTCGGATCGACCAGATCATATTTATTTAATTATTTCTATTGAAGCCTATGCGTGAGAATTTTTAGACGTGTTCGATAATTTTGTGAGCTAAGCTCCTTCTGTCATTGCAACTATTGCTTACCATTACCGACGATGCTATCGTGCTGCAGGTGCCAGGTGTGGGATAACTCCCGACTACACGGCCTCCTGAACGCTGCTTAACCTCGTGTAATCTTCTGCTAGGAACTTCTTTGGAGGGTCTTCGCAACAATTTCCGCAGTGACATCCTGCTGTGCTTTTAGTACTGTAATCTTCTTACTCACATATCTCACGAGTTGCGGAGAAAAATGCAGTCCACCCGGGCAGAGATCCGCAGTACTCGGGTAAGGCTCACCAGACGCCAATTGTCTAGACTCTCCGTTAGCAACTGGGATATTTGTTATACGGGCCCCGGCCAGGCTGACTCTCGCCACGGGTCGAATGGCACCTTAGTCCGACACGAAGATGCGGAAATTTTTAGGAGTTTCCAGCTCCAGCCCGACTACTATTAGCCAGCTCCCTTAGCGGTAACAAAACAAGGCCTAACTAAGGGGCTGTTTCTTGCCGCCCTCGCGTGAAAAATGTAGTTGCACTTTCGAGCCTTCCTGTTACGGCTCGCCCATTTCGGAGCATGTTAATCCCTCCGTTTGAGGGACGCGTCAGGTGGCCAGGCGTGCTATCTTACCTGCACCAGCTATTATTAGAATATATATCCTGTGTATTGATGGCCAAATTATTGTAGTATTATATCTAGCATACAGAAAAGATTGCAGAGCCCATAGAATAGAAGATAAATATATATCAGATTCATTTGGAACACGTAAAAGTTGGCCATTGCATAATGCACATCAAACTGACAATAAAATTGACTTTGTCAAAGTTCAAAAAGTATCTGACTCAATTGACATTTGATTTACGCAATCCGAAACTGAAATGAATCCTTTTCTTTAAAGCCCAAAAATAAAAGATAAACGCCTGGATTAAGTTACCCATATGCCTGACGGAAGTAGAAGCAAATAACACTTTTTGTTGCAAAATGACTTAATGATATGCAAAATCCGTCAAAAACTTGTTATTTATTTTTGATTCAAAATCAATTCACATAAAATATGGGTAACTTACTTTAATTGCTGATAGCTTAGAAATAATTACATGAAATTACAAAAAATTATGGCACCTAAGTCACATTGTCCAACTTATTGCAGAACACGTGGAACCCAGGGAAGCCACCCCGCAGTAAAAAAGGTTCAAAATTCGTCATCAGGGACCCGAAATTAGCTCTATACAAGTTTTCAGATTTCGAGTATTAAAATTAAATTCAAATCAAAGCAAGCCGACAATTTGTCAAGCAAATAAGAAATTATTTTTATTTTCACTAACAATCAAAATTTCTACCAAACAAAACAGTCGTATATATAATAACAAAATAATAATTAATTTTAGAAAGAAACCTCGTGATTTTGAGCTATAAAGCCAACATATTCCCATCATCTGTTAAGACTATTGGCCAGGACGTGACCAAAGTTGTTTTGCAAAAGATGGAATCTGCAGATAAGTCGGACGCCGCTAAAGAGGCAATGGGAATAGAACGACATGTGGCCACTTTGGAGGTACCTAAAAAGTCGCGTAAAAACATTAATGTGAATAATGGATAATAATACAACGCAGAAACTAGCTACACCCGAGCAAATGCAGCGGTTGGCCGACCTTATCTCAGAAAATAAATCCCTTGAAACAAGAATGATGGTGCTCGAGGCTGATCTCAAAGCTTATGCAGAAAGCGTAATTCGAGGGAGTGGACAATAATACACTGTGGAGGGCGGAGATTTCTCGAGTAAATGCAACGAAATGGAATAAAAGCAGGAACTGTCCACAAATATCATAAAGTTTGTTTGTATAACCGAGAAGGTCCCTAAATCACACATACTTCAATGAAAATAAGAAATGGTTTATATTTTAATATTTAATCCAAACATTTTTATTTTGAAAACTATGGGGAAGCTGGTTTATGAGCTAAAAACATTTTTTTGGAACCAATCAGTTTAAATAAAAAGAAATCGAAAGAGTTCTTTACGATGTATGCAATTGTTATTTGCATTAGTTGATCCATAAGAAAATACTCTCAAGTTTCTTCAGCCTACTGAAAGCTCATTGCTATAACTAAGACTAAAAGCTGGCTGCTACATGTTACGATGGCAACGTTAACTGGTCACAAATTTATTTATTTTCAATCAAAGCAAGCCGGGCCAGTTGTCACTACTTAAATATTGTTTCTATAGTATTTTCACTTAGCATAACAGTGCGAAGCAGCACGGGTACGTATAGAAATAATTAATTTAAAAAAAAATCTATGTTAACTTGTCCCAAATAGAATTATTTTAAATCAAAGTAAGCGGCAATAGTTGTCAAATAGTTCGAAATAATTTTTACATTCACAACCCAAAATAGTTCGATCCAGACGGTAAGTAATAAAATAGTCCGAAAAAGTTATATTAAATAAATTATTCTAGAAAAAGACTTCATGAACTTAAACCAAAAATTAAACACATCGTATTGAAGAATGTCTTTATCTAAAGAAAAGACTGGCCAGGAAAGGGACTTCTTCAGATCTCAAACAAGTGGCATTTGGGCAATGCTTTCGGAAGTCGCTGAACAGGAAATGGAGAAAGATGTGCCATCAATGCAAATGGCTAAGAAGCCAAAGAAAAACCTTCATCAGAAAATAAAGAAGGAAGAAGACGACGATGGGAAGTCTTTTGTGAAATTGCAGAATCGAGTAGCCACTCTGCCTACCGTTGAGCCAATGCAAAAGGCAGCAGCCGAGAAACAGCTAATTAAGGATCTTCAACCCAATTAATTCAAAACGGCAGCAGAGATAATGCAATTTGTAGAGTCCGGACCAAAGCAACTATTCGCATTGCGTAAGGAACGTGTGGCTTGATAATCCAATGTAGTATATGAGCATACGCAATCCTTGAGCAATTCACGTTAGTGCTCAAAAAAAAATCAAATCCTTTAGTACGTCAGAGCTTTGGGAACAATGGAAACCAGTAGATTCTCCCAAATGTGCGGAAAAGACATACAAAGGGGTAGGCACAATATTTGCTGAGTTTGAGTCTTCATTTTTGGCATTATATAAAGCGTTCCAGATTTCAACTATATTGCTCCAGCTCCACCAGCTCCAAGGCAATGGCAGGACCAGCAAACAGTTCACTTATAAGCGCAGCAGTCTCAGGATCCTTTTCGTCTTTACCACCCAGAAACTGCATCATCATTTTAGGCGTAAGTTCCACCATAAAACCATTGTTGATGCACATTTGGCTATTAGTAATTGTTAGAAAAGTACGGCCAAATATTTGCTCCATAGCAAATACTTAAGCAGCACAAAACCCTGTTGGCGAAATTTGGAAAACAAAGAAAGCGTAAAGTCATCACCATAGTCAATTATATCGAATTGGCGTCCAAAAACATTGATCTTGGCGCCCACAAAGAAGTCACGTTTGCTTAGATCCATCATCTTGGTGCGTCGTAGAAACATTTTCTTGGTGCGTTGATCGAGTGCCTCCAAAAAATTATCCGACAAATAAAATTTTATTACAAATGTATGAAGAATGGCTGCCTCGGCATGAAGACATTCCGTTATAAACGGTAGACGCTCCATTTTTAACTTAAATATATCAATTCTCCTTTAAAATTACTTTATTACCATTGACAATGGGGAGCATGACGAGGCCACTTTGGAAATGGAGACAAGTGCAATGCAAGATCAGCTTAAGGAGCAACTTCTAATCGAAGACATGAAGAAGCTTTGTGCTGATTTAATGAAAAAGAATCAAGCCACTTAAAAGGAATCTTCCAGGCTATTCGTGATGATGAAAGACAGCTTAACTCAACGGAGTCTAAACTAATGCGTTGTTTCGAAATGAAATAAGTTAACGGCTGTCTACAAATTGGACATATTGGCTTATAAGCTATCCATCGGGACACGCATTCATTGCAAAAGGCTTGCTCGCAATCGGAACCCTTTGAATGATTTTTTAGTACTTCTTTGCATATGCAGCAAATCAGTTCTTCATCAATTGCTCCTATGAAACGAGTCATGTCGTAGCCAATTTTTTTGAACCTATTTCTTTTACGGAATTCACCGTTTCACAGTAGCTGTTGATGAGACACTGATCTGTTGCATATGCAAAGGTGTCTTAAAAAATCCCTTAAGGGGCTCATATTGCGAGCAGGCCTATTGCAATGAATGCGTGATCCGATGGATCGCTTATAGACCAACATGTCATATATATGTAGTCAACCGATTATGATAAAATTTCGTAGAGCGCTTGTAAGCTCGAAAAAATTTCCGAATGCAAGATTTGTTACAATGTCTGCGTTTGTTGTTTGCATTCGTTACTCCATGAGAATATATTCATCTATATTCTGCCTGCTGAAAGTTCATTGCTATACTGAGATAAAAGCTTGCTGCTACATGTTGCCATAACAACGGCAACTGTCTTCAAATATAATTAATTCAAATCAACGCACTTTTAACTTGTGAACAAGATAAAAATAATTTTAATTTTCACAAACCAAAATGGTTCGAGCACGGTAAGTAATAAAATAATCCGCAAAAGTTATACTAATTATTTAAAAAAAAAAACTTTCGTGAATTCCAGCCAAAAATGAAACTAATCATATTAGAGAATGTCTATCTAAAGAAAAGTCTGGCCAGGAAGCGGTTTGCTTCGATTTCGAAACAACGGAATATTTGGCAAAATAATTGGATGACGCTAAACCGCGAAAGGAGAACGATGTGCCATCAATGCAGTTGTCAAAGAAGCAAAAGGAAAACCTGAATCAGAAAATAAAGAAGGAAGAAGAGAACGAAGAGGAGACTTTTTGGAAATTGCAGAATCGAGTAGCCACTCTGCCTACCGTTGAGCCGATGCAAAAGGCAGCAGCCGAGAAACAGCTAATTAAGGATCTCCAGTCGTATTATTTTAAAACTGAAGCAGAGATGATGTAATCTATAGACTCCAGAGCAAAGCAACTATTCGCATTGCGTAAGGAATGTGTTCCGGAAGAATGCCCTCAAGTGGACAGAGATTTTGCCTGATCTTAAAGATTGTCTGAAACTTTCAAATGACTATTATATATTTATGAAACGAGTAATCATACCCCATTTTGTTTATCTTAGTTGTTTTCTCAAATTTTTCCAACTTTAAATTATTATAACACTATATATTTTACGACCGAACTCTTGAGATACAAAGCCACTTTTAAAGTAAATTGAAGTGCTTACTAAAAACTTAAAATTCAAAATCTGTTTTCTTTCATCATCAATTGGCCATTATAGCCGTGGAACGGTCTTGGTCGCTTCCAGAAGCCATCACCAGACGTTTCTACTTAGCACGCACTGACGCCAGTTGGAAATATCAGGCGTAGCCGTATCAATAGATATCTTATCTTACCATCTCAGAGGAGGTCTCCCTCTTCCGCGTCTACAACCATGTGTGCATCGTATCGAAGCAACTTAATGCGCTTGACTATGTCAATGTCCCGGTAGAGTTCGTACAGCTCGTCGTTTCATCGTAAACGATACTCACCATCAACGCAAGAGGGACCAAAGATCTGATTTATAATTTTTCTCTCGAAAACTCCTAAAACATCGCTCTTCATTGTTCATCATCGTCCACGATTCTGTGCCATACATAAGGTCGGGTATAATGAGCGTTTTATAAAGAGTTATCTTCCTACTGCGAGAAGAGCTCGACCTCTCCATTGCTTACTTAGCCCAAAGTAGCACGTGCTGGTAAGAGTTATTCTGCTCTTGATCTCAAGGCTGCCTGTTTTTGGTGTTTATGCTGCCTCCTAGGTAGACAGAATCCTCTCGCTGCTTCGAAGGTGTAGCTATCGACAGTTACATGTTGTCCAAAACTCTGAGAAGGCTTGTGTGTCGACAAGAGGTATTTTGTTATCGTCGTAAACTCGCCTTGCTTCTTGGAAATGGTTTTTAGCGTCATTTTGCATAGCCTGATTAACTTTGCAGGGATACCAAATTCAGAAATAGCAGCGTACAGGTGAAACCTAATAATGCTGTCAAAGGCAGCATTGAAATCGACTAGCCTTTCCAGGGATTTCTCCAAGATTTGCCGTACTGCGAATACCTAGTCAATGGTGGACTTACCAGGTTTGAAGTCACACTGATTAGGTCCAAGCAGTTGGTTTGACGGTTGGCTTCAAATTTTCTTACACAGGATACTGGCAAGAACCTTGTATGCGATAAGAGAATCCAGAGCAGATCGTTGGATCCCCCTTTTTAAGTATTGGACAAAGGACGCTTAGATTCCAAACACTGAGCAAGTATTCTTCCGACCATATTCTGCAGAGCTAGCTAGTACATGCGCTTCATGAGCTATTCGGCGTCAACCTTAAACAGGTCTGCTGGTTGCCCATCAGCACCGGCAGCCTTATTTTAGAGCCGCTGGATGGCTGTTTATACTTCGTCCGACTGGTGAGACGACAATTTAAAAGGATTTCGAACGCAAGATTTGTTAACGATGTCTGCAATTATTATTTGAGAAAATACTCTCATCACTCTTCAGCCTACTGAAAAGCTCATTGCTATACTGAGACTAAAAGCTGGCTGCTACATGTTGCCATGACAACGTTAACTGGCCTCAAATAGAAATATTTCAAATCAAAGCAAGCTGGAAAAATTGTCAAACAAATTGGATTTATTTTGTTTTCACTAAACATTAAAAATTTAAACAACAACGTATGTAATAAAATAATCCTATATATTTATATTAAGTAAATAATTTTGGAATTAAACATCGCGATTTGAAGCCATTAAGGCAAAATTTTGAGCTCCGATCTGTCGATTAAGCTTTTGGCCAGGACGTGGACCACATTATTTTGGAAACCATGGAATCTGCAGGAAAGTTGGACGGAGCTGAAGAGGCAATGGGAGAAGACAAGAAAGTAGCCACTCTAATGGAATCTGAAAACTCGAGTAAAAACACTAATGTAGAAGTGGATAGTAGTAAAACAATGGAATTCCCAGACAAATTGGACGGAGCTGAAGAGGCAACAGGAAAAGATGAAAAAGTCGCCACTCTAAAGGAATCTGAAAAATCAAGTAAGAAGAATAATGTGAATATGGATAATGGTGAAAGGCCGAAATTAGATATACCGAAGGTCTTGCAGCGGTTGGCTGAAATAGAAGCTGAACAAGAAGCCATACGAAAGAAGTTGATGCTGCTCGAGAATATTCAAAACGCTTTGGAAAAAATCTTGATGTAATAGACTCGAAACTAATACACAGTAGATGGCGGCGATGTTTCGAGTAAATATATATATAAAATATCCAGAAATACCATGAAGTTTTAAAGGGAATGCATACAAAATAAATCAAATATAAATATTTTCATGTTTAATCCATTTGTAATTATTTCAAAAATTATGGAAGAGCTGGTTTTGGAGAAGCAAAAAAAAAGATATGTAGCAAGTGCAAGCGTACTCAGTTAATTTTTCAAAATCTAACTAATCAGACCATTATAATATTATATAGATCTGGAACTATCATGCAAAAAAGAGAGAGACTCGCCAGTTCTTAAATTTGTTTTCGGATGTTTGATGAAATGAAATTATTTTAAATCAAAGCAAGCGGCAATAGTTGTCAAATAGTTCAAAATAATTTTTACATTCACAACACAAAATAGTTCGATCCAGAACGGTAAGTAATAAAATAGTCCGAAAAAGTTATATTAAATAAATTATTCTAGAAAAAGACTTCATGAACTCAAACCAAAACTTTAACATATCGTATTGAAGAATGTCTTTATCTAAAGAAAAGACTGGCCAGGAAAGGGACTTCTTGGGATCTCAAACAAGTGGCATTTGGACAATGCTTTCGGAAATCGCTGAACAGGAAATGGAGAAAGATGTGCCATCAATGCAAATGGCTAAGAAGCAAAAGAAAAACCTTCATCAGAAAATAAAGAAGGAAGAAGACGACGATGGGAAGTCTTTTGTGAAATTGCAGAATCGAGTAGCCGCTCTGCCTACCGTTGAGCCAATGCAAAAGGCAGCAGCCGAGAAACAGCTAATTAAGGATCTTCAACCCAATTATTTGAAAATGGCAGCAGAGATAATGCAATTTGTAGAGTCCGGACCAAAGCAACTAATTCCATTGCCTAAGGAAAGTGTTCCGGAAGAACAGCCTCAAGTTAATAAAAATTTGGCCTGGCTCAAAGAATGTATGGAACTTTCAAATGACATTTTATATTCATAAAACGGGCAATGTCGATGGCCCATTTTCTTGTACTTAATTGTTTTGCTCGAATTCTTCTAATAATATATTTAAGGACTGTACGCTTAAGATACAGATTCAGTGTTAAAACAAATAAAATTTATATGTTTTGAAGATAATCATATCGTAATCATTTTAAAAATTATAATGAGGCTATTTTATGAGTTAAAAACCTTTTTTTGGAACCGATCAGTTGAAATGAGCGTATATGATATAGTATAAGGAACTTAAAGCTGGTAGCTACATGTTACCATGGCAACACAAACTGGTCACAAATGTAGTTATTTTTGGTCAAAAAATGGAGCTTTGGGTGTTGCCATAGAGCTTGTTTATTGCCAGGTACAGTAGGTTTCTTCGATAATACTTCGATCTAAGAAAAAACTTGAAGAACTTATAAACTGCATTTGAGCACATCATTCGAATGCCACTGTAAATCTTTGCATTGGTAAAGAAGATTCGGACCCTTATATACTTGCTTACTTAGGCTAGGCCCTTTATTTATCATCACTACAAATATTGAGGAGAGATGCACAAACTCTTGTGTACCCTTCAAAAATCCTGTTTTTTTTTTTATTAAGTAATTGACCAACAATTGACCAAATCGTCGACCTTAATTTATGAAATGACTCATGATACAAGCGAACAATTTTTTTGTTTTTTGATTTCAGTTGAGGCATTTTTCACAAATCAAGCTCACCCCAAAATATATCTCGAAAAAGTGTGCCCGTGTAATATCTAGTTTAAGGAATGTGAGTAAACAATAAACCATTAACAAAGCTTTAAACTTTATTTTACCCAGTCTAATTAAAGAACATCCTTGAGAATAGTTTTTTTTTCAGAAGAATTTTTTAGCACAAACCATTAAGTTTGGCCTGCAGCATTTATTGAACAACTATTTTTAGCTTTTTCTGCATTTTTTTTTCAAATCGAAACATGTCCTTATTGCAAAACGAATTATTTTACAAATATTTGAAGATTTCTTAGTTGTTTTAATTGCTCGATAGCTGCAGCTAATTGCACTTCCTTTTCCCTCAGGCTGCGTAATGTGCAGTTCCGGAAATGACAGCAACCAAAAAAAAAAATACAAATCTTGATATCCTGATTAGCTGCCCTGCAGCATTTACTATTTTTAACTTCTCCTGCATTTTTATTCAAAATCGCAACAGGTTCTTATTCTTCAACTAATTAATTTATTTTTAAAATATTTGAAGTATAGTTGCAGCTAATTGCGTTTCCTTTGCCTACAGGCTGCAGCTCCGGAAATGACAGTAACCAAAAAAAAAAAATACAAATCCTGAGATCCTGATTAGCTGCTCAGCAGCTGCAGCTGCTTTCTGCTTTATAAAGTGGCTCTAATGTGCTTTACTTCTAAAATGGCCAAAATCAAACCATACTATAACGCTTTTGGGCTTTACATTGACTTTATCTCATCTATATATGTATATACAATGTATATTAGACATACATACAAGACTTATGTACAATTTTATATGAATGTATGTAAGTACTTATTTATAACGTTGCGCCCTTGGCCATTAGTAGCAGCTTAGATTGGCACCCCAAACCGCCCTGTTGCCATGGTTTGCACACACACACATATATACACTATACATACATGTCTGTATATATGTATGTTTGTATATAAACATAATACATATATACAGCTGGGTATGCCCGGAATGTTGAGCTGCGTAACGATAACAAACATTTCTTAGGCGGCCACGTGCAACTTCATTGAACAGGAAACTCGTAAAAATTGCTAACCCAAACACACGCACACAAATACACACACACTAACGCACACACAGATACAGATAAGAAACTTAAAGATACAATTTGGAGCTGGCAAAGTTGAGATGCTTGAGATAGGATTAGCATTTAGCATACTTAGGGGCAAAAGTCAGGTCCTTGCCAGGTGAGAAGGCCAAGTCCAATGTCTCAGTCCAACACACAGACAGACACACACACACACGCACATACACACACATACACTTGAAAGTTTTTTAATATTAACCCATTTTACTGCTGCTCCTTTGCTGCTGCTTCGCCTTTTATACACTCACCTTAAGCAGGCGGTACACGGGGCGTATTAGTTATATGCGAGAATATGTTGCGGCCTGAAAAAAGCTTTTATGTTTATTTTTTAGTGTGACCAAATTTGATTTTGAGGTCTTATGCTCTAGTTGGTGTTAAAGGAAATATTAATGAAGTTTTAATTTATCAAAAGGTTTGTCAATTTTTCGCAACCACGTCAGACGTCTCAGTTATTTTTCCAAAAATTTTTTTTATTTTAACAATTATTTTAAACTTTTAATCATCAAGATTGTTAAATCGCAAAAACTGGCGCACCATAGCTCTAAGATTAGTTCTAAATGGTACTCAGAAAATAGAGGAGTAGCCGAAAATGGTCACCGGGGCCTTCGTTTATTTCGCATGATCTGCGCTCCTGACTTTCATTTATTATAATTTTTCAAAAATATATTATGCGCAAATCTCAACTTTATCTAAAACCTTTTTCTGAAAAAAACAACGTATTGAAATATAAAGGACATAGTTGTGCATTAATACCTAATTTGGAACAAGGCAGGTAGATTATTTTTGACAACTATTTTTTAATGGTGTAGTGGGTCAAATAACAAAATGAAATCAAGTTTTTAAACATTTAGTCCCTAAAAGCGTATAAAAGCGTGGTCGACTTTGAGATACCCTTTATCAAGACAACTAACAAAGTCATTAATTAAACGATTTCGATGTATTTAGCAATACGCCAAAAAAAACCTTTAATCATCGATACGCTCACGATATCTTAAATAGCAAACGAATAGTAATGTGTATAATATGATATATATTCCCTGAGAATTCCTAAAATCTTTCAAGCGTCAAATATTGTAATGAATTCTGCAGCTGAATATTTTTAAGTTAGTACAATGTAAGCTATACGATCTAGTAAACCGTGTTGATAGAGTTTGTTCAAACATCCAAAAAAACACTGAAGAACTGGCGAGTTTCCCACTTTGTTTGCATGATAGTTCCTGATCTATATTATATTATAATGGTCTGATTAGTTAGATTTTGAAAAATTAACTTGAGTACGCTTGCGCTTGCTACATATCTTTTTTTTTGGTTCCTCCAAAACCAGCTCTCCCATAACTTTTGAAATAATTACAAATGGATTAAACATGAAAATATTTATATTTGATTTATTTTGTATGCATTCCCTTTAAAACTTCATGGTATTTCTGGATATTTTATATATATATTTACTCGAAACAGCGCCGCCATCTACTGTGTATTAGTTTCGAGTCTATTACATCAAGTTATTTTCCAAAATGTTTTGAATATGCTCGAGCAGCATCAACTTCTTTCGTATGGCTTCTTGTTCAGCGTCTATTTCAGCCAACCGCTGCAAGACCTTCGGTATATCTAATTTCGGCCTTTCACCATTATCCATATTCACATTATTATTCTTGCTCGACTTTTCAGATTCCTTTAGAGTGGCGACTTTTTCATCTTTTCCTGCTGCCTCTTCAGCTCCGTCCAATTTGTCTGGGAATTCCATTGTTTCACTACTATCCATTTCCACATTAGTGTTTTTACTCGAGTTTTCAGATTCCATTAGAGTGGCTACTTTCTTATCTTCTCCCATTGCCTCTTTAGCTCCGTCCAACTTTCCTGCAGATTCCATGGTTTCCAAAATAATGTGGTCCACGTCCTCGCCAATAGCTTAATCGAAAGTTTGGAGTACAAAATTTTGCCTTAATGGCTTCAAATCGCGATGTTTAATTCCAAAATTATTTACTTAATATAAATATATAGGATTATTTTATTACATACGTTGTTGTTTAAATTTTTAATGTTTAGTGAAAACAAATAAATCTAATTTGTTTGACAATTTTTCCAGCTTGCTTTGATTTGAAATAATTCATATTTGAGGCCAGTTAACGTTGTCATGGCAACATGTAGCAGCCAGCTTTTAGTCTCAGTATAGCAATGAGCTTTCAGTAGGCTGAAGAGTGATGAGAGTATTTTCTCAAATAATAATTGCAGACATCGTTAACAAATCTTGCGTTCGAAATCCTTTTAAATTGTCGTCTCACCAGTCGGACGAAGTATAAACAGCCATCCAGCGGCTCTAAAATAAGGCTGCCGGTGCTGATGGGCAACCAGCAGACCTGTTTAAGGTTGACGCCGAGGAGCTCATGAAGCGCATGTACTAGCTGCTCTGCAGAATATGGTCGTAAGAATACTTGCTCAGTGATTGGAATCTAAGCGTTGTGCAATATTTAAAAAGGGGGATCCAACGATCTGCTCCAAATACCGTGGATTCTCTCATCGCATACATGGTTATTGCCAGTATCCTTTGAGAAAAATTGAAGCCAACCATCAAATCAACTGATTGGACCTAATCAGTGTGACTTCAGACTTGGTCCACCATTGACCAGGTATTCGGAGTACGGCAAATCTTGGAGAAAACCCTGGAAAAGTAATTCGATTTCAATGCCGCTTTTGATAGCATTATTAGGTGTCAGCTGTATGCTGCTATTTCTGAATTTGGTATCCCTGCAAAGTTAATCAGGCTATGCAAAATGACGCTAAAAACCATTTCCAAGAAGCAAGGCGAGTGTACGACGATAAAAAAAAAAAATACCTCTTGTCGACACACAAGCCTTCTCAGAGTTTTGGACAACATGTAACTGTCGATAGCTACACCTTCGAAGTAGCGAAGGATTCTGTCTACCTAGGAGGCAGCATAAACACCAACAAAAGGCAGCCTTGAGATCAAGAGCAGAATTACTCTTGCCAGCAGGTGCTACTTTGGGCTAAGTTAGCAATGGAGAGGTCGAGCTCTCTCTCGCAGGAGGAAGATAACTCTTTATAAAACGCTCATTATACCCGACCTTATGTATGGCACAGAATCATGGACGATGATGAACAATGAAGAGCGATATTTTAGGAGTATTCGAGAGAAAAATTATAAATCAGATCTTTGGTCCCTCTTGCGTTGATGGTGAGTATCGTTTACGATGAAACGACGAGCTGTACGACCTCTACCGCGACATTGACATAGTCAAGCGCGTTAAGTTGCTTCGATACGATGCCCACTGGTTGTAGACGCGGCAGAGGGAGACCTCCTCTGAGATGGTAAGATTAAATATCTATTGATACGGCTACGCCTGATATTTCCAACTGGCGTCAGTGCGTGCAAAGTAGAAACGTCTGGTGATGGCTTCTGGAAGCGACCAAGATCGTTCCACGGCTGTAATGGCCAATTGATGATGATTGAAAACAGATTTTTAATTTTAAGTTTTTAGTAATCACTTCAATTTATTTTAAAAGTGGCTTTGTATCTCAAGAGTTCGGTCGTAAAATATATTATAATAATTTAAAATTGGAAAAATTTGAGAAAACAACTAAGATAAACAAAATGGGCTACGATTACTCGTTTCATAAATATATAATATCATTTGAAAGTTTCAGACAATCTTTAAGACAGGCCAAATCTCTGTCCACTGAGGGCATTCTTCCGAACACATTCCTACGCAATGCGAATAGTTGCTTTGCCCTGGAGTCTACAGATTACATCATCTCTCCTTCAGTTTTAAAATAATACGATTGGAGATCCTTAATTAGCTGTTTCTCGGCTGCTGCCTTTTGCATGGGCCAACGGTAGGCAGAGTGGCTACTCGATTCTGCAATTTCCAAAAAGTCTCCTCATAGTTGTCTTCTTCCTTCTTTTTTTTCTGATTCAGGTTTTCCTTTTGCTTCTTTGACAACTGCATTGATGGCACATCGTTCTCGTTCGCGGTTTAGCGTCATCCAATTATTCTGCCGAATATTCCATTGTTTCGAAATCGAAGCGGTCCGCTTCCTGGCCAGACTTTTCTTTAGATAGACATTCTTCAATATGATTAGTTTAATTTTTGGCTGGAATTCACGAAAGTTTTTCTTTTTAAATAATTAGCTATATACATATACATATATAACTTTTGCGGATTATTTTATTACTTACCGTGCTCGAACCATTTTGGGTTGTGAAAATTAAAATTATTTTTATCTTGTTCACAAGTTAAAAGTGCGTTGATTTGAATTAATTATATTTGAAGACACTTGATGTTGTTATGGCAACATGTAGCAGCCAGCTTTTTATCTCAGTATAGCAATGAGCTTTCAGCAGGCAGAATATAGATGCATATTTTCTCATGGAGTAACGAATGCAAACAACAAACGCAGACATTGTAACAAATCTTGCATTCGGAAATTTTTTCGAGCTAACAAGCGCTCTACGAAATTTTATCATAATCGGTTGACTATATATATGCCATGTTGGTCTATAAGCGATCCATCGGATCACGCATTCATTGCAATAGGCCTGCTTGCAATATGAGCCCCTTGAGGGATTTTTTAAGACACCTTTGCATATGCAACAGATCAGTGTCTCATCAACAGCTACTGTGAAACGGTGAATTCCGTAAAAGAAATAGGTTCAAAAAAATTGGCTACGACATGACTCGTTTCATAGGAGCAATTGATGAAGAACTGATTTGCTGCATATGCAAAGAAGTACTAAAAAATCATTCAAAGGGTTCCGATTGCGAGCAAGCCTTTTGCAATGAATGCGTGTCCCGATGGATAGCTTATAAGCCAATATGTCCAATTTGTAGACAGCCGTTAACTTATTTCATTTCGAAACAACGCATTAGTTTAGACTCCGTTGAGTTAAGCTGTCTTTCATCATCACGAATAGCTTGGAAGACCATAATTCCCTATAAGTGGCTTGATTCTTTTTCATTAAATCAGCACAAAGCTTCTTCATGTCTTCAATTAGAAGTTGCTCCTCAAGCTGATCTTGCATTGCACTTGTCTCCATTTCCAAAGTGGCCTCGTCATGCTCCTCATTGTCAATGGTAATAAAGTAATTTTAAAGGAGCATAGATATATTTAAGTTAAAAATATAGCGTCCATCGCTTATAGCGGAATGGCTTCATGCCGAGGCAGCCATTCTTCATACATTTGTAATAAATTTTTATTTGTCGGATAATTCTTTGGAGGCACTCGATCAACGCACCAAGAAAATGTTTCTACGACGCACCAAGATGATGGATCTAAGCAAACGTGACTTCTTTGTGGGCGCCAAGATCAATGTTTTTGGACGCCAATTCGATATATGTGACTATGGTGATGACTTTACGCGTTCTTTGTTGTCCAAATTTCGCCAACAGGGTTTTGTGCTCCTTAAGTATACGCTATGGAGCAAATATTTGGCCGTACATTTTAGCCAAATGTGCATCAACAATGGTTTTATGGTGGAACTTACGCCTAAAATGACGAAACAGTTTCTGGGTGGTAAAGACGAAAAGGATCCTGAGACTGCTGCGCTTATAAGTGAACTGTTTGCTGGTCCTTCCATTGCCTTGGAGCTGGTGGGCAGCAATATAGTTGAAATCTGGAACGCTTTATATAATGCCAAAAATGAAGACTCAAACGCAGCAAATATTGTGCCTGCCCCTTTGTATGACTTTTCCGCACATTTGGGAGAATCTACTGGTTTCTATTGTTCCCAAAGCTCTGACGTACTAAAGGATTTGATTTTTTTTTTGAGCACCAACGTGAATTGCTTAAGGATTGCGTATGCTCAAATACTACATTGGGTATTATCAAGCCGCATTGCCTTATCATAAACTTCCAGAGTGGCATTCTTCCGGAACACGTTCCTTACGCAATGCGAATAGTTGCTTTGGTCCGGACTCTACAAATTGCATTATCTCTGCTGCCGTTTTCAAATAAGTGGGTTGAAGATCCTTAATTAGCTGTTTCTCGGCTGCTGCCTTTTGCATTGGCTCAACGGTAGGCAGAGCGGCTACTCGATTCTGCAATTTCACAATAGACTTCCCATGGTCGTCTTCTTCCTTCTTTATTTTCTGATGAAGGTTTTTCTTTTGCTTCTTAGCCATTTGCATTGATGGCACATCTTTCTCCATTTCCTGTTCAGCGACTTCCGAAAGCATTGTCCAAATGCCACTTGTTTGAGATCTGAAGAAGTCACTTTTCTGGCTAGTCTTTTCTAGATAAAGACATTCTTCAATACGATATGTTTAATTTTTGGTTTGAGTTCATGAAGTCTTTTTCTAGAATAATTTTTTTAATATAACTTTTTCGGACTATTTTATTACTTACCGTCTGGATCGAACTATTTTGTGTTGTGAATGTACAAATTATTTCGAACTATTTGACAACTATTGCCGCTTGCTTTGATTTAAAATAATTCTATTTGGGACAAGTTAACAAAGTTTTTTTTTTTTTTTTTAATTAATTATTTCAATACGTACCGTGCTGCTTCGCACTGTTATACTAAGTGAAAATATATAAAAACAATACTTAAGTAGTGACAACTGGCCCGGCTTGCTTTGATTTAAAATAAATAAATTTGTGAACAGTTAACGTTGCCATGGTAACATGTAGCAGCCAGCTTGAAGTTCAATTGTAGCAATGAGCTTTCAGCAGGCTAAATACGGTATGAACAAGTCGGCTTAATTATGTTCCCAGTCGGACGCGGTAACCACAGATTTCAGTTTTTTGAAGTACTGGACAAAGCGTTATGCTTTGGAACACGTTCAGTATGCGGTCATACCCCATTTTGAGTTCTGAATCATGCGGTCATTTGTGGTTTATTGTGATTGATTTGAACTGAGTAATAATTTTGTTCTCTGCTGTGTTCAAATTTTTGACTTCGGCTTGATTCTGCCTTGTGTCGGTGTAAATCTGAGCTGGGCAGCCCATAGACGAAACGAGCACTTCTATTTCTTGTATTTACACGAAGCGAATTAAATATAATATAAACACTAATATACTGCCACCTTGGGACAATTTTTTTCTTGTCATCAAACTAGCTGTCAAAATTTCGATACCTAACCTCAAAAAAATCGAGCTGCCGACTGGAAAATTGCCATGCTATACCGTATAGTATCGAGTTGTCAACTACTCATTCGATAATAAACCGCAAAATGTCGAGCTGCCAACCGGACAAATGCGATGCTATAGCGTAAAATACCGAGTTGTCAACTACTCAAATGTCGATACCTAATCGCAAAATGTCGAGCTGCCAACCGGACAAATGCGATGCGATACCGTAAAATATCAAGTTGTCAACTACTCAAATTTCGAGACCTAATAGCAAAATGTCGAGCTGCCAACCGGACAATTGCGATGCTGTACCGTAAAATATCGAGTTGTCAACTACTAAAATTTCGATACCTAATCGCAAAATGTCGAGCTGCCAATCTGACAATTGCGATGCTAAACCGTAAAATACCGAGTTGTCAACTACTCAAATTTCGATGCCTAATCGCAAAATGTCGAGCTGCCAACCGGACAATTGCGATGCTATACCGTAAAATATCGAGTTGTCAACTACTCAAATTTCGATACCTAATCGCACCAAAATCGGGCTACCAATCGTTCAATTGAGATACATTTCTGCAATTTCGAGCTGCCAACCGGTCAATTGCGATACCTTACCACAAAAACCCGAATTGTCAACTACTAAAATTTCGATACCTAATTGCAAAATGTCGAGCTGCCAACCGTTTAATTGCGCTGCAATACCAAAATTCAAGTCAATGAAGACGATTCCGCTTGCAGTTCCCTGGTTATTAAATCAAAAAATTTTCTTTAGTGCACTCCCTTATAAAAGTATTTTTTGAAACCTTCATCATCATTTGCTGTAGCTCCTATACAAAAATTTGAGTTTACCAATCTTTACAAATCACTGTAGAGCGTCCAGCAGTCGAGACGTGCCGCATGTAACCCGCCCATTTTATTTTATTTGCCTAAAGCCATGAAGACAAAGAAACGCGTTTTGCATTTCATTTAGTGTTAGCTTTTCTACCTGTTGGCAAAATGTTATTCAATCGGGCTTTAATCTCATCCAAAAAAAGCAAAAAAATAAGAGAATGGCTTTAATGACAAATGGCTATGCATTGAATATGGCGCCAATCCCCAGTGACACACTTTTCACTCCTTGCACTTTTCCCATTTCACTGGCATATGATTTTCTTTTTTTTTTTTATTTTCCATTTCCAATAAATTGCACTTATGGCGTCGCTGACGACTACGATTTGGCCTTCGGAGTGCACAGTGTGCCCGTTTATGTGACCCAATGACTCCATTTGCCAGCCAGAGACTCTGTGGCGCCACTTGAAGACCTGCAGCAGGGCAGGCGCCAAAAAGTATCATGCCCCACTTGGCTCCGATGCAGAGCATAGTTCTGCCATGTTTTTTTTTCTTATACCCTAATTCCATTTTTTTTCATGTTTTTTTTTGCCCGTCTATGCCAATCTGACAATATTTGGCATTTCTGACATTGAAACTTTGTGCTGTGTACAGCAAGTGAATATTTTCCGACAACCATTTGGGATATTTTAATTTTGCAAATATCTCTCCAAGAAATACTTTCTGCGCAACAATTTTTGCTATTTCTTGGCAATGGCAATATGCATAAAAAATGTATTCATTTTTTTCCAAGTATTGGCAACACTTTGAAGCTGTGAGTAGTTGAGAGCGATACTTTAAAGTGTAAACAGCTGAAGCAAATAAAATACTTGCTGCACAGTGTGCACAAAATTATTTTTTTAAGTATATTTCACTCTGCTCATAATCTTATATTCAAGGGGCTCGGCATGATTTTGGCCTAGTTCACCATCATCATCAATTCCTCTATCTCCGGTTGGAGCATAGGGCCTCGAGGTTTCTGCTATAGGTGAATTTGTGTTAATGTGACATGAATTTTGCACCTCCAAATCCGATGTGCAGGCTGCCGGAGCAGGGGTATTTCTCGAAACACGATTACCCCTTGGAGACTTTCTAATCATTACGTTTTGATTCATGTTTAAATTAACTCTTATTCAGGTTGGTAGTTTTTCCGCGATAGTTATAAGCACAAAGCGGAAGCTTAGTAGGAACTACCATCCTCTGATGACTAAGCACATGTTGGCAGAAAACTTCCGGGAAGTCTGTGGACGCTATCGTTGGCTCGCGAGGAGCTCCTCCGCTACCGTGCCTTCAACACGAGTCTGCCAACTCATGTTGGGGCTTGCAATGCATTAAAGCAAAGGTTGTTAGCATGATTGGTTATTGAATGGCGCCAAATCACTCGCCATGACGCTAGGAGAATCTTAGACACTCAGGATTTATAAGGAGTTCGGTGCCACCCAAAAACCTCTCTGAGACTCTCCCCTCCTAGCCGCTGAACACTGTCCGAGACTGCTTATTGGTTATTCGCAGCTAACCTTCATATCTGAAGGCTTTTCACTATCGGCATACGCGAAGTGCCCCTAATATCGCGATCCGGCCTAGTTTGAGCTACCAAAATTGTTTTCATTTATAGCACTGCCAATTCTTTTTAAACTCTTGGGTCTTGCCATGTTTTAGAGCTTCCCGAGTTCTTCGGGAAGTTGAAAAAACCAATCCCACTTGCAGTAGACCCGCCCAGTGTATATAACCAAAATAAAATTTGTTGCCACTGATTTTTATTTATGGAATGCAGTTATCCAATAACTGGTAAAAATAACTTCATTTTGAGACTGGGTAGCCTAAGCCCAATCCCATCCATCTTATCGCATTTGCCTTAATTACTAAGAGGCATTGGCTTCGGCGGCTTTTGCAAATGATTCTCTAACAAATCATTATAACTTTGGATATTCGATTTTGTAACTTCACAAGACCTTTTCATCATGTTCAGTTCAAGAAGCATTGCCTTTTGCGCAATCTCAGTCGCCTCATTGACTACAACGGATTCAGCCTTTTTATCCGTCTCCTCCTTCAGTTGAATTAAACGTCCTTCCTGCTTCAAAAGTCTTTCTTCATATATAAGAATAGTTTCCCGTACCGACATTTTTGTGGCTACGAAAATATTTTCGAGTTTGTCATTAAAGGCTACCAAATTCGCCTCCGCTAAGAACTCTTGCGGCTTCTCTTGCGGCTGCTCTTGCGGCATCTCTTGCGGCTCCTCAACCGGCTTCTCTTGCAGCTCCTCAACCGGCTCCTCTAGCGGCTTCTCTTGCAGCTCGTCATGCGGCTCCTCTAGCGGCTTCTCTTGCAGTTCCTCGTGAGTCTCCTCTTGCAGCAAGCGGTCATTGTCTTCGAAGGATTCTTCCTCTAACTTCAAATATTCCGAGACGGTGCTATCCGGCTGTTGGTCAGTTGAATCTTCCGATGACGACATGACTGAGCTTTAGTTTATTTAACAACTTCACGCTTCAAGACTTTCGTTTTGGTTGAAAGAAAAACAAAAATTAGTTTTGTTTTTAGACTTATGGATAATAACCTACCGAATTGTCGAAAACTTTTCACTTTATGAAAACTAAAATTATTTTCAATGAAGTTTGACAGCTTTTTCCGCCTGCTTCGAAAAGTGTTGGCTAACTAACAAAATGTGCAATTTATCGAAGTAATTATCAATAATCAGCTGCTTTTTGTTTACAAATAGAAAATATATAAAAGCAGGAAATAAAATTCTAAAACATGAACGTTTATTATTTATGCTATTTTGTGTGAACTATGCTATAATAATGACATACATTGCAATCCCAACGTTGGAGGAAGAAACCAAATGACGATACGAGGCAAAACCCTATAAAAGGCGGAGGGCTTTGGTGAACCCATAGGTAATTTTCAGAGCTGAGTGTATAATTTTGCACAGACGTGTTTTAAAGCACTTTAATGTTACAATTGATTTTAGTATTATAGCTATTTTCTTATAATTTTCCAACGATTTTGTCGACCAGCCATTATTTTCCATGTTCAATATAACAACTTGCACTTAAATTTTGTTTATGGCGCCAAATCGGAACAGCTGATTTTTGCTGATAGCGCCATCTATGGCGAAGTTTTGGCGTCAAAAAACATAAAATCAACCAACACTGATACTCTGCTAGCCCTATAGGCAAATTTTTGACGAGCAGCTGAGAATATATAGCAGCGAATTGAAAAAGTTGTGTATTAAGTTGAGAATACTCTCATCGACTGACTATTTTGTTAGTCGCCCCTGGGAGGGCCATGGGGATCTCTATTAATAAGTGTTCAAAGGGAACAGGAACCTACTGTTTATATCTGAATCCGAAGAGTGGTGTCTATAATTAAAAGAAACTAGTCACCCTTGGAAATATACCCGAGAAACTAAAACACATACTCCCTCCCCCATACTTCCTCTGTTCCTACTAAGAGCAGTGTCTTTACTTACGCCAAAGATCTTATAATTATAATAAGACTCCAATTGGCTTAATACAAAGCCAACGTAACGCTAACAGGGCATCACACAATCAGGTACCGATTATCTGCAGAGCCTCTTGCTCTTCTCACTAAAAGAAAATCCCAAAAATGGTTCTTTAGAAACTCGTTTTTTTTGGTCAACGTCTTTACGACGTTGTCCATTTCTCTAAATAAAATCAACTTATCTCTATGAAAGATTGAATTTCGAAAAACTGCTAAGCTAGACTAAGCTAACAGAGAGGAAAGCGCATTCTATGACAAACGTGGGATGGAAAGCAAAAAAAGGAAAGCAGCTAACTTCCTCAAATGTACCACATCTTTCTAGATGACTTCTACAGAAGCTGTGGCGATGAAGAGGAGCTGGAGACGGTGGAACACTTCTTCTGTAAAAGACTTAGGTTCCTACAGTCACACTTTTTAAACGATCTATCTCAGCTCTCTGAACAGAGTCCAAAATGCCTTTTAAGGTTCATTCAGGTAGCCGGATGGCTTCCTCACCTTTCGTAGGGGACCTCTCAAGTAGGGAAATGTGGTGAATTAGCTCACTCTAGCGGTATCGCAAAGGGCCTATCCTTGGCGTAATTGAGTTGGGAAGTCAGTCCCAACTGCTGCCCTAACCTAACCTTCTAGATTTAAATAAAAAAAAAAGTAATTGACTGCTTGATGTAAACCAAAATTAACGGGCGGACTTACAATCCAATTACTATCGCTTGTAGAACAGATTGAGAAGTTGAGAAAAACAGTTAAGTCGCTTAAGGGCTCTTTTGCCTGAAAAACCGGGTTTTTGAGAACTGATTTTCCAGCTACTGAACGTTCTTTCTAAGAAAAGCAAGGCTGCCACAAAGAATTTATTATTTGTATATTATTTGTTATATATTATTATATTATATCTTTATTTCGATAACTTTTCGACTTCTGTCGCGGTGAGGGATGCACATCTTATTGGCTATGAGATCTCACGTGAGTGCTTCATCCTCATACACAGCAATTGGGATTTACTTTTTTGATTATATTCTAGACAGGAGAGGAGACATGAGATTGTTGGGAGTTGTTGCAATTAAACAGAAAGCTGCACTCCTCGAGTTATACTGGTTATACTGTAAGGTTCAATGACGTCATAAGCCTTTGTCCGCCCCAATTCAAGCCATATACAGGCTACATATAATTCTCCTTAGTAGGTATGTGGTGAACATACTTCCTTCGTCTCAATTAATTGAAAGCGATTTCACAAAATATTTCCTTTTTCATACTTCACCGAGTTATTTAAAAAGTTTCAGTCTTGCTTCAAAATCTGCCCATATTTTTCTTAGATTAAATTTTTTGTTAATTTGGCACGTGAACAAAATTTCAAGTCATGATAAAAAAAAGAAACTTTAACCTAAGGTTGATGAATTGTTCGAGATGGTTTTTTGGCCTGTTTAGCGAATCACTTTAGCCATCCCACGGCTTTGTTATTCTTGGAGTTTGCTCTTGTGGTTTTTGCAGCTGAACGACTTTGTGCGTGTGTAATGTTGTTTTAGGAGCAAATACTAAAACCGCTATAAGAATTATGCAAACAATTCAACGAGATCTCTCACACAGATACTCAATACAGCCACACTCACGCGAATCTCATGAATCAAAAGAAAACAAGCCCGCACACGTTGCCAAGCTAAACAAACATATCAATGCTAATGCGAACCGAAAAAAACCAAAAAATCCGCAGAAACCAACTAACCCATATCAAAGGGCGGGCAATCAGTTGGCCCAGCTGCTATGCCCAACGAGGGACCCATCGAGTAAGTGTAGGTACTACCCCAACTATGGTCAGGACTTACAGGTGTTGATGATAAAGCGATTTGCACGAGATGGACAAACTGCATGGCTCAGCAGAAAAGGTAAACATACAACTGGAGAACATGGACACGAAAACCTCGAGCACTCGAGGGCCTCACTCATATGAGTGCTGGCGGCTCTTTAGGGACCACCAAGGACAGCGAGTTGCAGGAGAGGACCGCAGCAGCAGACAGATCCAGTTGATGCTATTTGCACTGAGAATGGCAGTAGGAACAGGTACAGGAAGTGCTGTTAAAGTGCGTCTGATGAGCAAAAAAAAGTAATAACAACAAAAAGTTAGTGTTGGTAAAGCTGAAAGTGAAATGCTGACAAGTGGATACACTATCTTCATGGAAGGATATGCTTCTTAGTATAAGCAATGTCAATCAAACATGAACGCGGAGCAGAAATATTCCTATTTTCGCATAGCCAAAAGTCCCCGAGATTTTTAGCCAAAATATAAGAATCTGGGCCCAAAGCGGGTTGAAGTGAGGTGTTTGGTACTTTTGCTGCTTATCTTAGAGCCATGATAGTTTGTCTACACGGTAAAGATGCTTCTCTCAAAAAATTTGTTGATATACATATACCTACATAATATAAACAATAAAAATAAGGTGCCACTGCTCTCTGTTTGGGATGCTGGACGTCTAGTAGAAATGGGCAAAAAAACTGATTCAAATAATTACGGACCGAGCGCTCAAGAACTCAGCATTTAAAGAAATCAAAGCACCAATAGTCTCAAGCCTACTTATAACTACACAGAAGAATCACACTAATGATATCGTTCGTCGATTCAACGAGTACAACTGGCTGAAAAAATTACGTTACTAGCCTCCATTACGCCAAATGCTCGCTCATAACAGATGCTTAACGGTGGAACAAAAACGATTAGTTTGAATCCCTACTACTTGAATTGACTAACCATACCCTAACTTCGGATGGGTATTAAATACAGAAATTGTTCAAAGTGACATACCAGCTTCCAAATCAAAAGGTATCTTTTCAAAAAGTATTGGAAGTTCCATCATATGGCACTAAGTAACAAACGCCAATTTTTTAAGGAGCTGTCTAACCGAACCCAAATGCCCACGACCCAAAGAGAGAGTATAAAAAGCACAACGGTAAGCAAAAATGTTTATACTCATCTCCAGGCCCTGTGAAGAGACGTTTATCAAGCGCTGAGTGACATGACGTTGGTGTTGATGATTTTAATGCTCTCACTCTCACACTCTCTCTGTCTCTGTCTCTCTCTCTCTCGTCTGCCCGCCCTTTGTAAATGCGGCCCTGTGGCCACGTGCACTGTTTACATGTCTGTGTCATGTTCGTGCGTGCGCGTATATGTATGTGTCCTTGTCCATGTCCCTGTACGTCCGACTGCCCGTATGTCCTTACGTCCGTGTATACAAACAAGTTATTTCCGTCGGCCGATGTCGACAATGAGAGGCGTCGAGCGCCTAGCCCAACCGTCAAACACAACATCAGCTCCAAATTGCTGAAAAGTGTTAAACTGTTGGCGAAAAGTCAAACCGTGTAGCAAGTTAAAAATAAAGGGAAAACTGGGGAAAATATTTATATTTAAATATTTAAGGTTCGAACTTTATTTTTTATTAGTTTTACAGCTACTTCAGTGGACTCTGCCATTAAAGCTTGGAAGCTGAAGCTGTGCTGTTTGAATTTTTTGCTTCGAAATCGAATATGTTAATTCGATAACGAAAAGTTACCTTGAAAGCATACAAACAGGAAGTGCATGAGACAGTTAATTGAATTAGAGTAAAGTGGCGTTCCTATCGATTGAGAGCGCCTCTTAAGCACCCCCCATTAGCCAATAAACAAATTGTATTGCTGGAAGTTGAAGAGTTGAAAAGAGCTGCTAAAGAGCGTGGTGAAGCTTTAATATGGAATATTGACTACTTTCGCCCATTAACGCTTTTCGAGTAGAAGCGTTCTTTCATCAAAAATGTATGGTCTTATTTAGAGTAAACTTTAAATATCGGAATGCTGCTGCCTTTTGACTGTTTCTAAGTGAGAAACTTTGCTTCAATCTGAATGCTAAAATGGAAGTCCTCCGCGTGCGGCCAAGGGGCTCCTGGCACAGCACAGGGTTGATACGTTGCTTAACCCCACCTTTCAATCTAGATCAGTCACAACTGGACTTCTGTCTCCACACATGGCTCAAGCGTAGTGACACCATATGGTCCGCGTGCAAAGAGTGGACATTCTATAACCGACAACCACCCCTCATTTTGCTTGAAATTAAGCCATTGAATTTATGAAGGAAATGGATCTATTTCCCCAAGTATGTGAGTGCTTAATCATAAACGTTGAAAGCTTCTTTTTCAAAATGATCACAGTTTTTTTGTCGGATGACATTATATAATATAAATTCACGATGTTTCTTACTAAAATAATTTAACTTAGATCTCTCTCTCTTTGTTCCGAAATGTCGCATGAGCATCGCTCAAGAGCTGTTGAATGACGTCAACGTCGACCCAGATTTACTCAAAAGGGTCATAACTGGTGACGAATCATGGGTATATGGTTATGATATCGAAACCAAAGCCCAATCGTCCCAATGGAAGCGGCCAGAAGAACCAAGACCGAAAAAAAAAATCGCCGAGCACTCAAAACATTTGTAACCTTTACGCCTCTCACAACCAAACAAAAAATGCCATTCAATTGAAATTTGGTACAGATGTTCGGGAAGAGTGTACCAACACAAAAAAGTAAATTAAATTGTGTACCACCCCGATCTGACTATCTTAATGCTTTAACTCGAAACAGCCCCGCCCTTACTTTTCACTCACTTGAATTCCGCTTTCTTGTTGAGTTTTACAAAGAGCTTCAAGGTCGGTGCAATTTTTTTTCTATTGTTGCTTAAACAAGTTTTAAAGCGGCCACATAAAATATTGCTTAAAGTTGAAAACTTCTTAATTTAAATACAGCAGCTTAGAGCCTTAGAATTAACCCGCTAAAAAATTGTACAATTTTTTTCTATTTTAATTTTTTAATTTGCATCTTTGAATGAATATGAATTTTATCAAAACTGATATACTCCTTCGAGAATTTCATATTAAAAGTATTATGCCACTTCACAGTTCCATAAAATCTTTAAGCCAGTTCAAATATGGGTCCACTTGAGGGCATTTTTCCGGAAGACGCTCCTCACGCAATAACAATACATATTGCATCTCTACGAACGATTTAAAATGTTCGGTTTCGCGTTCCCAAAAAGCATCCTCATCATTTAATTTTTCCTTCTTGATTTTTTCATTAAGATTATCCTTTTGCTTCTTGGACAATTTTATTGGTGGCACTTCTTCAACCCTTCCCGGTGTAGCGTCTTCCAATGGCTTTGAAGAGAATTCCATTGTTTCAGCATTGAAGCTGTCCGCTTCCTCGACAGTTATTTCTTTAGACAAAGACATACTTTACTACGCTTTGTTTAATTTTTGGTTTGCGTTAACGACTTTCTTTTCTCAAATAAATAATTTAATATAACTTTTTTTGAACTATTTTATTGGCAACCGTCTTGCTTCGAACTATTTTGTTTTGTGAAAATAAAAATTATTTAGAACTAGTTGACAACTTTTGTCGCTTGCTTTGATTGAAAATAATTTTATTTAAGGCCAGTTAGCGTTGCCATGGGAACAAGTAGCAGCCAGCTTTTAGTATCCGTATAGCAATCACCTCTTCAGCAGGTTAAATGGAGATGAGAGTATTCTTGCATGAAGCGCAATTATATCGGGTTTTTCAAAAGAAGACCGATAGGAACAGCAAACGACGCCATATTTTTTATCGCTTTCTTGACATTTTTCTTCAGTAAGGTTTGCCATTTCATCATAGATAGAAATACGACCCAACAACGAGTCGAAATTATTAAAATGTGCTACCGAAATTCGGAGTCAGTGGCCTCAACTTTAAGAGCGCTACGTCCAATTTATGATCGTCATAATTATCCTGCCAGATCAACAATTGAGCGTCTAGTGGAAAAATTTAAATCCACCGGCACAGTACAAAATATTCCCGTGCCAGTGTGACAAAAAAGTTCCCGTAGAGTCGAGAATATTGCTGCCGCTAGCGCATGAATTGAGGAAGACCCAAATCAGTCTCTTACACGTCGTTCTCAAGCGATGACCATCTCTGTGACGTCGTTGTGGCGAATTTTGCGAAAAGATCTTGGCCTACATCCTTACAAGATCAAATTGATGTATGAACTGAAGCCGCTTGACCACCAGAAGCGTGGTATGTTCGTGAATTGGGCTGAGCAACAACTGGAAATTGATCCGGAGTTCCGTACTTCTTTCGTGATGATAAAGACCGGCACGTTAATGTGTAAGGGAATCGCTACCGCTCAATGATAACCAAATAGTTTTGGCCCGAATTGGATGATATGGACTTGGACAATATGTGGTTTCAACAGGACGGCGCCACAAGCCACACAGCGAATGTCACAATCGATTTATTGAAAACCAAGTTTGGTGAACTGGTTGGTGTAATCTCACGAATTGGCCCAGTCAATTGGCCGCCTCGGTCGTGCGATTTGACGCCGTTAGACTGTTTCTTTGGGGCTACGTCAAGTTTATGGTCTAATGCCAGCAAGCCAGTGACGATTGATGAACTTCGTACGAATAAGAACGTGAAATTGCAGAAGTATCGGCCGATTTATGCCGTCGAAAATTGGGTTCGGCGTCTGGACTACTGCAAGCGTGCCCTTGGTGGCCATGCAAAAGAAATCGAGTTCCATACATAATGGCATCGAATGTACTTTGACAGGAATAAAGAATTTCATTGATATCCAAAACCATTTTTGTTTTAATTGAAAAAAATAAATAAATAAATTTCAAATCAGACTTTTTCGTGTGTTAGAGATTGTCAATACGGAGGTTTTAAGGTTTTTGCGATGTGTTTGTGCGTTGTGGTTCGTGAGATACACGCATTTTTGTAAATATCGGCTTTTGTGTGTATATTGCCATATACTCGTATACAACGTAAACTAACTTTGCGTCCGAAATTTTTTTTAGTTTTTATTGCATATAGCCTCATGGAAACTGGTCGGTTCCAAAACATGTTTTTAACTCATACAACAGCTCCCCCTAGAAGAACTAACATACATGCTAGCATATAATTTTTAAAATAATTACGATTGGATTAGGCATAACAAAATATAAGTTTTATTTTATTTTTATGTATGTTTGGTTTTGTGAACTCAGTTATACAAGCAAACTTCATCGTATTTATGGATCACCCCGATCTGATTATATTAACGCATTTACTCGAAACAGCCCTGCCCCTCCATGAGTTTTTACTCTCCACTCCCTTGAATTCCGCTTTCTGCATAAGTTTTGCAAAGAGCTTCAAGGACCTTGATTCTGTTTTCAAGGTCATTATTATCATCGGTAAGGTCGGCCAACAGCTGCATTTCCTCACGTGTAGCTAGTTTCTCTTCTTTACTATTATCCACTTTTACAATAATATTTATCTTCGGCTTCTTAGACTCCTTCAGAGTTGGGACTTGTTGGTCTTTTTCGATTTGCTCTTCAGCGGCGTCGAGTTTTGCTGCAGGATCCATTGTGTCCAAAGCTACGCGCTTTACGTCCTGGGCAATAGTTTTATTAAATGATGGGAATGGAAAATTTTGGTTTTATGACTTAAATGCGCGATATTTTTTTCTAAAATTATTTTGTTATAATATTATATGCGATTGTTGTTTTGTATATTAGAAATTTTTTAGGTTTGTGAAAATAAAAATATTTTCTTATTTGTTTGACAATTTGTCGGCTTGCTTTGATTTGAATTTAATTTTAAAGCTTACGTTGCCATGGAAACATTTAGCAGCTAGCTTTTAGTCGCATATGTAACACTCAGCTTTTAGCAAGTATTAATAGTGTTTTGGCTAGTATAAATAAAATAATTAATGTAGGAAATGTCAAAGACCGCCCTAAAATCAGGTCAATAGAAAAACAACAACTACAATTGTTGCATTTGATTGACTTGTTATACATTATATACTATGGCACACACACACATACACACTCTATATGCTTTTGTTTGTGCTTAAAAGTTTTTAATTTCCACTCGTAAATGCGCCTCAGTCCAACCATGAAAACGACAATTGAATTAAGCCGCAATAAAAACCATCGAGTTCTCGCAGCTCTGAAAAGTTTCCATCAGCTTTGCGTCCGAGTCCAACTTCAAACACACCTCAACCAAAATGTTGCCGCCTTAGAAGTTGCCAAAAGGCTCTTCAAGTAGCACGAAACTTGGTTGGCCAAATTTGCTGCTCTTTCACTTAGCAGCAACTTTTGGCTAAGTAGTTGTCTTAGCCATTTGTTGCGTCTAGCTATGCGCTTAAGGCCACCGCAGTGTCATGTTGACCCAATTCGGAGTTATTTGTTCAGTTTCCCATTTCGTTAGATTAATTAGAGACACGAATGCATCATCATCTGAACATTTTTGAAGCCTAATTACGGATTGTACGAAGCAACGCATTTCGTAGGTCTTCTTAGAAAGGATGGGATCATATAGAGATTGGATGGAATTCATTTAGATTAATTTATTGAAGTTATGTGTACAAATTCTGAGTAATCCCAGAAATAGAAACTTTGTACTTCCACATAAGGCACACATATAGTACTTGCCACACTCGCTTTCAGATATAACCTTCAGAGATATCTACAATACATGGTTTCTTAGACGACTTCTACGGAGCTTCACCGGTTTCCCTTGAGATCATACTTGATTAGGGTTACCATTAGGGCTTTTAAGCGAACAGTTTCCTCGAACATATCATATATTCTACCAAGTGATGAAGTATATTTTCCACAAAAAAAAAAATCAAAATACTAAAGCAGGACGCAGTTGAGCGCATTTTTTAAGCTTTTGAAGGTTGTAGTATATCATATTTTCTTTTTCATAAGAATCCCCTTAAAATCATAGAAAAATTGCATTGTTAGTGATATTTCTGAATGGGTCTTGTATTTGCACCTCTCGTTTGTGTAAATTTTCTTTGATAATCTTTTGGCGTTAGAAAAAGAAGCTAATAGCTTTTTGGATTCGAACACCAATTTTCACCTTTTAAAAGTTTTTTTTTTCTCAAAAACCCGAATTGAATGCCAATATGCTCAAAGTTTCCATGGCAACGAAAACTGGCTGTAAATATAATTTAAAACTAAATTCAAATCAAAGCAAGCCGACAAATTGTCAAGCAAATAAGAAATTATTTTTATTTTCACAAACCTAAAAAAATTATACCAGATACAACAATCGTATATAATATTATATAAACTAAATAATTTTAGAAAAAAATATCGCGATTTTAAGCCATAAAACCAAAATTTTTTTATACTGATCATTCAATAAAACTATTGCCCAGGACGTAGAGCGCATAGTTTTGGACACAATGGATCCTGCAGCAAAACTCGACGCCGCTGAAGAGCAAGTCGAAAAAGACAAACAAGTCCCAACTCTGAAGGAGTCTAAGAAGCCGAAGATAAATATTAATGTAAAAGTGGATAATAGTAATGAAGAGAAAGTAGCTACACGTGAAGAAATGCAGCTGTTGGCCGACGTTACCGCAGATAATAATGATCTTGAAAACAGAATCAAGGTCCTTGAGGCTCTTTGCAAAACTTATGCAGAAAGCGGAATTCAAGGGAGTGGAGAGTAAAAACTCATGGAAGGGCGGGGCTGTTTCGAGTAAATGCATTAATATAATCAGATCGGGGTGATCCATAAATACGATGAAGTTTGTTTGTATAACTGAGTTCACAAAACCAAACATACATAAAGATAAAATAAAACTTATATTTTGTTATGCCTAATCCAATCGTAATTATTTTAAAAATTATATGCTAGCATGTATGTTAGTTCTTCTAGGGGGAGCTGTTGTATGAGTTAATAACATGTTTTGGAACCGATCAGCTTGAATAAAAACTAAAAAAAATTTCGGACTTAGTTTACGTTGTTTGCATTTTAAAGGGTTTTTTCATAAGAGCGCTACAAAAGTTTTTTTAATTAAAACAAAAATGGCTTTGGATATCAATGAAATTCTTTATTCCTGTCAAAGAACATTCGATGCCATTATGTATGGAACTCGATTTCTTTTGCATGGCCACCAAGGGCACGCTTGCAGTAGTCCAGACGCCGAACCCAATTTTCGAAGGTTTTTAAGCATAAATCGGCCGATACTGCTGCAATTTCACGTTCGATATTCATACGAAGTCCAGCAATCGTCGCTGGCTTGTTGGCATAGACCATAGACCTGACGTAGCCCCACAGGAAATAGTCTAACGGCGTCAAATCGCACGACCGAGGCGGCCAATTGACTGGGCCAATTCGTGAGATTACACGTTCACCAAACTTGGTTTTCAATAAATCGATTGTGACATTCGCTGTGTGGCTTGTGGCGCCGTCCTGTTGAAACCACATATTGTCCAAGTCCATATCATCCAATTTGGGCCAAAACTATTCGGTTATCATTGAGCGGTAGAGATTCCCTTACACATTAACGTGCCGGTCTTGATCATCACGAAAGAAGTACGACCCAATTACGCCACCGGCCCATAAACCGCACCAAACCGTAATTTTTTCGGGATGCAATGGTGGCTCATGGAGTACGTGTGGAGAAATGAGCCTCATCGTTGAAGATGATTTTTCGATGAAACTCCAGATCATTTTCCAGTTGTTGCTCATCCCAATTCACGAACATACGACGCTTCTCTTGGTCAAGCGGCTTCAGTTCATACGTCAATTTGATCTTGTAAGGATGTAGGCCAAGATCTTTTCGCAAAATCCGTCACAACGACGTCACAGAGATGCTCGACGCTTGAGAACGACGTGTGAGAGACTGATTTGGGTCTTCCTCAATTCATGCGCTAGCGGCAGCAATATTCTCGACTCTACGGGAACTTTTTTGTCACACTGGCACGGGAATATTTTGTACTGTGCCTGTGGACTCAAATTTTTCCACTAGACGCTCAATTGTTGATCTGGCAGGACAATTATGACGATCATAAATTGGACGTGGCGCTCTTAAAGTTGAGGCCACTGACTCCGAATTTCGGAAGCACATTTTAATAATTTCGACTCGTTGTTGGGTCGTATTTCTATCTATGATGAAATGGCAAACCTTACTGAAGAAAAATGTCAAGAAAGCGGTAAAAAATATGGCGTCGTTTGCTGTTCCTATCGGTCTTCTTTTGTAGCGTCCCTATTGAAAAACCCGATATAATTGCGCTTCATGGAAAAATAGTCTCATCTCCCTTTAACCTGCTGAAGAGCTGATTGATATACGGATTAGAGGTAGAGAACTGTCGATAGTATATCGTCAACTATCGATGGTTGTGAAATTACTATCGTCGACTATCGATGGCGCCGACTATCGATAGCTCTTCACCTCTAATACGGATACTAAAAGCTGGCTGCTACATGTTCCCATGGCAACGCTAACTGGCCTTAAATAAAATTTTTTAAATCAAAGCAAGCGACAAAAGTTGTCAAAAAGACAAAAATAATTTTTATTTACACAAACCAAAATAATTCGAAGCAAAACTATTGGCAATTAAATAGTCCCAAAAAGTTATCTTTAATTATTTATTTGAGAAAATAAAGTCGTTAACGCAAAGCAAAAATTAAGCAAATCGTAGTAAAGCATGTCTTTTTCTAAAGAAATGACTGTCCAGAAAGCGGGCAGCTTCGATGCTGAAACAATGGAATTCTCTTCAAAGCCATTGGAAGACGCTACACCGGGAAGGGTTGAAGAAGTGCAACCAATGAAATTGTCCAAGAAGCAAAAGGATAACCTTAATGAAAAAATCAAGAAGGAAAAATTAAATGATGAGGAGACTTATTGGAATTTGCAGAAACGAGTAGCCGCTCTGCCTACCGTTGAGCCGAATGAAAAGCCTGAAGTCGAGAAACAGCTAATTAAGGATCACGAAACCTATTATTTTAAATCGTTCGCAGAGATAATGCAATATATAGAGTCCAGAGCAAAGCAACTATCGGCATTGCGTAAGGATCGTCTTCCGGAAGAATGCCCTCAAGTGGACCCATATTTGAACTGGCTTAAAGATAATATGGAACTGTGAAGTGGCATAATACTTTTAATATGAAATTCTCGAAGGAGTATATCAGTTTTGATAAAATTCATATTCATTCGAAGACGCAAATTAAAAAATTAAAATATAAAAAAAAAATTGTACCTTTTTTTAGCGGGTTTATTCTAAGGTTCTAAGCTGCTGTATTTAAGTTTACAAGTTTTCAATCTTAAGCAATATTTTATGTGGCCGCTTTAAAACTCGTTTAAGCAACAATAGAAAAAATTTTGCACCGACCTTGAATATAAATGTTATCAGGCTTTTGTCATGTACTTTGTAGCACTTCCTTATTCAGCGTATTTGCTCAGCTTTATATTGCCAAATCGCCGAATCTCCGTATCGGGGCAGAGCAATCTCAGCGCCTGCTGTGCCTTTGTCAGGAGGTAATGATGGCAGGAAACACCGCCAATGTCGTTTAACTTGGCAAACGGAACGTATCAAGTTAATGTGTAATTAGGTTGGCACTCATGCAGGTCGTAATGATATCCTTCGTACGCTGCGAACTAAGGAAATGGGAATCTACAGACAACAGTCGGTCAGGTAGTAAATAATGAGCACCCATACAAAGACATATACATATATAGTATAGTATATAAAACAGCACGCAAGCAAAACATTTTAAATAGAGAGAACAAACGCAGCAACAACATCTGCAAGCCCAACTCATCAGATACAGATACACAGATACACAGATACAGATACAAAGACAGCTACAGATACAGAAACATCTTGGGACTTGCTGCAAGTAGAGACATTGTCTTTGTATTTGATGCTGATGCTGGCGCTTGGGATTGGGATTGGGATTGGGCTTGGGCTGGGGCTGGAGCTGACAGAGGCAGGTATTGAATTATTTATTGTATGTTATTATTATCACGCATACGTCGTGTGTGCCACAATGACTTGAAAGCTGGGCTGTGATTCACACGCTTGCTTGCTTGCTTGGTGTGGTGCTGGTGATTGATGTCCACAATTTGGGACATCACTTGGCAGCTCATCCCGCATATTTTTGCAACGCACTGTAACTTAATTGCAGCTGCTGTTTACTTTTTGCCGCCACTGTGTGCAATTGTTAAGCTTAACATTAATCATACGCAGCGGGTGCCGGCAGCAAAATCAAGGTGCTAGCAAGTGATAAATGATTAAGAACTTTTTACATATGCAATACAAAGTTTTCAGTGCAATATGCAGGTTCGTTTAAGTTCAGAAAAGAAACTGAAATAGAGTTGCAACTTTGTTGTAAACTGAACAAGAAAAAAAATTGTATTTTCAGTACTCTTTATAGGATCAACTCTAAGCAGAAGCAGCTGTGGCTGCTCATGTGACCCTGAACTCGAGGGGAGAGAACTCTCTGAACTCAAATGGATCGAACTTTCTGATTTCCGAGACCATACAAATTGAGATCATAACCTTAAAATATACAACATTTTTGATCTCTTACCTATCATCATTGGTTGGGCTTTTGCCTGTTGCAGGTTTCACCTTCATTTGTTGCCATCTTGGTCTTGTGTTCTCTAATAGCTCTGCCTTAAGTCCTCCGCATTTCGATCGACCCCATTCAACCAGCTCAATTACGGGCGAACTATTCTTCTGTCACATGTACACTGTCCAAGCGTTATTAGTTTTAGAGGATAGTTATATACATATGTTCCTTTAACTTCCATTTGGAGCATAGGGCGTCAACAACTATTCTTCGCCAGCGGACCCGGTTTTGTGCAAGGACTCTGAGTTTACTCCGTAATAAATTGAGAGTCTTAATTTCAGCTTCTGTTGAGCGTCGCCATTTGATTCGCGGTTTACCAATGCTGCATCCTGTTTGCTGCAAAGGACTCCATCGCAACGTCTGTTTTACTATCTGTCAGCGCCCTTTCTTAGCGTGTGGCCAATCCATTACCATTTCTTCTTCCCGATCACTGTAGCTACATCTTACTAGTTTGCCTTTCTAAGCAGCTCGCAGTTTGATTTCATGAGAGGCCAAAAGACTCTTATGATGCAGCGTAAGGAGCGGTTGAAGAAAATTTAAAGTCGTTTTATCATTGCCGATGTAACTTTAGATAGTTATCGCTTGCTCAAATAAGCTGGACAGCGGGAAGTCTCCTAAATTATATAGAAATCACAGCCATCCGGTAGGCAAAATTAATCTCGAGAGGCTTTTTGGAGTCTATTCTTAGAGCTGGAATAAGTCAGTAGAAAAGTGTAACTTGTGGAAGCGAACCCTTATTTTAGACGGTCCAGGGCATTGGCACAAGAGATGTACCCACGTCTGTAGCTCCTCCACATCAGCAGCTTCTGTAGAAGTCGTAAAGCGTTAAGTCTGGATTCCCATCATAGCTCTGAAAACGGTCGAGCATTGAGCGCCGTTTAGCCAGCAAAGAACCTTAGCTCTTTTCCTGCAGCTTTTCAGCCAAGATTGCCGTGACATCCAGCATGTGTTCGACGATTGTTTCCACATTTGGTGAAATGGTTTAGTAACCTCAGCTTAATAGTAGCCATACCTATAGCCAGACTCTCCTTGTCTTGAAGGAAGATGCTGGTAGTTCCTTGTCTAGCCAGTTCATTCGCAATGCAATTTCTCTTGATTTTACTATGTCCTGGGGCCGAGATGAGGTTGATTGAAAAATGTTTAGCCATCACCTTCAGCGGAGGACCGACAGCTGTTCACTGACTTCATGTACTATGCCAACGAGGCACTTTATAGCCGCCTTGCTGTACGAGTAAATACAGACGTTCTTGCTATTGGTCACTTTTTTATTGCTGTTAGAGCCCCCTGGATTGCCATGACCTCCGCCTGAAAATGACTGCAGTTGGTTTGGTAATCGGCTAGATGTGCTGACGTTGAGTTTTTCAATGTAGACGTCTTCGCCTACACGGTCTTCCAACTTGGCACCAGCCTCGAAAGTCATACTAGTGCTAGTCTGCCTTTGCAACAGCTGCCTTGAGCGTTCCAGTCAATGGCGCTGTACATGTGATCCTATGGTTCCATGGGAGAACAAAGGGTCGGAACGAGGTTCCTCCATTTCCCTATGTCATGCGCCAACCTCTTGACTTCGCTCCAGGTTTTGTTGGTTCTGAATACGTCAGCTTCCAGATTCCTTCACCAGGTCAGTGCTGGTCTGCCTCTGCAACGGCTGCCTTAAGGGTTCCAGTCAATGGCGCTGTGGGTGATGTCGATTGGGTCTTGCCTTAGCACGTGCCCAAGCCAGGCCCATTTTGCACAGGTCAACATTTGAAATTTTATTAGGCTAGAAAACTCTCTAGTTTTTCGAAGATAAAGATTAATTAAAGCTTGCAACGTTTGGAGGTCAGAGCCAGCAAGGTTCCAAAAGCCTGGACTTCACTTTGTAGTTAAATATTTTTTTTCCCACTACCTATGCTCATCTAGAATGCAAAAAAAATTACTATTTGTTTACAATTTTCGGCGCAAGTTATCCCACTCTAGAGCATATTAGTCTCTTACCGACTACTCACAATCTTTAAACGTTTGCACCCACCACTTGGCCCATTCCACAAGTACACACTTTGTAATCCATCTAGACATCTAGGCATCATCTCTATTAGCTGCCGTCAAGTACCAACTTACCAAATTGAAGGCACTGCAGCACGAGCTGCTACTTTGTATTATAATATCTTAAGTACCAGATCGGAATGGAGCAGTCCAAGCAGTGCACAGATGTGGAAGCTTCAGATATTATTAGTGTTAATTGCAACTAAGTGGAGGATTAGAGGTGGATTTTATGACATTGAGTAACCAGTCAATCAGCCAGCCAGCCAGCCAGAAGGCTAGCCAGACAGCCAGCCAACTTGCTTGAAAGCAGTCAGGTTAATACAGAGCTGATGGCAACAATGCCAGCAGCAGCGCAGCCATGTTGGCAACTCTGTTGCTGCAGCTATGGGCGTCTCTGCTGGGGCATCTCTGCTTGGTCGTCTCTGCTGGGGCTTATGACAGGCGTGACAAAAATGACAACGTTGACAATGTTGACAACTTTGTTGGCATGTTGCTGACGCTGTGGTAACCGATGAGGCAGATACCTTATGTGTTGGCCACACCAAGTAAGTGCCGCATTGGCTGGGCGGCTGCATGGAGCAGCTGTTTAGCTAAACAGCTGCTGACATGGACGCCATGTCTACGATTTCCGCTTTATTTCCGTTTCCGGCGCACACATTGATATCAACTGCTTACAGCTGTTGCTGTCAGTGCCGAGATGATACCTTTCAAGTTTAAGTTTCTTCTGTTTATGTTGGCTATTAACTTGAAATAATTTCATTTAAAGGCTCTTTAAATATTTTTGTTTATTTTTAGTTTGGCCATAATTAATTGAATTGTTTTTGGCCAAAATCTACACAGAGCGAGCTGCAACTGTTGGCAATTTGTTTGCTTGTTTATTTCCGCATAGGAATCACGTACATGTAAGCCAAAACATTTTCAGCTCCGTTTAATTTATTTGCCAATGTAAAACAGCTAAAGGCAGAGCTTTCAGTTTCCGGGGCAACAATTCAGAGAGACCCGGCCCTCCCCTGTCCCTCCCCCAGCACCTGCTTTGTATGTCGCGCACGTCACATGGAACGGCGACGCGATTTTCAAATTTTACAAAATGTTTTGCCAATGGCCAATGTTTCAAAGTCCACTCGAATTAATTTTTTTTTGGCTTAAATTTGTTGTAGTCAGAGTTGGTTCAAAAATGTTCAACAGTTGAAATATTTATAGTAACATAAAGGTTTATTAAATTCTACTGTTTAAAGTCGATTTGAACTTTATCGGAAGTGAAGACCATGTAATTTTGGTCCATTTAAAATTTTAGACTATTATATAAAATCTCAAGGGAACTAGGGGCGCAAACATATACATTTTTTTACATAGCCAAGTTAAAGAATGCCATACCTACCTCCAAACTCTGTCCGCCCGGAACAAAGTCGTGCTATGTTGAGTGCCTGGACACTCGGGAGTGGATAGTAACATGATCGCTGATGATCTAGCACGGCAAGATGCCTCCACTCTGACCATATTTCCTGCGCCATTTTGTGGTATTTGTTGGTTCACAATCAAAACCATTATAAGCAAATGGGCCGCCGGAGAACATAGGAGATACTGGTTCTCCCTTCCGGGGCTTCGTCAAGCAAAAGTGCGTGTCAAACCTCTGGATGCAATCAAGACAAAAGGTCTTGGCAGAGCGGACCAAAAGCTCCTGGTAGCTCAGGTGGCCACCACACTATCAGATACCATCTACAGAAAATTGGCCTATCGGACTCTTCGAAGTACAGGCTCTGTTTAAAAGACGATGAAACCACCAAAAATATTCTCTGTGACTGCCCAGCGCTGGTATGGGACAGAGCCTGTCACATGGGAAAGGAACGGATAAGTCCCTTCCATCTCAGGTCAATACCAACAAAAGACCTACTGCAATTCATGCGGAAAGCGGAAAGTCTTTTGCTTTATCTTAAGGGTATGGTACAAAAGACCTTTTGGTCGCAGTGCCCCAACTCTTTTATATAAAATAATTTATTTGTAATATATTGTTTTTTTAACCGATTTGATTATTAGTCCGCTGCAGTACCTGTTTTTCGCTGAGGCAGCCCTGATTAGCCTTATCACAATAAGCTAGCTTCCAGAGCGGTTGTTCAGGGGTTATCCAAAGGCTACTTGACTCAGAGTCGGAAAATTGTGACCGGATTCAAATAGAAAAAAATTTTGCTTCCATTACTGAAAATATTGTTATTTCAAAGGCTTGTTTTAGTTTCGTTTTTTAGGAACATCGCTTAAAGTCTCACAAAGCAATTGAACCGATATCTTGCCGGCGGATTTTTGCTCCGATTTTACGAATGTTGTAAAACTATTTATAGCAGAAAAGTGATAAAAGACTCATTTTGTAGATAATTTCATATTCTTCAATAGAGTAATTGGATAATTTTTCGAAAGCATTACCGATTTTACTGCATAAGCCGATTTTGCGAAAACACATGAAAAGATTTCCACTTTTTATTACGCTGGACCTGAAATTTGACAGAGCGATGAGCCATGAACTCATGCATCCGAATGTCAAGAACAAAGATTGGAAAAATACAACAACAGCTATAGCCATACATCGTACAATTTGACTTTCCCGTAACTGTAATCTGCATCAGGCACATGACTCCATTATGACGTCATTATGGTACTATTCGACCTAGAATCAGAATTTTCAGTAAGCTCATTCATGTGGATGCCAATAAAAAATCTACACCAAGATTTGGCACCCCTCAGTATAACAACTCGATATCCACTTTGTACAGTTTTAATTGATTTTTTGACGTATCTCTCGGTTCTCATTAACATCGTTAAAAATTCAGGACAGCTCGTAGGTATAAATGTAGTTTTGCCACAAAAAAATCAATGTTCCAAGTGGAAAATTCTTAGAGGGAATATGCGGAAATACAATTTTGTCGAGAAGAAAGTTACAAGGTTGTATAGTTAAAAAATCCTATCCTACTACAGCTCTTTTTTTTACATTGTCTCAGTTCCTACTGGATGCATTCGAAAAGCCGAGTGTTTGCAGCCATCTCCAGTCTTTGATTTCCATACGAATCTTCTAGGCACTCTCCATTATGCGTCTTTGTCTTTCGCATCTTCTCAAATCGTTGTGGATGCCTATTATGCGTTGGCTCAGTTCCCGCCACTTTGCGTTAGAGTCCGTCATAAATGCACTCAGGTCCTCGGGTGGAGGTACGCCCTCTGTTGACGTGGTGTACCTTGGGCAAAGGTACAATACTCCAGGTCTTCGTCGCACGTTTCGCACACCAGACAAAAGGAAATTTTCTCGTGTTTGAATTTGTGGAGGTATTTTCTATACCCACCTTGACAGTTTTTTACTCTGCGTAAGGTGGAAGTTGAGTTGGCCTTCCCTTCGATCCATCCAATCCTTGATCCTGGGGATAAGCCGATGTGTCCATCTTCCTTTAGTTGAGCCATCCCATTTGGCATCTGTGTGTGTGTGTGTGTGTGTGTGTGTGTGTGTGTGTGTGTGTGTGCAAACGATGGCTAATGAGAGGCGTGGATTTGTGGCTGGCCAATCTAAGCTGCTGCTAATGGCCAAGTGCGCAACGTTATAAATAAGTACTTACTTACATTCATATAAAATTGTACATAAGTCTTGTATATATGTCTAATATACATTGTATATACATATATAGATGAGATAAAGTCAGTCTAAAGCCCAAAAGCGTTATAGTATGGTTTGTTTTTGGCCATTTTAGAAATAAAGCACATTAGAGCCACTTTATAAAGCAGAAAGCAGCTGCAGCTGAGCAGCTAATCAGGATCTCAGGATTTGTATTTTTTTTTTATTGTTACTGTCATTTCCGGAGCTGCAGCCTGTGGGCAAAGGAAACGCAATTAGCTGCAACAATACTTCAAATATTTTAAAAATAAATTAATTAGTTGAAGAATAAGAACCTGTTTCGATTTTAAATAAAAATGCAGGAGTAGTTAAAAATAGTAAACGCTGCAGGGCAGCTAATCAGGATCTCAAGATTTGTTTTTTTTTTTTTTTTGGTTGCTGTCATTTCCGGAGCTACACATTACGCAGCCTGCGGGAAAAGGAAGTGCAATTAGCTGCAACTATCAAGCAATTAAAACAACTAAGAAATGCTTCAAATATTTTAAAAATAAATTAATTCGTTTTCCAATAAGGACATGTTTCGATATAAAAAAAAAATGCAGAAAAAGCTAGAAATAGTTGTTCAATAAATGCTGCAGGCCAAGCTTAATGGTTTATGCTAACTAATTCTTCCGAAAAAAAACTATTCTCAAGGATGTTCTTTAATTAGACTGGGTAAAATAAAGTCAAAAACTTTGTTTATGGCTTATAGTTTACTCACACACATTCCTAAAACTAGATATTACACGGGCACACTTTTTCGAGATATATTTTGGAGTGAGCTTGATTTGTGAAAAATGCATCAACTGAAATCAAAAAACAAATTGTTCGCTTGTATCATGAATCTTTTCATAAATTAAGGTTGACGAAATAAAAATTTCAAAATGCTGGTTGAGGAATTACTTAATCAAGAAAAAAAAATCGATTTTTGGGGTTACACAAAAGTTTGTGCATCTTTCCTCAATATCTGTAGTCTGATGATAAATAAAGGGCCTAGCCTTAGTAAGCAAGTATATAAGGGTCCGAATCTTCTTTACCAATGCAAAGATTTACAGTGGCATTGGAATGATATGCTGAAATGCAGTTTATAAGTTCTTCAAGTTTTTTCTTAGATCGAAGCATTTAAATTTTGGAACCTACTGTACCTGGCAATAAACAAGCTCTATGGCAACACCCAAAGCTTCATTTTTTATCAGTTTGTGTTGCCATGGTAACATGCAGCTTCCAGCTTTAAGTTCCTTATACTATATCATATACGCTCACTTCAACTGATCGGTTCCAAAAAAAATGTTTTTAACTCGTAAAACAGCCCCACTATAATTTTTAAAATGATAACGATTTGATTATCTTCAAAACATATAAATTTTATTTGCTTTAAAACTGATTCTGTATCTTAAGCGTACAGTCCTAAAATATAGCAAAACAATTAAGTACAAGAAAATGGGCCATCGACATTGCCCGTTTTATGAATATAAAATGTCATTTGAAAGTTCCATACATTCTTTGAGCCAGGCCAAATTTTTATTAACTTGAGGCTGTTCTTCCGGAACACTTTCCTTAGGCAATGGAATTAGTTGCTTTGGTCCGGACTCTACAAATTGCATTATCTCTGCTGCCGTTTTTAAATAATAGGGTTGAAGATCCTTAATTAGCTGTTTCTCGGCTGCTGCCTTTTGCATTGGCTCAACGGTAGGCAGAGCGGCTACTCGATTCTGCAATTTCACAAAAGACTTCTCATCGTCGTCTTCTTCCTTCTTTATTTTCAGATTAAGGTATTTCTTTTGCTTCTTAGCCACTTGCATTGCTGGCACTTCTTTCTCCATTTCCTGTTCAGGGACTTCCGAAAGCATTGTCCAAATGCCACTTGTTTGAGATCTGAAGAAGTCCCTTTCCTGGGCAGTCTTTTCTTTAGATAAAGACATTCTTCAATACGATGTGTTTAATTTTTGGTTTGAGTTCATGAAGTCTTTTTCTAGAACAATCTATTTAATATAACTTTTTCGGACTATTTTATTACTTACCGTTCTGGATCGAACTATTTTGGTTTGTGAATGTAAAAAGTATTTCGGACTATTTGACAGCTTTTGCCGCTTGCTTCGATTTAAAATAAATATAATTGAGACCAGTTAACGTTGCCTTGCATATGCGGATGATAATTGCCTATTGTCAGTAAAACACTCAGATATGCAAACAAAACTAGATGATCTGTGCGCCGAGTCGGGAAAATTTGGCCTTCACATACCTAGGCAGTATAATATCCGCTGAGAACAGTGCTGGAAAGGATATTCTGGCCAGAATAAACAAAGCAACCGGTGCATATGCGCAACTGCGCCAAATCTAGAATTCGTCACAAATATCCTTCCAAACCAAAATGAGGTTATTTAAATCAAACGTCATCTCAGTGCTGCTTCATGGATACGAGACCTGGCTTGTAACCGAACTTCTAACAGGAAAAATCCAAAGTTTTGTGAATAGATGTCTCCGGCGTATTCTTAAAGTGTGGTGGCCAAACGTCATCAGCAATGCCGACCTATATAAAAAGTGCAACCTGGAACCCTAGGCCAACACTATCAAGCTAAGGAAATGGAGATAGATAGGCCACACACTGCGGAAGGATGCGAAGGAAGTTTGCCGCCAAGCTCTTGATTGGACTCCCCAAGGAAGCCGCAAAAGGGGCCGCCCTAAGACAACATGGAGGAGGTCGCTATAAAAAGAGGTCGATGAATGCGGAAAATCATGAAACGAGCTAAAATTGCTAGCCAAAAATCGAACCAGGTTTTAACCTAGGTGCACGATTTATATATGTAATACTTAACGAAAAATACAGCCTCCAACTATATACTACAACACATTGGAAGTCTGTGTGTGAGTGAGTAGATACTGTAGCTACATAAAGCTGGAAACATTTTGCCTTGAACTTTGGGAACCCTCACGAATTCATTGCAACTTGTTCGAATCACGAAAGTTTTTTCACGCTGTTTTGCTAATTGAAGCTACATGGAGACGTCAAAGAAAGTGAGATGACTAATAATACTTTATACATATATATTTTATGTACATATATACATACATAAAATTTCTTAAAAGCATTAAATAAATTATATGCTCATGTGCATATAAGCATTAATATCGACGACACATGAACTTTAGATACAAATCAAAGCAATTTATGCTCACATAAAATTTCATACAATATGTTGATTAGGTCTGGGCAGCCCGAAGTACACGCGCTCTTTAAAAGCCATCAAATGTTAATAAGCCATGACTATCCAGACAATATTTATTAAAATATATCTAATAAATAATTTTGTTTTTTTGTTTTGGCTTAGAGTGCAATGGCATGGCCAATTTTCACATTAAGCTAAACTCTTAACTTAGATGATCCGTAATTAAAACATATTTTCAACCATACCATTTGGAATGATATATAACCCAGTGCACAAAAGTGCTACAAATCAGTTAACAAAATATTCTGGTATTTGTTACGTAGCCAAAAAATATACACGGAACAACATTTTTTTTAATTTTTTTTTTTTTGGTGCTTTAAGTGTTAAAGTGTTGAAAAACGCAAAGTTACGGTTAAAATCTAATTTGAAGATGGCAACACCGCGCTGTTTATTTTTGGCACTGCTTGCCTTTGCCTGCTGCATGGGAATTAATGCCTTTGAGAGTAAGTTTGCTGGGGTCTAAGGCCAAGTCTGTTCAATGTGCTTATAGATATTTCTATCGCAGAGTTCGGCCACGATTGTGATGATATAAACTGCGCTCCGGATGAGCACTGCATCATGTCCAATGCGGTCTGTGAGCATGAGCCCTGCGCCAGCTATCCCATGTGCTTGAAGACGGATAACGCTGAAGGTGCGTAGTACAGTGAAGCTTATGCTAGTAAGAAAGCAAATCTCACAATCTCTCAACCACACTCATGTACTGTCATCAAACACAAACAATTTCAGATCAGAAACAAAATCAGATTCAAGCAACGCCCGAACAAGATCCATTCGATGTCGCATATATAAACGATCTCATGATTGACTCTACATCCATCATACCCAGCACCAGCACCATCATAACTAAGCCGTACCGCAAACGTAATCGTAATAGTAACCATTTGACGCCAACTGACCCACAGGACATAGAACTCTTAAACGACTACGATACGCCTCATCAGCGTGCTGCTCTGGTGCGCTTTGAGCAACAGCGTCAGTCCAATGTCTTGGTCATTGTTGATGATGGCTCTGCGCAGCGCCCACAATACAATCCCTGCGCCTCTAATAGTCCCTACACACCGTATAATCCGTATAATCCCTGCTTGCGTCCGTTGGGCTATCCCACAGCGGCACGCACTGCACCACAGCTGGTGCCCGCCACACCGCCCTGCTATTACAATTGTTATCCACAATTAAGTGCACGCCAAGCGCCTGCCTCAATTCCTGGCCCCTATGGCCAATATGGTTATCCGTTGAACAATGCTATCAGACCCTCCTCCACCAACAACTATCTGCTCTATATCAAAATTTAGAGGGTAACACTATGCAATTTTTCTTTCCATGTTTCTGCTACTTCCATCACACACCAGCCACGGCAAGAGCAAGAGCAAGTGCACCACCAACCCCCCACACGCGTCTGCCGAGATCGCCTCAGTTAATATACTATCCACAGGGACCACCGCCACAGCAACAGTTACCACGTAGACAGGCGCCACGTCAGCAGTTGCAGCCGTATATGTCCTTCAGTACGGCCTATCCACCGTATCTGTTTTATGGCAACGGTCCACAAGGCGCCTCACGCCAAGCGCCCTATCAGTATAATAATCCCAATTTTAGTTACTACAATCCGGCCGTACGTTACAATCCGTACAATCAACCCAACTCCAATTCATACTATATTACTGTCAATTTGCCCTTTGCTGGCACATTCTCCGGCAGCGCCACTACATAATCCTAGCGTGCAATTTGTTTCCGTACCAAACTTCACTAGCTTACTCTTCTTCTCTTGATTTACCTTTGCAGCACATGTGGCTGAAAGTACAGTAGCCATAGTAACCACAGTTGCCACAGTAGCCCTAGACCCAGTACGCCTAGCAAACAATTCTTCTGCCTTCCATAATATTACGGCACGACAGATCATACTGCCTCCGCCGATGCCCATAGCAGCGCCAATACCGCCACCGCTGCCACTGGCGGGACCTTATCCTTATCCGGCGCCTGTACCCATTTATCCGGTACAGCCGTTACCACAACCAGTGCCTGTGCCGGTACCTTATCCGGTGCCCGTAGTGCCATTGTTGCCCCGAGGTCCTGCAGTGGTGAGCAGACCGTTGGTTATATTGCCCATGGGCATTGGTACGGCTACTGGCGTCTCGGCAAGCGCATATTATGGGCCCAGCGGGATTTATCCCATTTATATTATACCATACGCCACAACCACACAAAGACCTTTTTATAACTACTACAACAACTACAATAACTATGGGAACAACTACGGCAACGATTACGGCAACTACTACAACAACTACAATTACAACTACTATGGTTAATCATAGTCGATCACTTTACTATAGTTATGATAATCAATGCAAATCCTACCAACCAAATAAATACTGTACAAAAGCCAAGCTACTGGATCAAACGTTTTTTTGATTTCGCAGAATCCAAGAGGAAGAAACGAGAACTGCTTGGATTTGGCAAGCGTCTACAGGCAGCGCAGCAAGGTGGCGGCATGGGCGGTAATATGGGTGGCCAAGCTGGCGGACGTGTAGGTGGTGGCGGCGGTAATAACATGAATGGTCAAGGGGGAGGACGTGCAGGTGGAGGCGGCGGCAACGGCATGGGCGGTAATGGCATGAATGGTCAAGCGGGCGGACGCGGCGGCATGGGCGGCAATGGTCAAATGGGCGGTCAGACGGGCGGTCAGATGGGCGGTCAGATGGGTGGTCAGATGGGTGGACGTGGTGGTAATGGTGGCGGCGGTCAAATGGGCGGCAATGGACAAATGGGTGGACGCGGTGGTAATGGTGGCGGCGGTCAAATGGGCGGCAATGGACAAATGGGTGGACGCGGTGGTAATGGTGGCGGCATGGGCGGTCAAATGGGCGGTAATGGTCAAATGGGTGGACGCGGCGGTAATGGCGGTGGCATGGGCGGTCAAATGGGCGGCAATGGACAAATGGGTGGACGCGGCGGCAATGGCATGGGCGGCCAAATGGGTGGTAATGGACAAATGGGCGGACGCGGCGGCGGCGGTATGGGCGGTAATGGTCAAATGGGCAATCAAATGGGTGGACGTAATGGCATGGGTGGTGGTCCTAATGGCGGTGGTCCTAATAACAACGGCAACATGGGCATGGGTGGTGGTCCCAATGGCGGCATGGGCATGGGTGGTGGTCCCAATGGTGGTGGTCCCAATGGCGGCATGGGCATGGGTGGTGGTCCCAATGGTGGCGGACGGGGCAACGCTAACTGGGGCGGCAACGGTGGCCCCAGGAACAACAATAATAACTACAACAACCAAGCTGGCTGGGATGGACCCATCGGCGGGGGCGGCTATGCTGGCGGTCAAGTGGATTGGAACAGCAATGGCGGCTCATCCGGTCAAATGGGTCAATACTCGATGGGATATGGCCAAAGCTCCAGCTTTGTAAATGGTAAGCGAGTGTCGCAAACATCGTTGTACACGATCAATGGTCGTCCCTATGAAATGCATACCAACGCCGAAGGACAGCATATTCTAACGCCCGTCGCTGTTTCATCAGGCTCTGGCAGCAGTGCCTATAACTCTCGTACATCGCTGTCCCAACAAGCGGATGGCAGCTATGTGGACACCAATGGAAACGTCTATTATTCCTCTGGCAGTACAACTTTAGATCCATACAGATCGACTCCGTACTCCTCCTACACCACTCCATACTCCTCCTACACCACTCCATACTCCTCCTACACCACTCCATACTCCTCCTACACCACTCCTTACTCCTCCTACACTACTCCATACTACACCACAACAACGACTCATAGACCTCGATCAAGCTATAAGTGAAGACTTTAAGGCTAAAGGCTTTAAATATTTTGAAATATAATTTTTTTGTTCTTGAATAAAATCGAAATACTGCAGCATCAAGTGTGGAGTTTTTTTGCGGTAGATGGCGCTAGCAAGCTATTGTCACTAGAGAGCGTTAGCGTAATGCTCGCAATAGGAATGGCTGTCACTTAAGCATAAATGAAATAAAAATTAGTTATAAAAAAAAAAAAGTAAATTTCTGCAACTTGGGCTCGTCCGGGAATTGAACCCGGGACCTCCCGCACCCGAAGCGAGTATCATACCCCTAGACCAACGAGCCTTTATAGATATGTATTTATTTAACAAATATTAATTAATCTTCCAACTATAAATAACAAGGATATTTTTTGTTTCATTCAGTGGCTGATTCACGGGGTTGGCTTTTGAGTCCGGTACCCCGCCCCTCCGCACACCCTCCCAACCTCTTTTGTGACCTCACATATCCATGCTCTTCGAAGTGTAGAACTCCCGCTCACCAGTCCAAATCCTAGACCCGCAACTAGCTCCATCGATAATTTCAAACTGCCCTAATACTAAAAGTCTCTTTTAAGCTATTGTCTTTTCTTACCATCAAGGTCAAGAACAATTTTCTTTGTCCAGAGAGTCTCTTGGCTGTCAATTTCCGAGTTTTAATTAGTGCCAAGCAATCGATAGCATCTACCGTGTCCATGTTGGCAGCTGAAGTAAAATTGTGCTCGCTGGGATTGTCAATTTGGCATTGAAAGCCAACGCAGGATGAGTTCATTGCCTGTGCCTCGGCTGATTGCGCAACAAAACACACCACTGAGATTTTTCATAATACTTTTCATTTCACTAAACACGCCCGGGGTCAAATCATTCAGTCAGTCAGCCCAGCCCAGCCCGGCCAAGCCAGCCGGGGAAACAGCATGTGGGTCGGACGCAGTGCTGGCTGCTCTGGGCTGGAGACTGCGACTATGTGCGGCTTCCAGCTCCCAGCTCCCTCTGTGTGAGCAGAGGTTTTGTGCCCCTGATGACGCACTTTGTTTGTTATAAGCCATTATTTTCCGTTGTTGTCGACTGCTTGCAACATTGATAAACAACTCTTGATTGAAAACTAACAAAGCGCACGGCTCAGTACATTTTCGAATGCACCCAAAGGACTAAGTACTGAGCACTGACTACTAAGGACAAAGCATTGAGCGAGTACTGAGCACTATAGGATCACTATGTTGGAAGCGGAAAATGTGTGTGTAGCAGGCTGAACCGCATCATCATAACAAGATGGCGTCTGGGGCATAAACAATGGCAAAAGGCCTTCTGCACTAAATAGTGCAATAGACAAGCCGTCAGTGGATCTGTGTGTGTGTGGAATCATACACAGGATACACAGCCTTTGATAAAGTCTGGTTTCAAGCCATTTTCAGCATTATTTTGTAGCATACTTACAGCAGCAAAAACAAAAAAAAAGTTTTCAGACTCAGCTAAACTGCAGAAACTTTTTTTTCGCTCGAGGCATTTAAGCGGCTTTGTTGGCTAACCTTAAGATATCGGAAATTGTGTGCTTCTCTTTTTTTTTGCATCTCTTCAAACAAAGCTGTAGTTAGCGGTATAACACTTCCGGCTACAATAAACGTTTAATGAGTCGAACAAATTTACAGATACACTGCAATCGAGGAAATTTACAGATACACTGCAATCGAGGTTATGCGGCAACAGTCGAGATATTCCGACTACTAAATTTGTCTAATTTTTAGAATATTATCGAAAAATGTTTATAGAGATAAAGCCTGATGGATTTAATAATAAAAGTATATAAAAAAATTTTCCCAAAAAATACCAAGAATGATATCTGACATGCTTAACTTCAATGACCTAATAAAGCCATATTGCGTATACGTAATATTTTTAAAGACATATTTGTAATTACGGCAAAAATTGATTCTGCGGCAGCTGCAGCCAATCCAAAACCAGTAGTTGTAAGACAGGATTCAGTAGGTAACAAGCTAACTCCTGACATAGTTCGATTTCTCTTTGAGAAGCGACGACTCCGTAGGAAATTCCAGACCACCCTTCATCTCGCAGACAAGGCTATCTGGAAAAAGTTTGAAAGCGAACTTAAAGTGGCACTTCAGACTCTCAGATAGGACTAATTCGACGGAAGAAAACTTAATACTGGATGTAACCTATGGAAAGCTACAATCCTATCGAACTGTTCCTCTAGGGCGTCATGATGGGACTTACTGCTCAAATACAGAGGAACAAGCGGATACATTTGCTTAGCACCTCGAAGAGCGATTTACGCCTTTTAAACTGGTCACGGATGAAGAAGTAAGACAAACTCTTATTGATACACCATTCTAAATGACGTTGCCTGTTCGAACCATATTATTAGATGAGATTGAGGAAATTATAACAAAGCTTCCTAAGTCATGACAGAATATGTCATGTTACCATGCGAGCCTTGCCAAGGAAAGCTCTCCTTTTTATTACTTTGATTATCAATGCAATAATAAGAACACAGCACTGCCCTGCCCCATGGAAAATCGCTCTCATTGCTATGATCAGAAAACCTGGAAAAAAGGAGTCGGACCCCGAATCATTGCGTCCAATCAGCTTCTTCCCCACTCTTGCCAAAGTTTGGGAGACGTTGATGGCTAAAAGGATCAACGAACACACAATTTTTTACGTGGTCATCAATTTGGATTTAAGGAAGGACTGGGCAGTTTTGGGTTATTTTTCAACGTCAAACAAGCATTTGACAGAGTTTGGCTGATCGGTCTTTTGGCTAACATTCAGAACTTGCTTCCTGATCCGTAACTTGGCATATTGTCATACCTTTAGGACAGAATACTCCAAGATAAAATCGTTATCACGCTTTTCACTGCCAAGCTGATGAGAGCTGGAGTACCTCAAGGAAGCGCTCTTGAGCTGCTTCTTTACAACCTGTACACTGATGATATACTTACCCCAATGGAGTTAGTGCAGGGTGTTGTAAATGACAAAATACTAATCGCTTCGACCTGGCAATACGAGGTGTGTTCAAAAAGTATTGTGAATTTTGAATTTTCGTGGGTTACGTTTATTCGAATTTCGATTTTTTTGTGGCGTTGATACTTATGTGTCTCACTTATGCCGACAAGCTCGGCTATTTCGAATGTTCACTTAATTGTTGACAGCTGCTTTGCTTGCACGTGTTTTGGCTCGTCTTCGATTTTTACCTATTCAAAAAATGGATCAAAGAACCTGTATTATATGTTGTGTGAAAAACGAAAAGAAGTGCGCGGATGCATTCCGAATGTTGGCTGTGGCAAAAGGAGAAGCTACCTTGGACCGAAGCAACGATTATCGGTGCTACAAAATGTTCTCCGAAAGCCGAGAAGATGTGAACGACGAAGAGCGTGCCGGACTCCCAAGCACTTATACAACAGACGAAAAAATTAATGAAGTGAAGAAAATGGTATTGGCCTATCGTCAAATCACCCCTACAGAAGTTGCTGAGGACCTAGACATATCGATTGGCTCGTGCCATTCGATTTTATCAATGATTTGGGCATGAGACGGGTCGCCGCGAAATTCGTCGAATGAACATTGCTAATGAGATGTTAGACTCTGCCCGCGACGACCCAAATTTGCTACAGAGGGTCATAGCTGGTAACGAATCGTGGGTATATGGTTACGACGTGGAAACCAAAGCTCAATCATCTCAATGGAAACTGCCGCAGGAACCAAGACCGAAAAAAGCGCGCCAAGTTCGGTCGAATGTGAAAGCTTTGCTTACAGTTTTCTTTGATTGCAGGGGCGTGGTGCATCATGAGCTCTTGCCACAGGGTAGAACGGTCAATAAGGAATATTACCTGCAAGATATGCGTAATTTGAGCGAATCCACCAGAAACGCCCTGATTTGTGGAAGAACAAAAATTGGCTTTTGAACCACGATAACACCCCTTGTTACCCATCGTTGCTTGTGCGCGACTTTTTGGCCAAAAACAACACACTAATGATGATGCCGCAGCCACCGTATTTCCCAGATCTGGCCCCCTGTGACTTTTTCTTGTTCCCTAAACTGAAGAGACCCATGAAAGGACGACGCTACGCTACGATTGACGAGATAAAGACGGCATCGAAGGAGGAGCTGAACAAGGTTAAAATAAATGATTTTTTGAAGTGCTTCGAAGAATGGAAAAACCGTTGGCACAAGTGTATAATATCTCATGGGGATTACTTTAATGGGGACAAAATAGATATTCATGAATAAATAAATAATTTTTGAAAAAACACGAAATTCGCGATACTTTTTGAACACCCCACGTACATCCACCAGCTTAAGAGCTGGACTCGCAGGTGGAATGGTATCTTAAATCCGGCTAAGTGTCAGTCGGTTTTATATACTTTAAGGAGGAAGACTCCACCCGCAGTCTTACAAGATTTTTTAAAATGGTGGCGATTCTACAATGCGCTAAGTCTCTCAAATTTATAGCCAAAAATGTATGTAAGATTTGTAAAATTAAAGTTAACAATAAGAAGTTCAATAAAATTGCATTAAAATATTTAATTTGTCATAAACATGATGTAAGCTGCTTTAAAATATTATTAAATAGAGTGCAGCAACAATTAAGTATACGTAAGAAACTGTCCTAAGCTTGATGCAAGCTTCTTAAAACATAAAAACCAAACAACAGTTTTTGTAACTTCTTTGTTTATTTTTAAGAACTTTTTTGCGCACTGCACAATTTTCTAGTTTTTGTTTGTTTGTTGTACTTGAAGACCAACTTTCAAGTTCAGTGCCAACCTATAACCAATTTCAGCAATACAAATCTTACTAATTGACCAAGTAACTAAGTCTTATAACTGCAACTAACGAAATAATTAATAGAAACTTGCTGAAAGTGACATTGCGGTTGCCCTAAGCTCCTTATCAGCAGTCTCTGGCCAGACCGACAACTACTTTGCCAGAAAGTTGCATCTTTGCCGGAAAAAGTGGCCAAGTTTTGGGTTACTTGTAAAGCCTTTTCAAACTTTTCTAATGCCTAAACATTGGTGTGCAAATTGGATTTGTGCGAAAAGTGTATGAAAACTTTTGCCAGAGCTTCTTCAGGACTCTACGGATTTCGCTGTATTAAAATTCAATTATCGCTTTCAAGTTCAAGGTTCCCACTGATGCGCAATTAGACGTGGAAATTAAAAACTTTATTGCAAATAAACAATTGCGTGTGTTTGTGACGTAATGTGGTATATAAGGTAAGGCATGTAAATTGATTACAATTTACTACTATTGGGTAGGTTTTTATTCAAGAGAGTTTGTTTTAAAAGGTATGCATTGCTATAGACCTATTTTTTAGAGCATTTACAAAGATATCTCAATATAAAGGTTAAGCTGGGGCAAATCCGACCCAGTAACTGGCGACGTATTGCTACTGACCATTATTTACACTTGAGTTTTGAGCACACCACGACAACACTAATATGAGCACGATAAGTATAGCCGATTTTTTTTTGAGAATCAGGTGGGGGTCGGGTTTGCCCCAGCTTACCCTCATCAATATTATATACATAATATATGAACGCTTACACGAGCTCGCTAAATATTGTCATTATTGAGTAACAGTCAGAGGTCGAGCATACCCCACCATATCCTATTCAATGCTATATATGTTACCTCCTAGAAATTATTATATGTGCATAAAATTATGAGCAGAGGAGCGTTAATTTTGAGCATTCAGATTTCTAGAGACACCGTTTATTTCCGATTTTCAAAAAACAACCCTCCTTGATTTTGCCGATTTAGATATCGTTTCCTTAAGCTCTTTTAGCTTTCATAGAAATAAATCACATATCCATTAAGAGTTATTTGCTCCATTAGTCCCACAATGACTATTGTTAGAAAAGTTTCAAGAGAGGGATGATTGGATGCAAAGAACCCCCCTTAAAAGGGCACGAGCTGACGATCTATACTAATGGTTCGAAGATGGGTGAAGGCACAGGTGCAGGTATCTTCTCTGAAGGGATTTCATGAGCTATGTCAGAGCTCTGGTTGAAAGGGAATGGGACATGATGACCGCTTCTCGCCTCTTCCGAGCACTCTGGCTCTCTGATATGATGCAAAGTGAACATCTGAACTTCTGCGCATTCAAAAAAACAGGACTGGGATGGTGTTAGGCGTTATTAAGGGGCACTGCAGCATAGGCAATATGTCTGAGAGGTTGCACGTTCCCCATTACGATTTCTGTCGAAGCTGCAGAGATGAGAAAGAGACAGAAAGCATCCAACACCTTTCCCTTTTAAAGCACCTTAAAGTCATTTCCAATAAATCAATAGCTTAATTCCAACGAGATTGTGTTTTTCTTTAAAAATTTCTGTATTTTATACGCATAAAAGTCCGAGGACCTTTACGAGTTCCATAAAACATAGAACCAAGTTGCTTCCGTGTCCATATCAGGCAACAATTTAGTAACTGTCTGTGCATGTCGTTGCTTGTCTAGAAGTCTATATACATACACATACATAAGCACATATATACATACATATACATAGTGTATGTCGATTTTTGCTACATAGCCTGTGGCCATGCTCGTCACATACAAATCCCTCGCGAGTGCAAAGAGAGAGCTAGGGATTATGTAAATCAATGTATACACTACTTATGCATATACATATGTATATGGCTATATATGTATGTATGTACTTACGTCTATGTATGCAATTTTGTGTGCCTTTTTGTGTGCAACATACAAAATGCAACAAAAGGCAAACACACTGCGCATCTTGGTTACATGGCTGTTGACATGGCCAAGACAAAGACAAGACTGGGAGGATTTAATGAACACAAAGCAGTGGCGTGGATAGCCTTAGGTATTGGTGGGGGTATGACAAAATATGGCAAACAAGTCAGTCAAAAGGCTGCGCTTGAAGCAATATCAGATGCGATTAATGCCGGCCTTTTGTCTAAGGTATGAAAGATAAATTCAACATATACATATAAATGATTCTTGTCAGATGCTGCAGTCTCAGCATTGACATGGATTTTTACAGCGAATTGAATTATTCATGCTTTCCTGGAAAGAAGTCGTCATAAGCCAGGAAAAACCAAATAATGCTCAGTCAGATTGATTTATTTGGCTGCCTTGTCAAAAATGCGGAAGCAACTAATTGGGAATGGACTTAAAGCTTCCATGGCTAAGCTGCTAGAACAAAAAATTTGTATTTGGAGCTGGTGACTAGATTAGCTGAGTTTGTATAGGCAACTCAGATAGTGACTGAGATCACCCAGAGAGACCATGAGGTTCATTGTGTTGCCTAATTAAAAGCGGACGAAAGGAATTGAAGAAAGGAAGGGATAGTGGAGGAGGATCAAAAACTGTACATCCCTTACCGCCTAAGTCTCTCATGTTACAGAACCATTTTGAGAATTCGACAAAAGCAGCCAGATCCGCTGTGGGCGCGTAGTCTAGACTAGCCAGACCATCAAAGAATGGATTACCCAGAAACTGAGTTCGTCTTCTAAGAAGTGCCGAGCAGTCGCAGAACAGCTGTTGGATGCTTTCTGTCTTTTTCTCATCTCTGCAGCTACGGCGGAAATTGTGGTGGGGAACGTGCAAGCTCTCAGCCATATTGCCTACGGTGCAGTGCCCCGTTGCAACGCCTACTACCATCCTAGTCCTGTTTTTATGGAAGCGCTGAAGTTCAGATGTTCGCTTAGGAACATCGGCCAAAATTCTCGGGACATGCGACAACCGGACACCTTGTCCCATTTTCTTTGCGCCAGAGCTCAACCCGTCTCCCTGCTTTGCGATATGACGTCCTGTAATGCTCTTTTATCTGCAGCGCTGAGCCGTGGGACACCTCGTTACCAGGGACACCTGAGGGACCTGGAACCTAGCAGAGGGTTATTGAGTGGTAATGGATACGGTTGAGCGCTAGCGTCGTATTACGGATCAGTTTACTCTTTATGGTATGCGATGACAGCGCTTTAATTGCAGCCTTACTATCAACAAGAATTACAATGTTCCTTTGACTTTCGTCCAAGGTGCCAATAAGTCAAGCCGCTTTCCAGACTGCGTATATCTCCGCTTGAGAAACGCTACACCACTCGGGGAGGCGGAATGAAAGCTTCGTCGAAATCTCTTTAGAGAAGATGCCAGCTCCAGTGCCAGTATTTATCTTCGAACCATCATTATAGATCGTCGGCTCGTTCCCTTTAAAGGTGGCTCTTTGCATCAAAACTGCGACAAAGTTGTTGTTCCATTTCTGAATCGTGGAGCAGTATTCACTATCCCCGGTCGGCAGAGGTACGCCTAACTCTAGTAAGATACTGCTTAGAAAAGGTGACTTTTTAGACATTTAGTTGATAGCAAGAGAGTTATACGACCTACAAACACACTTTAAATGCCATTGTACTCATAAGCTACAAAAATTAAAATAAACTAAACATTTTTTTTATTGTTTTTATTTTTTGGTTGAGTTCATAATTTTGTGTCCATTCTCACAGCTACATCTCAGATATCGTTTCCCATGAACGTTTCCATCATTAGATGGTTCATATACGTTTTTTCTTTATTCCAAGTGGTCTCTCGTAAGGCTTGTGTTTTTCTTCATTTTCACAACATGCATTTTTAATTCCATTAAACGACGGTTGTAAAGTCTAATTTCCTTCTTATGCTGTTCCTGCAAAAAATTCCCCGTATTTTGCAATTTGGCCTCATAATGGGACTTCATGCGCATCATCACTAGATCGTTCAAATGTCTCTTTTCTCTATTTCAAGTAGTCTCTTGTGAGTCTTGAGTTTCCTTTAATTTCATAATCTTAATTTTTGCTTTCATTAAATGACTGTTCTGACGAGCAATTTCCTTCTTATGCTGTTCCGGCAACGTATTCACCGAATGATAGAAGTTGAGACTTCATGCGCATCATCATATCATAACTATTCGGAGTACTCCCATCATCGTTCTCAAATTTCATTACTTGAAAATCTTTTAGTTTCTCATCTGAATTGGCTTGAAGCTCACGAAAATACGTTAATTCTTCATTTTCATAAATTGACTTTTTTTGTCACTTATTTATCCCCCTTAATGGCCCGCCAACTAAGCCACTGACATTAGCTACTGTATGCAATAAGTATGGCGTTAATGATGTCAGGGATTTGGCCAGTACTGATGAAGACAGCAATCAAAATGCAAAACATGCAGCTGCCAAGTATGTCTCCCTCCCCCTTCCAGTGCCACGCCACTGCCCACCACAACATTGATGACTAATTTCAAATATTGACGAACTGCCGCCGTTAAGTGGCGCCGCGCCTGATTATTTCACTTATATGCATAATAATATATACTATATACTATATGCATATACATATATACTATATATATGTATTTATGTGGGCATGCCAGCCAAAAGAGATTAAAACAAATCTTGTTGGCTCTACTTTGGTTTGGTGGCCAACTGATGCTCATTAATCATAGGATTGGCATATATTGAATTTTAAACGCCTGCCAGAGCAGATTTGTACAACAAATGCCAAAAAGCCAAAATGCCAAAATCCTCAAATGCCCCAAAAGCCAAGAGCAAGTGGCATGAGGCATGTGGCAGGCGGCAAGTGGCAAGTGACTGTGGCAGCAACAAGCCTCATTAATGTTGCCCCAAAATGTCAAATAAGTGAAGGATATTGCTTTATTTTATGCCATTTTATTCGTACGCACACTCACACACACACATATGTTATACGCACAATTTCCCCTCCAGCTTGGACGCTGCTCCTCACCAGACACCATTGTGATTGTGGTGCCAATGTCGATGTCGCTATCGGTGTCGACATGGATGTTAACCTTCATGTGCTCTCCAGAACTTGCCTAACGATGTTTTTTCTGAGTAAGTATTTCCGGGTTTATATTGGTAGTAGCGCTGCATCACTATCGTCCTCACCGCCGAGTCTGGATGAAATCGTTCTTGCCATCAACGATCTAAAGCATGGGAAAGCCTCAGGGAGATACGATCCCTCCTTAAATCCTCAAAGCGGACCCATTAATAACGGCTCGCTATCTGGACCCTCTCCTTAAGGCGATTTGGCGTGACGAGAATCTACCAGATGAGTGGTTGACGGGTAGCCTGGTCAAAGTTCCCAAGAAAGGAGACCTCTCGTTATGCAAAAATTACAGAGGCATTACTCTCATCAGCATCCCATCGAAAATTTTGTCCAGACTGCTACTAAATAGGATGCAAGCACATCTAGAACGATCTTTACGTAAGCAACAAGCAGGTTTCCGATCAAATAGATGTTGTGTTGACCATATTGTATCCCTCCGTATCATCATGGAGCAACTAAATGAATGGCAGTCCAATGCTCATGCCTGCTTTGTTGATTTCAGCACCGCGTTTGACAGCATAAGCAGAGTTTGTATCTGGAACTCTTTTTACGCCAGAGGTGTCCCGAGTAAACTTCTTAACATCATCAAAGCTCATATGATGGGTTTGAATGCAAAATTTTACACAACAAACAACTATCCGACCCGATTTGCCACAAAACCGGCGTATAGCAGGGTTGCCTCATGTCTCCGCTGTTATTCCTTATTGTTCTCGACGACGTGGTGAACAAAGCATGAACAGGAAAACATGGTGTACCATGGAATTTAAACGAACATCTTGAAGAACTAGCATACGCCGACGACATCGCCCTCCTTGCCGTCAAAAGGTCGGACCTGCAGTTGAACCTGGATCAGCTCAGCGCTCGCGCTGGCGAGGTCGGCTTGAAAATAAACGTTAACAAGACCGAATTTATCTCGAACTGCGACGATAATAACGTCACAAGTTTCACAGTGTATGGGAAAGGACTCAATCTCAAACAGGATTTTTGCTACCTTGGCAGCAAAATAACTGCAGCAGGCGGTTCATCCGCTGATATCGCCAACCGTATAAACAAAGCCCGCGACATCTGGTCATCTAACGCGATATCGGTCAAGACAAAAATTTCGGACTTTTAACTCCAACGTAAAATCCGTCCTGTTATATGCTTGCGAGTCCTGGTCGCTTACATCGGTCCTGATCCAGAAACTGCAAACCTTTGCCAACTCATGGTTACGTATAATCTTAAGGATTTGGTGCATCCCAACTCAACTTTATCTCATTATCTTTTTTTATTCATTTGATAAACAGCTAAAAACTTTCAAAATTTTAGGCGTGCCTAATTAAGGACACTTGCTGCACCTAAAGGTTAAAGCTGAGGCTGTGCCTGCTCTTGTTCTCATTGTTGTTGCTGCAGCTGACTCTCTTGCCGCAGCTCAAGGCGCTCTCCCCAACAACAACACAAAGGATGACAAGCCAAAAACACAACAATAACTACAACAACAAGCAAAGGGCAGAATTTGAAGCAGAACTAAGCAAGACAAGACACACATACATATACAGCATAATAATACACACACACACACAAATACACACACACACACTAACACAAAACAAGTGAAGTAGAGAGAAACAATAACAACAACAGCAAAGCGAAGAAGCAAGCAAAATACAAATAATAATAAAAGAAGTTAATGAGATTGGAATACAATAAAACTTAAGCGCATTTTTATACCCTAACAAAGAGCATGTCCCTTTGATTAAGGACACGAGTACTTGATAATAAGAATAAAGTGCGCCCATTTTGGAGGTTCTTGGAATTTTATTTTAATACAATAATTGATTGGTAAGAAAGGTAAGCTAAAGAAGAAAAGTAAGAAAGTCATAAAAAACATATAAATTATTATTATTATTATTGGAATATAAAGGGATAATCTAATTAATTTATTAAACAATTTTAATCCATGGTATTAGTATTCAGTTTTAAAATTGGCAAAAGCGTAAACTGATAAATTTCTTCAACTAGTTCTTAAAACTAAAACTCTGGCTATAGATTGATGCTTAAGAGTACTCGCACTCTAAAGTAAGAATCCTGCGAGCAGGGATAATATATTTTTTTATTCATATTGACAGAAAGGTTCCGCCTGAGAGAAACATAGAATATTTCCATATATTTATAGAGAACTTCTTCATAATAAAAATGTTTTAAATTAAGAATGTGATTGCTTAATAAGGTACTCCATAGTTTTAATATAAATAGCTCGGGGGTTTTTGTTGAATTTACCCCCAAAATGAAATTTACAATTTTTCATTTGTTTTTTTTGTTTACTTTCGATTGTGTAAATATAATAGTATACGCAAAAAAAGGCTAGGCCTATATCTCTAATTGAATTTAAATATTAATTGCATCATTAAAATAATAAATTAAAGAGAATAATTAAAATTAACAATGTCTAATGGGTCACTAAATAGACGATAAGAATGAGAAAAAAATTGCTTTTGGAAAAATTGCGTATGGGATATAAAACAAATTCAGCCTGAAAAATAATAAAAAAATACATACATAAACAAATAATTTATATATGCGCCATTTGAATGTGGTCGATGGAAATATTGAATAACTTTGACAGATTTCAACCGATTGACATCGTCGAACACATTTTGGAAAGGTTATTGCATTACAATTTTAACCATGAATCGATTCACGCCCAAAGAACGCGCGGAAATAGTGACAATGTTCATTAAATGTAATCGTTCAGTTGTTGCAAAACAGCGTGCGTATCGTCAAAAGTATCGCGGTCGTTCTTCGCCTAAAAGTGACACTATTCGTCGCTTAGCTTAAAATTTCGAGAATCACGGGTCTGTAGCGGACCGTCCACATTCAAATCAACCACGTCCTCGACGATCAAATGAAAATATTGAAGCTGTTCAACGGAGTGTTGCAGAGAATCCTTCTGTCTCGTACCGCCGCCGGTCTCAGCAACTAAACATCAGTGGAACTACTTTGAGGAGGATTCTGAAAGATGATCTGGATATGTTTCCATATAAAGTGGAGTTAACCCAAAGATTATTGGAAACAGACAATCCGCGACGCGTGGCTTATGCCAATAACGTTATTCGAGTGAGTGAATCGGAGCCCGATTTTTGGGAGCGAATTTTAATGACTAATGAGGCCCATTTCACGCTATCTGGCACTGTAAATAAACAAAACTGTCGCATTTGGGGGAAAGAAAATCCTCATACTATCCATCAAACTCCACTGCATGATCAGAAAGTGACTGATTGGGCCGGTGTCTGCTCAAAAACCATCATCGGTCCGTTCTTCTTCAGAGTTGAGGAAACTGTTAATGGGGATCGGTATCGATGGATGTTGGCACACTCTGTTTTACCAGAAATGCGTGAAAAAGGTCTTAAAGGCTTTTGGTTTCAAGAAGACGGCGCGACATGTCACACCGCGAAATCAACGATGAACTTCTTGCGTCAAAAGTTCCCAGGACGTGTGGTATCGAAAGGGGGGGATATTGACTGGTCACCGAGATCGCCCGATTTAACGGCACCGGACTTTTTTTGTGGGGATTTTTAAAAAGCAAAGTGTATGCCAACAATCCGAAGACTTTAGACGAGCTTAAGGACAATATTCGACAAATCACTGCGATATCACCCGAGATGCTGGCAAATGTCATGGAAAATGCCAGAAAAAGAGCTGAATTTTGTATCCGCAATAAAGGAGATCATTTGATTGATGTTGTTTTTGGCAACTGAATGGAAAAAATTGTAAAGCTTCTAATTTTATAAAAATAAATAGTTTTTCAAAATCGATTGAGAATTGTTCAAGTTATTCAATATTTCCATCGACCACATTCAAATGGCGCACCCTGTAGATAAATAAATAATTTAAATTTGGATTTTATTTACTCTTTATAAATTTGCAATTGATATTATTTATTTGTGTATTTATTTATTTTTAGTTTTTTTTTGTGTTAAAGTAGATTTCGATTTTATTCACTTATTATAAATTTGAAATTATTTATTTATGTATTATTATTTTTAGATTATTTTTATTTAAAGTAGATAAATAAATAATTTGAATTTCGAATTTACTCACTAATTATAAATTTGAAATTGAAATTTTTTATTTATGTACCTATTTATTTATTTGTAGATTATTTTTATTTAAAAATAGATAAATAAATAATTTCGATTTTATTCACTAGTTATTAATTTAAAATTGAAATTATTTATTTATGTATTTATTATTAATTTTTTTTTTATTTGAAATATATAAATAAATAATTTCAATTTCGATTTTATTAACAAATTATAAATTTGAAATTATTTATTTATGTATTTTATTTTTGTATTTTTTTTATTTTTGTATATTTTTTATTTAAAATAAATACATATTTTTAATTTCGATTTTATGTACTATCTATAAAAATGAAATTTAAATAATAATTTATTAGTGTATTTATTTATTTATTTTTTAAAATTATTTAAATATTTAATTCTTCCTTAATTATAAAATTATTATTATTTACTTATAATATTGAATTTATCTATTAATATATTTTTTAATTATTTATATATTCATTATATTTATAATATTTATGCATTAGGAATACACGTAACGTTTCATTTTCTTAAAATACGGCTAAATTAATTATTTTTTCTACTGTGTTATAAAATTATACTGAAAATATATATATAATGGCATAAGAGTCATAAAATGCGGGGAAAAAACTACAAAAGTCCATATGAAATAAAAAATAAATAAGATATTATGTATTAAAACAATTTCTGACACTTTAAAATAAAATGAGTAAAAATTGGTTTTGTGAAATCCAAAAAACCACTTCATATTTCTTTGTAATGAAATTTTTATACTTCGCCTAAATTGTTTGTTTAAAAATAAATATTCCAAATTTATTAAAATAAAGAGTTCAAGACGTTTAGAGAGGTAGAATTTTGATTACAAAGTTAGAAATGATACTTAAATTATATTTACCAAATAGTTCTTAACAATCTTTATCAGATTTGTATTATTTTTATTTTCTATTCCTTATTTTAATTTTATGACAATTGTTTGAAAGACTGTCATTTGTCCATTGTAGTAATAATAAGTTTAATTAATAATTTAAAAAAATGAAAATGCGTTATTAACTCAAAGTAATAATTTGTAAGCCGGCTATATAATAAGAGGTCTCGATTCCAAAATAAATCTATTTAAGTATTGAAACAATCACCTTAGACTTCAGAAAAGGACAAAGGAAAAAATTGGTAACTTGGTATTAGGATCTTTTAATGGGATGCCTAGCCCAAAGCAATTGCTGTTTTCAATGATAAGTTGGTCCATAAAATTATATTTGGTTTCAAATCTGAAGACTATGCAAAAGCTTTAAGAACAAATTAGACAGCGCAAATAGCGAACTTACTTTTTAATTGGAACTAAGTATGTACCGGCCAATATTAGGTATTCGAAAAAGCTTGGATACAAATTGTCGTTAGATAGCTCTTAAATGTAATATCTCTGGAAATATAAATTGGAAGTACATAGCCGGTACAAAAGGAGCATGCTAGGGAACTAGTAATCATCATTAACTATTTGAAGAAAGTTGGATACACAAAGAAGCTCGATATTTGGGTGCATCACTTCTGAAACGGAACGAAATCGAACCATTTCTGAAGCGAATGATTACGGGTGATGAAAGGTGGATCAGGTGCGACAATAATGTGAGAAAAAGATCAGGGTCGAAGGAAGATGAAGCTTCGAAAACGGTAGCAAAGCCAGGATTAAGATAACTAATGCTGTGTATCTGGTGGGATTTGAAAGAAATAGTTCATTATGAGCTTCTATAATGATTAAGAATATTTACCTCTTAAGCACATAAGTTAAGACCATGGTTACGAATATTCGTCACCCAAGGCACATTCGCCAAATCAACTCCAAATCGATCACCATTTACATTTTATTTATCTTCAGCTTAGCCCTTATTCCAACCAGCGAGGAGTGGAATATAGGTGTACCGGGCCTAGCTGGCTCGATAAAGATTTACACGGATGGTTCCAAGCTAGACGAACATATAGGCGGAGGCGTCTATGTTGAGGAACTCAACGTTAGAACGACTTTGCGACTTCCGGAACACTGCAGTGTCTTTCAGGCAGAGGTCACTATAATCGAAGAGGCTTTGACAACAGCAAGAAACCTTCAAGTACGGAAGAAGAACAATAATAAGGTATCTACTCCGGATCGCGATATTAGGGGCACTTCGCGTATGCCGAGCTTTAGGCAACCGGACGGGTCACAGGTTGCGGATAGTGAAAGGACTTCAGATATAAAGGTTAGCTGCGAATAACCAATAAGCAGTCCCGGACAGGGTTCAGTGGCTAGGAGGGGAGAGTCTCAGAGAGGTTTTTGGGTGGTACCGAATCCTTATAAACCCTGAGTGTCTAATATTCTCCTAGCGTCATGGCGAGTGATTTGGCGCCATTCAATAACCAATGCCACATGAGTTGGCAGACTCGTGTTGAAGGCACGGTAGCGGAGGAGCTCCTCGCAAGCCAACGATAGCGTCCACAGACTTCCCGGAAGTTTACTGCCAACATGTGCTTAGTCATCAGAGGATGTTAGTTCCTACTAAGCTTACGCTTTGTGCTTATAACTATCGCGGAAAAACTACCAACCTGAATAAGAGTTAATTTAAACATGGATCAAAACGTATTGATTAGAAAGTCTCCAAGGGGTAATCGTGTTTCAAGAAATCCCCCTGCTCCGGCAGCCTGCACATCGGATTTGGAGGTGCAAAATTCATGTCACATTAACACAAATTCACCTATAGCAGAAACCTCAAAAATACACAAGAACCACCGAACCAGGTGGAAGTGCTTTATTGAGGCCCTATGCTCCAACCGGAGATAAAGGAATTGATGATGATGATGACTCGGACGAGCCAGGCGGCTGTTAAGTCCCTAGCTTCGATGAATTCATTCATAAAGTCAGTGAATAACTGCCACTTGTCCCTGGAGGAGATGGCTGAGCAGTTTGCAATTCACCTCATATGGGTTCCAGGATATAGGGACATCGAGGGTAACTGTATTGCGGATGAACTGCCTACACAAGGAACTACCAGCATCCTCCTTCAGTACAAGCAGGGCCTGGGTATACCCATGCTGCAAACTAAGACTATTTCGCTCGTTGTGCAAACCAAACGTGGAATCGGACATCGAATACGTGCAGGATCTCACGTCAAACTCAGGTCGACATACTGCAGTAAAAGAGCTAGGGAACTTCGCATGCCTGAATAGAACCCAGTTCTCGACTGTCATCCGGTGCAGATCACAGGACACTAGCTGGTGGGAATGGATCACTGCATTCAGGCATCAGAATGCTCGCCTATGTCTCACCTGATATAGGTGGAACTCTGTAACGTGATTGGAAGCAGTGATTGAATGGCTCAATGATAGCGTTTGTATCCACAGAAGGGCCTATTCTTGGTCTAAGTGAGTGCGGCTTTACGGCTTCCGCCCTAAGCATATATTCAGTTATACTTTTTTTTTCCAGTTTTTGTTTAATATGATAAGCTTTGTAAGTAAACATTTTTTCTTAGCCAGCTTAGTGCAGTTACTTAAGAAAATGCACAGAAAAAATTACGTATACGTAAAAGCTCTTTGTGTAAGTGCACTCAGCATTAAGAAGGTAAGTTTTAAAAAGACTTTGTTTTAAGTCTATGAAATATTTATCAATTATTTCTTAACAAAATGTAGTTTTAAAAATGTTGAGGTTTAAGTTATGCAGCTGATGACCTAAATAAAAATATGCTAAGCAACAAAAAAATGGCTGTATGTTGTGCTGGGCAGTAATAGAAAATTTATAATATTTATAGTGTATACGTTAAAGAAAATAGTATACATGTAAAATCAATTTAAAAATTTGAAGAGTAAAAATGGCGTACGCAAAGTCGGGCGCGGACGACTTTGGGATACCCTGTACCACTAGCTTGCAATAAACTTAGGTTCCTTCATAAAAAACCAAAAACAGAAGAATTTTTAAGCAAAACTTTTTTTTTTGACCGTATCGTTCCTTTGGGATCTATATGAAATAGTCAACCGATTTCGATCAAATTTGACACAGTGCTTTAATACCTTAAAAAAGATCTGAATGCTTAATCTAGTTCAAATATCTTTACAAGCAAACGAAACACAACGTATTTTGTACAAAAAACGTTTTTTTGGGCCGATTCGTCCTATGGAAGCTAAATGATATAGTCTACCGATTTTAATAAAACTTGGTGCAGTGCTTAAGACCTAAAAAAAACTTTTAAGTGCCAAATTTAATGCCAATATCTTCACAAACAAACAAAACACAACCAATGGTCAAAAATCGATTTTTTGAAAGATCGTTACTATGGGATCTATATAATATAGTCAACCGAAAATTTGGTAAAGTGCTAGCGAATCATAAAAATCTTTCGAATGCCAAGTTTGGTAACGACATCTTAATAAGCAAAAGAATTATTCATCTAAAACTTTTTTTTTTCGAGTTCGTCTTAAACACCCCATGGGAGCTATATAATTTAACTCCGATATCAAAAAATAAAATAAACTTGTCTTCTTCGGAATAATATGGGATCTAATGTGAAATTTTGGTTACTCTCGCTCTATACCATCTGACAGACGGACAGACGGACATGGTTATATCGACTTCTCTAGTCACCCAGATCATATTTTCTGTAACTTTGGGGTATCTCCGACGACTCCTTCTATATGTTACTTACATTTTCGGCTCGCACAAACTTCATACACCCTTTGTACCATACGATACTGGGTATTAATATAGCGCAATATATCATGAAATAGAACATACAATATCGATAGTATTCGATTGTGGACACTATCAATATCTACTTTATATGTTTGGGTTCTTGAAATTTTTTTGATTTTGCCACTTTTTACCTTTAGCTTTTATAAACAAATCGTTAGGAAGCTTAAATAAAATGTATTTTCAGTAATCTTTTTATTTAAAAACTTTCATAGTTTCGAAATCGTTTAGTAGTCAAAAGTGAATTTAAAACTAAGTGTTCTTCGTCAGGTTTAAAGCTCTTTATTCGATACCTGCTTATGAGGAAAGTTAAACTTAACATTTGCGCATAAAAAAACATATTTTAATCATTTAAAAGTATTATAATTTAATATCAAACATCTATCTCGTATTCACGATGTTTTTGTAAGCTTTTCTCCGCTTCTAACTCAGTAGAAAAGGTAATTAATTAAGCCTGAGCTCTGCATTTTTATAAAATTTATCTTCATATTTATTCGTAATGTCTAAGAATTACTGAATAAATTTGAAATTAATAATATGTAAAATAGTCTAGGCGGTGCTCGTAAGTGTAATACCCTGCACCTTTATTCCCGAAAAATTTTATTCTTTCATATTCCTTCTAAGTACTTTTCTATTAAAATTAATTTATTCTTTTTAATACGATTTTTACCTACACCTATAAGTTCCGCAAAATTTTACCGAAAAAATTAAATATTCGTAGCTAACGACCATTTGATGATTCTCTTTTCTTAAATTCAAAGATTCTGTCCTAAATGAAAGTGGGACAACTCTAACTCACTAATTATTCATATAGCCAAACATTTTGACCTTTTTCCACTTTTTCATAAAGTCATTACTCGAGAAGAGTATACAAACGTCGACATGGCAGCTATTTGCTTGCCGATAAATTTAAGCTTGAGTTTTATTTGACTAAAGCCCGGAAAATCGATTGCTGTACCTAAGGAGCGGGACAGCCATTGACAAAATGTTGCTTCAGTACAAGAAAACAAGCCTATACACAAAAGGTTTATGCTTAGGCATTTATCACGATTTATTCTTTTTTTGTAAAATCAAAGAAATAATAATATTCACTAATTAAGATGCCGTTGATGTAAATGATTTTGAGCCCAAGTTCAGGGACGTAAAAAATATAATATTCTTTAAGATAAAAAAGTTCGAAGCACGAAAGAGTATGTGTAAAAATATGTTTTGAATTGTTTGAATGTTTGGGAGATTTTATAAAGTCTTCTCCCTATGCTCTGAATAAGAGCGATAGTGCAGAGTTATTTAATTTAATTTATAAATCAATATTACTCTGCAAATTCAAGGATATAATAATAATATAAAGTCTCTGGCCCTACTTAAAAGTATAAAGGGCATAGTAGTTTTGGGCAATGCATGCAACGGACGGAAGGAAGCGTGGCAGACCCCAAGTCCTTTATATCAAAATGCTTATCATATCCTCGGGTAGCGATTGAGCCATGTCCGTCTGTCCGTCTGTATGATCACCTAGATCTCGGGCTAATAAGAGCTAGAGATACGTAACTTTTTATATATCCTGAAAAGATGAAGTTTGTTAAATCATGTCAATGTCTTCTTTCGCGGTTTTTTTTAACATTTTGATCTGAAATTTGGCAAAAATTAACAAATTTTGACAAATACAACAAAAGTTATAGCCATAAATGTTCAAATTTCACCTCCCCTTTCCAATAAACTGTGTCAATATTTGAATCTACGTAATTTAGGTAATAAGCAACCTCGAATCACAATTTTTGGTAAGCTGATTCAAGTGGCTCTAATAAACAAATGCATATCTAAAATTTATCGATGCGGACCACCCAATCCTCGCAGTAGACTTACGTGTTTTCTCCAACACTTCTCAACTTATCGACTTAATATTTATCCCATAAACTTTAAATAGCTTCATTGACAAGTTTTATTACTATCGGTAAATATTTACTGAACTTATAGGTATAATCATTGAATTTCACAAAAAAAAAAAATTAATTCCAATTGCAAAGCTCTTAGTTGGAATATGCAAAAAAATTCGAGAGAAAAGGTACAGGGTATTGCAATGTAGGGCACCGCCTCGACTGTACCATATTTTTTTTATTGTAAGGATAGCTTCAGAAAAATGAGAAAATAATATATATTGTTTTTCGAAATTCCAGTTGAGTTCTACATTTAAATTGATTTCTTCATTTAAATTGATGATGATATGGATAAAATGAAATAAAACGCTATTTATACCCTGTACCGTATGGTACCAAGGGTATATTAAGTTTGTGCAAGCCGAAAATGTATGTAACATATAGAAAATAAAATATGATCAGGGTGAATAGAGAAGTCGATATACCCATGTCCGTCTGTCCGTCTGTCCGTGTGAACGCCTAGATCTCAGAGATGATAAGAGCTAGAGTTACCAAACTTTCACATTAGATCCCATATTATTCCATAGGAGGCAAGTTATTTTATTTTTTTGATATCGGGGATAAATTATATAGCTCCCATGGGGGTGTTTGAGACGACCTCGACAAAAAAAAGCGTTTTAGATGAATAATTCGTTTGTTTATGAAGAAATCGTAACCAAATTTGGTATTCGAAAGTTTTTTATAGTTCCCAATCACTGTACCAAATTTGATCGAAATCGGTGGACTATATCATATAGCTCCCATAGTACCGATCGGCCAAAATTACTTTTTTAATGAAAAATTCGCTATATTTCGTTTTTTAAAAAAGATATCCTAACCAGATTTGGCGTTTGGAAATTTTTAAGACCACTTAAGCAATGTGCCAAATTTGAACAAAATCGGTTGCCCATATCATATAGCTCCCAGAGGGCCGATCTTCCAAAAAATCGATTTTTTAATAAAATTTGTTGTGTTTCGTTTGTTTGTTAAGATATTGGGACCAAATTTGACATTCGTGAGTATTTTATAGTTTCCAAGCATTGTACTTAATTTAATCCAAATCGTTTGACTAGATCATAAAGCTCCCATAGGACCAATCGGTCCAATAACACGATTTTTTTACAAAATTCGATGTGCTTTGTTTGTTTGTAAAGAAATTTAAAATAAATTTGGCATTCAGATCTTTTTAAGGTATTTAAGCACTGCGTCAAATTTTATTGAAATCGGTTGACTATATCATATAGCTCCCATAGGAACGATCGGTCAAAAAAAAATGTTTGCTTAAAAATTCTTCTGTTTTTGGTTTTTTGTGAAGAAATCGGACTTTATTACAAGCTAGTGGTACAGGGTATCCCAAAGTCGTCCGCGCCCGACTTTACGTCCGCCATTTTTTTATTATAATTTCTGTATTAATAAAGGAGTTAATCGTTTGGCAAGGGAAGAAAATAATTAACCCAAAATTAGTTTTAAATTTATACATTTTGTTTCTTAGTGGTGTAAATTTTTATTTTTGAGATTTTTATTATGAATAATAATAATCACATTATTATCTATCAAATAGTTTGACTTAAAAATTCAAAAAGTGACGATAATCGATTTGGCAGATTAGCCATTCATATGACAGTCTCTTCAACCAACTCTTCTTTTTATATCATGAGTTTAAATTTATAAATATAGCACACGATTTACTCCACTAAACAATTTCCTGCCCATTCCCAATAAACGTGATTATTCCCACGCATAAACATTTCCATGCACCACTTTGTATTTAAAGTACAGTAAATAAGTACTTTCTTATATACGAAAATAAAGAAAGAAATAAAGTACACACATTTATATGGAAGACAATATGTTCGTGCGTGTTTTGTGGATCACCAAAGTGATGAATCATTCATTTCAAATTTATTGACAACATGACCAAAACCAAAACCAAGAGGGTTCTCTCTATGAACCCAAATTTGGATTTGGAGCGCAATGCGGACTTGGATCTGAACTCATTACAGCATTCAAATCACATCAATTTAACTGCAAGTGTCTAGGCAAGAGATGTTTCCCTTACCACGACCCCTGGAACGCTTTTGCTGGGGGCTGGAGGGTTGACAGCGGTCTAAGCCAAGCAGCTGTCAATCTTAAACAATTTGCTTAGTCATTCAAGTGTGCCCAGCAATGGCAGTAGGCGAGAATGGCGTAAAAAAGAAAAGAAAAAAGAAAAATATGGCGTACTTTGGTCACACTGAGACTTTAATATACCCTGTGCGCGTGTGAAGAGAGATTATTTGGTCTTTCCTGATGTGAACAGATAGATAAAAAGGTTTTGGAATTATTTCAAGCAGGTCCTCTACGAAAATATGATTAATAATATTAAGAAGATGGGGCGGTGATTAAGATTAAGAACATTGGAATGGGTCCAAAAATTTTTGTTTCAATAATTCTAATTAAAATAGTCTAGTATTATTAATTTTTGGGGTATAAGAAAAGATGAGAATGAGTTTCGTGTGGGCTCAAGCAGCAACTCTTTAAATGCAATGATGATAATATTATTATTATTATATTAGCTATGTAGAATTTTATAAAAAATGGCAATAAAAATGTTGATGGAAAATATATAATTAAATTAAATGGATTTTCCCGCCTATTATAATAACACAGATTGGTTTTTTTTTTTTATTTATTAACATCAAGCCCAAAAAGTTTTAAACTTTTAGTATTTACGAAAATTGCCAATTTTACTTTTTAATTGATTAATGTGCTTATTATGCAAATTGTTTAAAAAACCTGCAAAAAAAGTCTAACAAAAAATGCAAATTATTTTAGGAAATCTATTAGAATATTTTACACTTGAATTAATGCAAAAATATATTAATTATGCAAATAATGTGAACAAAAATGGAAAATAAAATTAGTCATAGAAAACTTTCAAAGGCTAATATATATCTAGCTAATTAATTTAATTTATCTCTTGATGAATATATAATCGAAAAATAATAAAAATATAATTTTTTAAGTGAAAATTAAAAATCAAAATTTTTGGGATTATTATCTGTAAGACACAGGTCTTACTGCATACAGATGCAGCAGCTAAAACGCTTTAAAAAAGTGCTTTAAAAACGAATTTCGGTATTTTTATTGATAGCAGTGCTGTGAGGTAATAGCAGATTGCACAGATATGTTACATGAAGAAAAATTTGAAATCGGAAAAAATTATCAAGCTGACAACTTTAATTTATCTAAGGATAAAAATGTTATCGAGAAATAATAAAATAAAAATTCCCTAAGTGAAGATATAAAATTTCCATTTTAGGAATTTTTCTGGGACTCATCTATAAAGTCTGTATGCAGCAGCTAAAAACAAGAACAACAAAAAATTTGCTTCAAAACCGAAATTTGGTATTTTTTGTTCTTATGATAGTATTTTTTTTGATAGCACTTCTGTGAGGTAATAGAAGATTGCTCAGAGATGTTACATGTTGATAAAATTTGAAATCGCAAAAATATCTAATGATAAAAATTTTATCGAGAAATTATAAAATAAGAATTCTCTAAGTGAAGGATCCAAAATTTAAATTTTACGCATTTTTCGTGCGTTAAGCTATGACCTATTTAAAAACATCTGAAACGATTTAAAAAAAAAAATTAGCTTCAAAAACTAAATTTGGTATTTTTTGTTCCTATGATGGTATTTTTTTAGCCGCATGACGTTAAATACTAAAAGTCAGTGCAGTCTGGTAATAGAAGATTGCTGGGAATCGGGGATTGCTGGGAATCGGGAATCGGAACAAAAGATCAAGCCCTGGGCCTGAAATTCTGATGAAAAACATATTTGCGAGAAAAACGCGCTTGAGTCGCGCGCGACTTCAATGCGTTTAGGGTGCTGTATAACTATAAATAACAATCGCATCGAAAAAAATCGATTTTCTCGACCAAATTTAAAAGAACTAATATTTTTAAATATAGAAGCGTCACTTGGCCTCTGAAAAACTCAGTTTAAAAAATAATCGACTTTATATGAAATATTTAATATAGCATTTTACACCCGTTACTGCTACCGAAATAATTTGCTACATATTAATTTTGATTCTGGACAGCTGTACTTATTTCACGACTAAAAAATAGGGTAACACTGTTTTGTTATAAACTTTGCGTGCGACTGGTAAATATGTTTGCTATCAAATACGGGTATAAAGAATTTGTTTTAAAGCAGTTTTTGCTGCTGCGTACAGGCCTTTTTTTATCAACAGAAATTAAGCCTGTATAGGACAACATTATTCGAAAGATATAAGTATTCCAAGAGAAAATCGGTTTTAGTTATGACTGGTTATTTAATTAAGTTGTGCATAGCCAAAGTCTAGAATATTTCTTACGAGGTTTCAAGAGACAAACGTTTGCTAGAGGATGACAGCTATAAAATGACTTCCAAAAGCTGCCAAACATCATTTCGAGTTTTATGGACAGAAACTTCTAATCACTAAAACCAAAATTACAAATTTTCGCAAACAATTTAAGTCGATGGCACTATCGATAGCAAAAACATAATCGATACTTTCGTTAACGATGATGGCAGCTGTTTTTTTTTTGTTTTGGCAAGCTCTCAAGGCAGTGTACAAAAAGTAGAGTACAGTAAAATAAAGCAATAGAAAGTAAAGTAAAGTAAAACAAGAGATGAGATGAGTTTAGTTTTTTTTCTCAGCTTTTCTTTGCTTTTCTTTTATTTTCTTATTTCTTCTTGGAACAACGCGCAGCTGTGCTAAGCTGTTGCCTGTCAGGCTAATACTGCGCCTATCGATGGGGTCTTTCGGGGGTGCCATAGATCCGCTCCGCTCCTCTGTTCCAGGGTGTTGTAGTGCGTAAGCTGTGCGGGGTAGTGAGGCGAGTTGGGGGAGGCTGTTTGGCAAAAATAAATTCATTGCAGATGTCGAAAAAAGCCCCGCAGAGTTGCGGTTGTTCAAGGCAATTTTTATATTTGAACGACCGCATTGAATGACTGACAAACGTTTGAATCAGATATACACACAGATACACACACACAGATACACACAGATACACACAGATACACACATATACACACATATACACAGCTACACACAGACAGTCATGAAGACATTGAAGAAGAGCAACAGCAGTTTGAATAGAGTCAGAGTGAAATGAAATGTCAAAGTATTGTAAAGAATTTCACTAACTTCCTTCCTGATATCCTTCCGTTTTAGTTTCCTGCTTGCTTCCGCTCCTGCTGGCCATTTGTATATCACACACACACTAACACACATCATATGTTTGCACAGATAGTAGGCCAGATATTGCCCATTTTATAACCAATATCTTGTATGTACAGTGAGAGCGTAAATTATACGCACTACTTTGAAACTTTTAAGCAAAGAAGGAGCAAAGAAATTTTTTGTATCTTTTAAGGGAATAACTTAGGATTGAATTTTAAAAAAGCCTCACTAGCTTTTGAATTAAACTACCTTGTGGCTTAGATTGACAAAAGATTAAACGATTACATTTGATAAGAATATGAGCATCGGGAAACTTTAATTGGTAAGTTTCTTCTGATATTTATTTGCTGTTTTTGAACTAAAAGTTTGTCAAATAATTTTGTTTTATTATTAAGAAAGTCGCTGCTGCCAAGAGAGCTAAAACCGATTTTGGCTGGAATCTGCTCTATAACACTATACAAAATAATATTGTCAAACAATCTCATGTACTGATAGCTCTGGCCCATTTTAAGCTTACCAAATATGAGAATGCACCTTGCAGGATACTTTTTTAGCTCCCGAACTAATACCAGATGGCTGGAATTTGGCCGAGAAGAAGTATGCCTTGCGTTATGTACAAAATGGCACCGTCTATTTGTTATTGGCACACCTGACGGATGATGCCTTGATTGTGAATCTCTTAAATGTTTACAACAAAAAGGTATCCAATTCAACCAACTGGTTGAGTCTTTCGAGGGCAACATTAATAAAATAATGCCCGAAATAATTGACTTAGCATATCGTTATCGTACGGAGCTATTGGAACCTGTTTATACTGGCAAATACCGTGAGGTTTTTACGCAGACTTTTCCCAGAAATGGCGCTAGACCGGATTACAATACATTTCCCTTTGGAGCCGTGCGTAGCCAAAACTTTTCGTCACAAAGTACCATTTTGACGGCTGCATCGGAGTCACGAAATAATCCTAGTGGAAATGGAAATCATGCGAATCCCGATAGTTTTCCATCATTTTACAGCTTGTGAAAAGTTAATAAAAATTTATAGTAGCCAAATTTTGAGCATCTTGGAAATTAATAAAATTGGAAAGTTGCGAAGGAAATATAAAAAAAAAATTTGAAACTAAATATAAGAAAATATGTATATTTCTTTTTTTTTGGTTACTTTAAAATTTCTACAATTTGACAAAATTATACGCATTAAAACCGAGTCGGAATTGAAAAAAAATTTTATTTTATTTATTATTTATTTTATGTATTATATAAAGTATTCCAATTTACCAGGGATGCATATTTTTGTAATAAAAAATAAAAATAACTACGTATATTATATTATTAGATTTTCGTACAACAGCTTCATCCAAATCATTATCCAAATGAATAAATCGAAAAAATAATTGAATTCAAATAAGTAAAAAAAAAAAAAAATAGTAAAAAATGACTTGAAGCTCGAAAGCAGAATGAGCTGTAAAGCTTTGTGGAGCGCATTTTATACCAAAATCTGCGTCAAACCAACCACTAGTGATGTGCAAAACGTTGTTAATCGAAAAAAGCTGCAATATGTTATCGTCTATCGGTATAATTTTTTGCGCCATAGTTACCACAAAATTAAATTTTATTCGTTATATTTATTAAAGTACTAAATCCATTTATTAACAGCAGTTAGCAGAAGTGCACAAAAAAGGATTTAGGAGGTCTTGCCTTCTGGATTTTTAGCCGCTGCTTGCGAATTCATTTCAAACCATTTCAATACCCTAGAGCTCAAAAATAATCGCAAAAAACTTTATAAACAAAAGTTTTTTAAAGCTATCTTTGAAACCCTATCTGCTCAGGCTTATCGACATTCGAATTCGAATAATATATTACAACTTTATGCGACAAACCGGAACTTAAAAAAAATGCACAAACAAAAGGTTAAGGTGTATATTTTTTTGGGTTTGCTGCTGTTGAAAAGCAGTCAAAAGATTTCTAAGAAGATTGGAGAAACTACTCTATAATAATTTCTGGTATTATAAAAATATCGGCATGGAACTACTTTATTTATTCATAGATAAAGAAATTCCAAGACTTAAATTTGTAGCTTTTAAAACAGTTTACGAAAATAGAGCCAAGAGTATCTTTTAGAGGTGTCTTACTAGGGTCTTTGTGGTGTAAGCTGATTTTTAAAAATTCTCTCAAAATTAAATGCATTGTATTGAATTATTTTATTGGTCCAAATATTCAGATATTTGTAAAGCTCAGCAGATAAGCTTCGAAATCTTTGAAACTGAGAAATATTACAATACTTTTTTCATTCTATACTTGGCAGAGCGCTTGGGCTATATCCCCATATCAATTTAGTTTGGTTATCCAGTCCTTAGATAATATTTCCATAATCAAAACTTGGTTATTGAAAAAGTTGGTTTTTGTGATTATGAATAAAGAAGATTTGGGGTTTCAGTAAGTGCTGAAGGGGTAGAAGTTGTCTTATTTGTAAGGACGATGTAGAAGACACCGTGTCTTTTCTCTGCCTCGATGTTCTTGATTCAAAAAAGAGGGTTATAAAGTTGTAAATATGCAAGTTAGATAGAGGCCAGACATCAATTCTTGGTAAGCTGCGATAAAGATTGAATATTTATGTAAGGGTAGGACAGCCGTTCAACAGTAACAGCTTCAATGAACGAGGTTTAATTTTTTAGAGATTCTCACTAGAGAAGTTGAGATACGTGTATTAATCCGTGTGATTATCTAAAAGTAGTCGAGATCTCGTAGATGTCTCAAATTGATGATTCGACTCATAACAAGATTTTGCTTCAGCATCATCCAGCTACGTATACATTCCCTTCATTTCGGCTCAGGCCTGAATATGTCAGGAAATCATACCTAAAATTTTAATACCAGACATGAATCTATTAATTTTTTAGGCCTGAACGAAGGATTATTTATCGCAAGAGAGAAAGATAGAGAAAGATCTTGAGAATAAATTTTCAGAAAATACTGGCCAATGTAATTCTTCGCTTTATCGCCTTATTAATTTAGTTAGAAAATGCGTAGATTAATTTCAAAGTGTATCCTAAAGATCTACCAAATTAAAAAGACCGACCGAAGCTACTCTTTACTTTTATAAGCGCGTCTCACTGTTTTAAAAACTTTTTTGGAACTTTCTTTGTAAAACTAATGCTGTTTATATCATCTGCACAGGATAAAAAAAAATTAATATGGTTCCTTGATCTTGGTCCAAGATCTTCTAAAACATCGATTGCTATCTCAAGGTCAGTTCAGAATTCCTCTTCAATCTACATATTTTGATGAACATTATTCTGCTAAGACGAACGAAGCAACTTGTAGGTACTCCGAACTCAGATATAGGTTACTAGGTTACTTTTTTGGGGAATTAAAAGGTGATTTTAAGTCGAAAAAATGCAGACGATGTTTGGCTTTTAGCGGTCATTGTCTATTAGTTTATCTGGAATGGATTCCATAATCTGGCATAAGTATATTCCATAATCTGGTATAGATCTTTAAGGGAAAGTTCCTTTGAATTTGGTCAAGGAAATCGTTTTTTTTTTTTACAAAAAGTGAAAGCTACATATTCTTAGAATATGTGTACGAAAGGATTTTTCGATGCAATCGATATTTACAGAAATAGAGCGTCCTGAAAGCATTTAAGTCGAGCGCTCTGAGGGACTTTCTAAGAACTTAAAAATCATTATTTTCGGAACCGTGTTTTTTATCCGAATTTTACGCACAGGTCTTGATCTATTGTTTCAATGTTCTTCATTTAAAGAATGTTTGAAAGCAAATACTTTGTTGTTTAACTTATACTAACAACATAAATGAAAAACTGTTAAATTAATATTTTTGGGCAAGGCCCAATCACAAAAAAATGGAAAAACTCGTAAAAGCTCATTTTAATTTAGTATAAACCTACCAACAATTTCAATAAACATAAAATATTTTTCATTTCATTTACCTACAAGACGCTGAAGAACTAAAATTCGGTGACGATGTTCTGCGCGAAGAGGCAGACAAGAACCTCCATTTTGCCATTTTGAATTTCTTCAAGATACAAATGTCCTCCCCTTAAATTTAATAGACGGAAAACTGATTCCAGGATTGTCAGTACATACCGTGGCTTTCAACCTTCTTTAGATTATGATATTTGAAAAGGTGCAATGCCTGTTTGCTACTTAATCATTGATTTCTCTCTCTCAGGCAGCCTGTTGGCTTCATCTTGTTCTACTTTGTATCCTTAACAGAAATGCTAATTATAAATATATCCTTTGCTACATTATTAAGCCAAAGAGAACAATATTTCTATGGCCGCTTGGCAACTAAGTGATGACGTATTAGCTTAAAAAGCATATTGCAGCCGTGACCCATTTTCCAAACAGATGCTCCACTGTGTTAAAACCATGATTATGACATTTAAGCCTTCCAACTACCTGGGGGGAGTGGCAGCATTAAGCACGTTGTACACAAACTATCAACAGCTTGATGCAAAAAAAAAAACTAGAGCTGTTGCCAGGACTCTACTCTTTGTAGAAAGCTGCTCTCCGGTACTCAAAGTACGGCTTAGTTTTAGCTTAAGTATTATAATTGTCCAGCCCTGGAAATAAGTAATGTGTGCAGCAATTGTTTGTCGTATGTGAGGTTTTTTTATTTATTTCTTAATTTTTACTATACCAAACAAAACAATTTCATTATGAGACTCAAGCTGTCCGCATACTTGCTGCTCCCACTGTTTAATACGCAAGTTTATTTTCGCCCAGTTGTAGTTTCTATTGCTCTGTGTCTGCTCATTGGCACTTGGCATCCTGCAGCCCGCAAAGGGGCTCGAGAAAGGAAGAAAAAAAAAAAGGAAAAGGAATCCTGGCATGCGTTGATTGCATGTTGGTATTTAATCACAGTTGCAGAAGGCACTCAACATACTTAAAATAGATAGAACGCACACAGATACAGATACTCGCATTCATACACACCCAGCTACACAGTGCCTTAGATACTTGCACAGACACACAGATACTCACGCCCACTTAAACGCACAGACAGCTAAGTATTTGCCTTCATACCGCACATTTTTATATAGAGTATGTACAAGTATATATGTACCATAGTACATAGTTTATACCAATAGAAAGTCATCAATGTGACGGAGAATTTGACGGAGCATGTGACTGTGATTGTGACTGGAGCTGCGTTGGCTGGGAATGTGACTGGCTGGACATCAATGTGTCCAGGACTGGAGTCAATCAAAGAAACGACGGTACAACGTTTACAACCCAAGCACGCTAACTATTGCTCCATATGGCCATGGCCAACAACCCATTTCAAGCGGTTTTATTTTATTATTTTTATTTTCTACAATTTGTTTTCAGGAGTGAGATCCTGTCGCTGATTATGTCTGGTCTGGGTTGGAGCACAGTTTGGCAAAATTGGAAGCTGCCAAATGTTGCCACTTGTACAAGTTTTAAGCGGGTTAAAAAATTAAATTGATTGCAGCAATTTCCAAAGTCCTTTACAACTTTCTTTACAATGTAAAAGCTTTAAATGATTGTTTTTGGTAAGGAATTGAATTTTTAAGGACTTTAGATTTTGTTGCTGGACATTGTAGTGTCTTTAAGTAGCTTAAGCCAACTTAGCTAGTTGGAGCAAAGGGCCTTAGCCACCTACACCGAGACTTTAGTCAAGAATTTACACTTTTAAGCATACTCCTAACCAGTATATCATATTAAAGATAGATAAAATTGAAGTTGGGATAAAACATTAAGAGTGATGATAATATTTAAATAATTCAGGTTTCGCTGATAGCTCAAGATGGGATTTAGCCGAAATGACTTTATCTAAGGTATCTATTCTAGTGGAACATAAGGCCCATTGGCTTTGTCTATGGTCAACTGAATTTGATTCAAATCCCTAATCGTCGCCGATTCAAACTCTTTGGGTCTGCGAAAGTTCTTAAAATATTTGTCAAATTCTGAGCATAAAGTTGTATGTAAATATTTACAGGAAGATATACATAAAGTAATTATATAAGGCTTAAAAGTTTTAAATTATTTATTAGAATCTTATATGAAAAATAAAAAAACCTTTAAACTAAAAAATTAATTTTTAGACTTTAAAATAATCATAGCATACTTCCAGGGGCGGCCTTAAAGATGCTTGTGAATTGAAGATATCTCTAGCTAAATAGACTGGATTGGGAATCATAAACTTAGAAAACTACAATTAATAGAAATATTTTTTTACTGTTTCACAATGATGCGAACAGACTAAAAAATATACAAACTATTTTAAAAGAAAGCGGAAAAAAAAAATAATTATTTATTTTGTCGAATCGAATTGGATAATCAAGGAAAATATATGCGCAGGAACTGATTGTAGTATCTTAATGTTGCCAAAGCTAACTTAATTAGTATTCTAGATTGGAATCCTAGTTAGACCAAAGGCTCTGAGCCACCTTAACCACCACTTAAGGATTTTTCCCTTTTAGGAGCAGAAGGACCAATATACCTGGCTAAAATTAGGAATAACAATAAGAATTGAGGACGTTCAATTAATTTAGGCTTCACTGGTAGCTAATGCTTAGGTATTCGTTCAAGATTTGGAAAATTTGACTAAAATTGCCATATCTAAGTCATCTCTTAGTGCAGCATAGGGTCTCTAGGCTTTGTCTATGGTCAACTGGATCCAATTCAGCACGATCTAATAGGCTCAAATCGTCTCCGATGTTGGGTCTGTAAATATTCTTTAAATATTTGTCGAATTCTGAGCTGAAAGTTCTATTTAAACTTACTTATTTCCTGAACGCATTATCCTGAAACAAAAACCAACTACGCTGACCACTATTATATGACTTTCTTAGGATTCCTACACAAAGCCCAAATTTTTTCGAATGCTCATAATTGAGTTTATTTAGGGTGGGCTAACTGTTGCTTTGTTTCTTATTTGCATTTTATTCGCATTCGCCCCATACGGCTGTCTTACAAAAATATCCCTGATTCAGAAAAAAATAACAAATCATCCACCCTGTATCATAGAAGCTTATTTTTCTATAGGTTAGAGAAGGTTGTATAGGCAGCTTAGATAGTGGCTAAGATCACCCAGAGACCATGAGGTCCATTGTGTTGCCTAATTAAAAGAGTGGGACGAAAGGAATTGACAAAAGGGAGGGATAGTGGAGCTGTAGGACATCTCTAATCGCCTAAGTCTCTCAGGTTAGACTACCTAGATCCTCAAAGAATGGTTTACTCAGAAACTGGATTCGTCTTCTAAGAAGCGCTGGGCAGTCGCAGAGTAGTTGTTGGCTTCTTTCTGTCTCTACCTGATCTCTGCAACTGCGGCAGAAATAGTAATGGGGAAGGTTGCAGCCGTATTGCCTATGATGCAGTGACCCGGTACAACGCCTACCAACATCCTAGTTCTTTTTTTATAGAAGCGCATGAGCTCACATGTTCGCTTTGGATCATATCTCGGCCAGAGTGCTCGGGAGATCCGACAGCCAGACACCATGTCCCATTCTCTTTCCGCCAGAGCTCTAGTCGTCTCCCTGATTTGCGATACGACGTCCTGTAATAGTATTTTTATGTCCGTAACTGAGTCGTTCCTGGCGCACTCGTCCGCCGCCTTGCTCCCGGGGACACCTGAGTGACCCGTTACGCAGCAGAGCGTTATTGTGTGGTGATGAATATGGTTGAACGTTAGCGTCGTGTTGCGAATCAGTTTACTCTTTATGATATGCGAAGACAGAGCTTGAATTGCAGACTGACTATCGAAAAGAATTACAATGTTTCTTGGACTTCCGCCCAAGGTGCCAATAAGTCCAGCCGCTTGCCAGACTGCGTATATCTCCGCTTGAAAAACGCTACACAAGTCGGGGAGGCGGAATGAAAGCTTCGTCGAAAGCTCTTCAGAGAAGGTGCCTGCCTCTATGCCCTCATCTATCTTCGAACCATCAGTATAGATCGCCAGCTTGTTCCCTTTTAAGGGGTTCTTTGCATTCAATCTTCCCTTTCCGGAAAAACTGCAACAAAGTTGTCGTTCCATTTGTGATTATTTTGTATAGCTGCAATACAAAAATTAAATCTGTTTTCTTTGCGTTACATTATAAAATGCTTTACATCGTGAGATACTAGATACTAGATACTGATCATATATGTCATGTATATAACGGTTATATTCAATTCCTTCAAGAATAAGAATTGCAAAGATTGTTAGCCAAATGTGATTATTGTTTTTTTTTTTTAGTTTTCCAGAGCTTTCATGCAAATAGCCAAAGGTATAGATGAAACTGCTTAAAAAAAAATGATTCTCCGTTTTGTTTTCTTCCTAAATCTAGCTAAAGTTCTCCATCATCTTTTGCCTCTTAACTATCTATACTAAAGCGTTATTGAATGACTGCCTGACGCAGAGAAGGGAACTTCGTAAGGATTTGCATCAAGCCCACTGCCCAATCCTTTCAACAGAGGAATGTACTTTAGCTATGCCTCCTTCCTCGGATGCTTCTGCATTCATAGCCAGTGGTTGTTCATATAAGGAATTATATTGAATAGAAATGCATTTGTTCTATAATATAAATTCCATAGGTCTTAAGTAAATGTGAAATATTTACCATAGTTTACCATCATCATCATCGCCATCATCGCCATCATTCTCATCATCATCATCATGCGCATTTTCCCTTCTAACATTCAAATCTATTCCACGGGTCAGCACAACAATCCGATTCGTTAACACGGAAATCGATGTTGAATGCAACTTTCCATATATGAAATATCTTATCTGTTTCTATTTGGGTGTTTTCTTGCAACATTTCCGGCTCAATGCATTACGGCAACGTGGCAGTAAATACAAAAAAAAATTACAAAATATTCTATAAAAAGCATCTCCGAGTAAAGTACTTGCTCGCAATATGCTCTAATATTTATCTCAATTTTGTACAGGCGACAAAATTGTCACAAAGCATAATCTTATACATGAGAAAAGTTGGTTGAATTTTGTAATTGCTTATAAGCGACGCTTTATTCCAATCGAATTCGATGATCATTTTGGCAAATTTTTTGTAGGGTATTAGAAAGTCTGCGAAGGGATGTTAGCAGAAGATGGTTAAAGCGTCACCTCCGTAGTCTAATTAATTCTTCGGAACACCTTGCGAAGGCATACGATATGCAAGCAGCCTATTATTGGACGTGTTTGAAAAATTTAGACTTGATCCCATGCGTTCCATATCCGGTATACTTTAGAACCCATTTCAAAATGGCCTAGTACATACATAGAAGCGGTACCAACTCTCCCTACAATATTCTTGATAGAACATCCTTTTGCAGTTAATGGAGAACTTTATCCGTTTTTATTTTTAAGATGTTTATTTATTTTAGACATTTACTTATTTATAAATAGAGGTAAGAAATGGTTTTTTTTTAAACACAAGACACACCTTATGATATCTGTTATATTTATGGATTTCTTGTTTGCCCTTCCGTAGAAATGATAGAAGTAGGGTGTCACATCGAATTTCTGGCTGTATCTCATTTTTTTCGAATACATTTGAGATAGGCTGCATAATGAGCAAACTAAAATCACCCATTTTGAAACCCTTAAATAGCATGGAATTTTTATGAAATTGCTTATAACGGCAGTGCACATTACCAAATGAACAAACATCATAGAGAAATCATGATAAGCTATTCTGGCATCCCTAAACAAAGATAAACTTTAGAGTTGCTTATTTAACTATCTAGCCGCTTAACGTTTGAAAGTAACCCATGTAGTAAGCTTAAATAATATGAAACTATCAGGAAACTTGTTGTGAGCACTTTACTAGTAAACAAAATCCTAATAAGTCAATCTAAGCATATTAAGAACCCTTAAATGACATGGAATTTTTGTGAAATTTAATAAAGTGGCTCAACTAGCTAGGAAATATACATAGATTTAGAGAAAACGCATGGTAACGAATAAACTACGTGCACAAATTATCGTAACCCATTTCAGAACCCTTATATGATGAGGAACTTTAATAATATTCTGCAAAGTAGCTTCACTAGTTTAAAAACGTGAATAGAGTTAGACAAAATCATATTAAACTAGTAAATGCTTGTACAGACTATCATAACCCATTTTAGAACCCTTCAATGACGATGTATTTTAGTGAAACTCTGCAAAGTGGCTTAAATGTTTAAAAAATGACCATAGAGTTATACAAAAGTCATAATTACAAGCTACATGCAGTCAAAACCTATCCTTACCCATTTCAGAACCCTTAAATGACGAAGAATTTTAATAATACTCTGCAGAGAAGCTTGACTAGTCTAGAAGCGCGCTTAGAGTAAGACAAAATGCATTGAAACTTGTGATATCGTACACCAACTATCCTAACTCATATAAGAACACTTCAATGACGATAAATTTTTGTGAAATTTTGCATAATAGCTTGACTAGCTTAGAAACACGCATAGAGTTCGGCAAAACGTCATTTTAAAGGAACAACAAACTATCGTAATTCATTTAAGAAACCTTTAATGATGATAAGTTTTAGTGAAATTCTGGAAAGTGGTTTAAATGATTAACAAATAAGCATAGAGTTAAGCAAAAGTCATAATAACAAACAATATACAGATAAAACCTATGGTAATATATTTAAGAACCCTTAAACGATATAGAAATTCAGAAAAATTTAACATATTAACACAACTAGCAAACGAATGCACAAAGCATTCCACAAAGCCCAGAAATGACTTAAATTAGATAAATATTTGACGAGATTTGGTATGAATACCTATTGCACTAATGCTAAACTATTCCTTGCTGTAAGCCATTATCAATATTAAGAGTATTCGAGATGGACTGGTTGCCAAAGAATACAATGATTTCTCGATTAGTTATCATAATATGTATAAGGACTAGAAGATGAAAAGGGAATTTCAAATTGATTAATTTGCCTTTAAGATCTTTAATCCAAACACTATGAAATGCTTTCTCCAAGCCAATCAAGCAACTTCCTGTAAATAGATTCTTATTCTAGTTCCAATGAACGATTGATATTTACACAAATTTCGAAAATCTTGCTTATGTTGGAAAGTAAGTTCGAAAATTATTGACTTATTTTGAATCCTTGCCCTTGTTTAGTATTATTATATTTTTTGTCCCTATTTCCATTTAGCAGGAGAGAAAACATTATTCAGCATGTTATTAGGTAAAATTCAAACTGGCTTCGTTATTATTTATGAAAGGTTTTTTGACTACAATGTTTGGCATTTATTCTAGTCTATACGATGCTTTATTGTGTAAATTTTTAATTTTATACTTTTAGTTTTCAATGGTAGTAAGATAATCCGCAGTTTGAGATGTAGGCAAGCTATCTTCCAGTTTGCTAATGCTGAAGGTGCTTCTAGGAATATGATTCGTTGCGCAACTTTGTTTATATAAAATAAATTGATTCAAGGTGGACTTAGTCAAAAAGTGCGTGTTATTGTTCGGGAGAAATTGATCCGTTTATAAGGAATGCAATAGATCCCTTTGTCATCTATCGTTCTATCAATATGTCAAGAAACCCAACGATCAATTGGCTCATCCATCTATCGCCAATCCACTTACGTATCCACCATCCAATCTATCTCTCTATCTCTCTGTCTCTCTATCAATCTATCAATCTATCAATCTATCAATCTATCAATCTATCAATCTATCAATCTATCAATCTATCAATCTATCAATCTATCAATCTATCAATCTATCAATCTATCAATCTATCAATCTATCAATCTATCAATCTATCAATCTATCAATCTATCAATCTATCAATCTATCAATCTATCAATCTATCAATCTATCAATCTATCAATCTATCAATCTATCAATCTATCAATCTATCAATCTATCAATCTATCAATCTATCAATCTATCAATCTATCAATCTATCAATCTATCAATCTATCAATCTATCAATCTATCAATCTATCAATCTATCAATCTATCAATCTATCAATCTATCAATCTATCAATCTATCAATCTATCAATCTATCAATCTATCAATCTATCAATCTATCAATCTATCAATCTATCAATCTATCAATCTATCAATCTATCAATCTATCAATCTATCAATCTATCAATCTATCAATCTATCAATCTATCAATCTATCAATCTATCAATCTATCAATCTATCAATCTATCAATCTATCAATCTATCAATCTATCAATCTATCAATCTATCAATCTATCAATCTATCAATCTATCAATCTATCAATCTATCAATCTATCAATCTATCAATCTATCAATCTATCAATCTATCAATCTATCAATCTATCAATCTATCAATCTATCAATCTATCAATCTATCAATCTATCAATCACTATCAATCTATCAATCTATCAATCTATCAATCTATCAATCTATCAATCTATCAATCTATCAATCTATCAATCTATCAATCTATCAATCTATCAATCTATCAATCTATCAATCTATCAATCTATCAATCTATCAATCTATCAATCTATCAATCTATCAATCTATCAGTCATCTAGTCAATCTATCAATCTATCCAATCTATCAATCTATCAATCTATCAATCTATCAATCTATCAATCTATCAATCTATCAATCTATCAATCTATCAATCTATCAATCTATCAATCTATCAATCTATCAATCTATCCAATCTATCCAATCTATCAATCTATCCAATCTATCAATCTATCAATCTATCAGTCAGTCTATCAGTCTATCTAATCTATCAAGTCTATCAATCTATCAATCTATCAATCTATCAATCTATCAATCTATCAATCTATCAATCTATCAATCTATCAATCTATCAATCTATCAATCTATCAATCTATCAATCTATCAATCTATCAATCTATCAATCTATCAATCTATCAATCTATCAATCTATCAATCTATCAATCTATCAATCTATCAATCTATCAATCTATCAATCTATCAATCTATCAATCTATCAATCTATCAATCTATCAATCTATCAATCTATCAATCTATCAATCTATCAATCTATCAATCTATCAATCTATCAATCTATCAATCTATCAATCTATCAATCTATCAATCTATCAATCTATCAATCTATCCATCTATCCATCTATCCATCTATCCATCTATCCATCTATCCATCTATCCATCTATCCATCTATCCATCTATCCATCTATCCATCTATCCATCTATCCATCTATCCATCTATCCTTCTATCCATCTATCCTTCTATTTATCTTTTCATCAATGTATCTACCCATCTACTCTTTCAACCATCTATCCGTATCGTTTATTGAGTTCTTGTCGGTAGGCTGATGCCTTTCACAGTAAGCTGCTTTTTGCAAAAGTGTGTGTGCCATGGTAATATCTGTGTGCGTTTTGTCTTTGTGTGTTTCTAGGACTCTCCGATATGTGTGTGTGTTTGCCAGTTTAAATCAAGCATGAAGAAGCCTATATGTGTAAGTTGAGTAACGCCTCTTATATGCAGACATATTTACCGCCCCCGTAGGAGCTTACTAAGCAAACAGTTTGCTAAAGTCAAAATACTCTGCAAATAAATTTTAAAGCCTATAATAAAATTATTTCTTTGAGCCTAATAGGATTTAATATTCTTAAAAATGCTTTATTTTATTAAAATTGCAATTTGTGCACAGGTTTTGCTCAGTCAAGGAAATAATATTATTTCCGGTTGATCCACTTATTAACCAGATATGTCTTTATAAGCGAAGAAAGGTCATTACAAGTCCAAGGCAACTAAAAAGGATGGCATCTCTGCAATCCTCTTAAATGTATTATGAACTTACCTTTCAATAGGGTCTATAGCTATATAGGGAGTGAAAAATGAGAGGGAAATTTTTCTTAGTAATCTTTAAAATATAAAAAAAATATGTTTACTTTTATTAGAAGAAGATTGATGAAGATGATATATATTATATTTATATTATTTATATCTATTCTATTATATTTTTATTTAATAAAAGTATATATAAGCAAGCCTAATATCCCATATACAGTATATTTAGGATCTGATCTACGCATACGCAAAGTATACGCATTTTTGTAATTCTTTGAAAACGTTCAATAATTTTCTAAGAAAACAATTCTTCTCTTCTTCTTCTTCTTCAATCCCCATTTGCTGTTAGGCGTAGGGGTAGCCTCGGGATATCCATCTTCTCCAATTAGGTCGGTCCCGGCTCTCTCTTCTGATGTCTGCCAGGGTTCTTCCCCTCAACCTACCCACATCCTGGTTGCGATTTTCCCAAGTTTTTTGGGATCTTCCTCTCGGTGCATTGCCTTCCGCTTTCATTTCCACTATCTGTTTGGCTTTTCTTGACTCGTCCATCCGATGTAGATGTTCGAACCATTTTAGCTGTCTCTTCTCAATTTCTTGCATAATCGACATCTTCTGCCCTACTTCTGAACGTCTTCTTTTATTTCTGACCATATCTCTCCTGGTTTTTCCTGCGACCCTTCATACGTACTTCATATCTGTTGCCTGAAATTTAACTCAGATGTTTTTCTCATAGCGACAAACACTCGGTACCTTAAAGTGCTTTTGGTACTATAACCGTGTTGTACAGCTTGAGTTTTGTTTTTGTGCTTATCCCTCGTTTACCCAATATTGTGTTACTTATCTGATAGCACGCTGAGTCCGCTTTCTTGGTCCGGCTTAGCACTTCTGGGTCTATTTTTCGCTTACAGCTAACAATGGTTCCGAGGTATTCATAGGATTCAACTCTCTCTAATTCTCTGCCATTGCATGTTTTATGCAGATTCTCTGTCGACCTATCCTCTTTAGAGACCCACATTACTTTTCTCTTGGTTATATTGACCTCCATTCCCTTTCTTTTTAGATTGTTGGACAACTTCTCTAATGCATTTCGTAGCCTTTCCGGATTGTTTGCAAAGATAACAATATCGTCCGCATATAATAGGAATTGCAGGTAGATGGGTTGAAGTCTCCAGTTCCCAATCTTTGTTTTTTCTGTTTGCGTCTTACACGATTTAGCTATTTCATCCATGAATAAGATGAACAGTAGTGGGCTAAGACTGTCTCCTTGCTTTAATCCTTTGCATATTTTAAATATTTCTGACTTCTCCCCCTCTAGTCTTACATTCCCCCTCGGCTTATCATAGACTCTTTTAATAGCGTTTATCAGTCTATCTGGAACATTTTTAGTCTTTGGTGCCTCCCATACATGTTGGCTTGGCAAACTATCAAACGCCGCTTTTAAGATCCTTCCCTTAGCCATCCATTTTTCCATGATGGCTCTTAAAGTGAAGATGTTGTCTTGTGTTTGTCTACCCGGTCTGAACGCTGCCTGCTCCTCTTCTAGGTCTTCTTCTACTACCGCCTAAGTCGCCTAAGGTATAAAACTTATACACTGTGGGTGATAATGTTATTAGCCTGCAGTTGTTACAGTCGTAGCTACTACCCTTCTTGCGAATTGGTATTATCAAATTTTCTTTCCAGTCTGTTGGCATCCTATTTTCATTCCATGCTTTTTGAAACAGTTCAGTTAAGTATTTTGAAAACAATTCTTTGTACTAAAAATCCTGCAAAAATGGTAAGCAAAATATTCGAGTAGTCACAAAATCCTTCAAACTCCCAAAGTATCCTGATAAAAACAAAGGATATAGAGAATGCAGCATGAAGGCATATGCATATGAAGGTGTAGTTAATGTTTGAGTGCATAGCTTTGGCAGGCATTCACTCAGCTGCATTGCACAGATACATAGCTACACACAGATACAGAAACAGTGCATATGTGTGTGTGTGGGTGTGTATTCAAAATCGAAGCTGAGCCCAGCTGAGCTGCCTCATATTGTTGCATGGATGCTGCATGGATGTTGACGTTGTGCAAGGATTATATTAATATCATGTGGGTGCCACATGGCAAATGAAAACAGTTCAATCATAATAAACTTTGTGTCAATTTTTAATGATAAAAATGTTCAAGTGCAAGTGTGCAAATACACACACATACATATATATACGTATAGCAACATGTGTGTGTGCGCGTGTGTGTGTGCGCGTGTGTGTGTAAGCTAAAAACCAACATACAATAACAGCGCAGTCATCCAAAGTGATATAAATCGTTGCACATATACATATAGACCGACACACACAGCTACACAGCTACACACACACACGCATACACACTGTAACATTTCGCTGTTAGTGTATGCGTGTGCTTTGTGCTTCATAAATTCTCAAATCCCTCGACCGCCAAGTACAAAATTGTTTTTGGCTTTTGGCTTAATATGATATGTAGGCCATTGTGCCACGGTGGCGTATGATTAATTTTGATTTGATTTAAATGCTTTGAATTATTAATGATGATTCCAGACGCCGTCAAAGATCTCTGCCTTCTGCTGGCTGGACTTTTGCTAACTGAAGCCCATAAAAAAAACCGAAATTTCATTGCCGCTCGTTAAATACATATATATGTATGTATGTTATGTATACGCAGCGTGTGCAGGCTCAAAAAAAATAATAAAGAAAAATATATTTTCAAAAAAAAAAGAGAGAAAAATATGAAAATAAATGTTAAATTGTATTAAAATGTACGCTCAATTGATTTTGATTTCATTTTAATGAATTTACTGGGTAGTGGGCGGTTTCGAATACCTTTCCGATTCCTGCGGCTCGTTTGGTCCTGTATACAGTGCCGTACTCACATATTTCAGCTCAACGCTTTATACCCTTTTACGACATATTTAATAAAAAAAAAGGAAGAAAAATGGTTATATGGCTTTTATGAATTATTTAAGAGGCGCTCAGCACTTATTATAGACACATGGGGCGTATACGTAATGTAGTAAGGGCATGCTGCTACGGTGGATAAGAACAAATTTAAGAAGACTGAGGGAAGTCAAAGTAAATTATTTTTATATTGCAAATATTAGTAATTTTTTTTAAGCTCATAATTTCCGCCGTTTCTTGCTACAAGGTATTCCCTAGCCTGCTTGTTTCACCATAAGGTGTTAGCTCTTGTTGTTGCTTTATTTGTTTTGCACAAACGTTCAATTAAAATTTCAATTATTAGCCTGCCGCAGAGCAGGACGATGACAGACATTCCCACACACACATACACAGAACAAATAAACAAACAAGCAGTGTGCGGAAAGGCACGCCAGGCTGGGGGGTTGGCGGGGCAACCAAGTGAGATACAGATACAAAAACAACTTCTGACATCTGCAAACAGTCGAAATGCAAAAACAATTGCCAAAAAAGCATATTTCCTACGGTTGAGTAAACAGTAGAGAGCAAAAATAAAGAAATACTTTTAGAAAAAGTCAGAAGGTAAAAAGTGAAGGATAAGAAGAAAAAAAAAACACAAAAGAGGAGAGAGAGAAAAAAATGCGTAGAAGAGCTTGCACTTGGATCTGCTGGATTATCATAATATGTCAGTTAGTTGACACATAATATGCCTGTGCTATTGTAATACGTCTTATTACATAAAAACTGCTTTAAGCAGTGCAACTAGAACAAAAAACACAACAGCTGCACATAGCCGTTTTTTATGCTATTTTTTATTAGAGATTTTTTCATTTTCAGCAGCTTAATTATTTCTCAAAGGTTTTATTTACGTAAAAAAGTGATAGATGTTGCGGTAAAAAGAGAGTGGTATAAACTACGTATTACCGTAACCCATTTCAGAACCCTTATATGATGAGGAATTTTAATAATATTCTGCAAAGTAGCTTGACTAGTTTAAAAACGTGCATAGAGTTAGACAAACTCATAGTAAACTAGTAAATGCTTGTACAGACTATCGTAACCCATTTTAGAACCCTTCAATGATGTTGTATTTTAGTGAAACTCTGCAAATTGGCTTAAATGTTTAAAAAATGAGCATAGAGTTAAACAAAAGTCATAATAACAAGCAACATGCAGTCAAAACCAATCCTTACCCATTTCAGAACCCTTAAATGACTAAGAATTTTAATAATACTCTGCAGAGAAGCTTAACTTTTCTAGAAACGCGCTTAGAGTTAGACAAAATGCATTGAAATTTGTGATATCGTACACCAACTATCCTAACTCATATAAGAACACTTCAATGACGATAAATTTTTGTGAAATTTTGCATAATAGCTTGACTAGTTTAGAAACACGCATAGAGTTAGGCAAAACGCATAAGAGGAGACAAAAATGCATAGGAGAGCTTGCTGGGATCTGCTGGATTATCATAATATGTCAGTTAGTTGTCACACAATATGCCTATGCCATTGTTATGTAATTTTGATGTATTTAACGCAAAACTGCTTTAAGCAGTACGAGAAGATAAACATGCACACAGCTGTTTTCTAGAGCTTATTTATTTTATTTTTTTTGTAATATGACTTAAACGTATAATGTTAACTGCTTTAAACAGTGCAAATACCCAGCCGATTTATAGGATTTGTTTATTTCATTGTTTATTTTAAGCAGTTTAATTTTATTACATTCAGCATTGTTCATAAATATTTGTACTTTCTTGAACACTTAACTGCTTTAGGCAGTGTACATAGTCAAAAAAAAAAAACAGAAGCTGCGCACAGCTGATTTCTATAGTATTATTTATTAATTAACTATTTTTCAAAATTTCCTACATTGTCCCTAAATATTTTTATTTTCATAAACACGAATTAAAACAAAACTGCTTTAAGCAGTGCAACCATTGTGAAAAACATAAAAGCGTCGCACAGCTGTTTTCTGGGACTAATTTATTTAAAAATTGTTTATCATATGAATTTAACGTATTTAATAAAGCTGCTTTAAGCAGTGCAAATAGTATGAAAAATACAACAGCCGATTTTTATGAGCTTATCTTGTGACCGATCTGCGCACCTCCGAATCTCCCATCGTTGAATTTAAGAATCTGCAGCATGAGTTCGATGAGATTCACCAGAGACTTAGGGATGCCCAGTCCCATTCGTAATCACCTTAGACTGGATGTTATTGAAAGCGCCCTTAATATCTAGAAAAGCTACTAAGGTAAATTCCTTGTCTTCTAATGATTTTCAATTTCTGTGACAAGTTTCAGTAGATTTCCCTTTACAATACGCATGTTGTGAGCACGCTAATTGCAATGGGTAGTCCTTCGATACTCAGCTCTCTAGCCTTCAGAAGAAAAGACGATAGACTGATAGGCCTGTAGTCTTGGGGATATTTTTCCCGCCTTGGGTATAAAAACAATTTTGATTTCCTTCCATAGGGCAGGATAGGGCAAATACATTTTGGTTATAATCATACTTTCATAGATGGTTTCAAGCCATTTTGCAATATAACCTATTGAAAATTGAAGTTGATCTGGGAAAATTCCATCAGGTCCTGAAGATTTATATAATTTGAATGTCATTACTGCCCATTTCACATTCGGGTTCAGTGATTAGTTCTAGAATGCCCTTGTCCGGCTCAATTGTATTATTGCTTACTTCCGCCTCGACCTTGGACTCACTGGTCAAGCCCAGGAAGTGTATGTCTAGCAGAAGGTTTAAGGACTCCTCACTAGATTCTGTCCAGCACATTTCAGTTTTCTGGTTATATCCATTGATCTGATTAGAGCTCGAAATTATTTTTCTTAGCCGAAAAGCTTCAGTGACATTTTTAATGTTCCCACAAAAGGTTTTCCACAAGATCCTTTTTGATTTCCTAAGCTCCTTTTTGTATATCGTAAGATATTCATACTAACAGTCCGAATCGCTATCCTCCTGTGAGGATTTTGCTTTGTTAAACTGCCTCCGTACTTGATTAAGTCCTGCTGACCACTATGATGGTTTTTGTTTAACCTTCCAGGGGAAATAAGGCTTTATTTAGTGCTTGCTAACACGATCTCGTGAATGACTCTACAAGACTATCTACCACTTCACTACTGCTAGGAAATACGGAGTGTATTTCTGGAATATTATTATTTAGTTCTCGCAGATACTCTTGCCAATTAGTCTTTTTCTATTTTTGGCCGTTTTCTGCGATGTTTTTTGGAGCCCAAATTCTATATAACAATATCAATAAAGACTTTACTTTTTTAAAAACGAATTAACACAAAACTACTTTAAGCAGTTCACACGGTACAAAAAACATAAAAGCTGCACACAGCTGTTTTCTAGAATTCTTTTTTTTTGAAAATTTTTAATTTTAATCAGCTTAATTATTTAACAAAAATAAATATTTTTACTTTCATAAAAACAATTTAACGAAAAACTGATGTAAGCAGTGCAAATAGAACTAAAAATATAAAACCTGCGCACAAATGATTTCTACGACGTTTTTTATTTGAAAATTTTTCATTTTAAGCAGCTTAATTACAGTCCATAAATATTTTTTCTTTCATAAACACGATTATTAAATTTATTTTTCTTTATTTTGCACGAACTTTTACCTAATTCAATACAACACACGCCTGCTTTAAGCAGTTCACATGGTACAAAAAACATAAAAGCTGCGCAGAGCTGTTTTAAAGGTCTTTTTTTTATTTACAAATTCTTAATTTTAAGCAGCTTAATTAATTTACACAATTTTTTACATTTTTTATAAATGTTTTTACTTCATAAACATGATTTACCAACAAACTGCTTTAAGCAGTGCAAATAGAACTAAAAATATAAAACCTGCGCACAACTGTTTTTTAAAATTTATTTTATTTGTAAATTTTTCATTTTAAGCAGCTTAATTACTGTCCATAAATATTTTTTCTTTCATAAACACGATTATTTAATTTATCTTTCTTTATTTTGCACGAACTTTTACCTAATTCCATACAACACTGCTTTTTAAGCAGTGCAAATAGCACAACAAAACATTAAAGCTGTTTTCTATAACTTTCTTTTTTTTTGTAAATTTTTCCTTTTAAGCAGCTTAATTATTTTTCAAAATTTTCTTCATTGTTCATAAATATTTTTGTACTTTCCTTAAAATATAGTTTTCTTTTGTTATTTGCACAAAACAAAGCAATTCAACATTTTACTCAAATTTTATTGCTTTTATGAAATTTGAGTGAAAATATGTTTGGAATTTTCTTTTATTTGTGAATGAAACTCGAGCAAGCAAACAATTGTTTGATTATTGCTCCAGAATACATGGAAAAGTGCATAAAAGTAAAGTTTTTCATATCAAATGCACAGCAGGGGGCTGCACCCCCTACATGGCTGACTTGCACTGCTTTGGACTTTATACTTTAGTTTTGCTAATTTATAAGTTGTTTTGTGCCAAGCGCTGCTTTTGTTTTGTTTTCTTTTAGTTTTAGATTTAGTTTTAGGTAAATAGATTTTTAATTAAGTTTAAGTATGGACGAGCAAAAATATTAAGTACACGTTGGGAAAGTCTTGACTGTATTAAGTTCTTTTAACTGAAGCTTTTAGGTAATTATACAAAATGTATTTGATTCTTATTTTTTGCCCTTTTAAACTATTCTTCTTCTTCTTATGTGGCCATAACAACCCGATTACCGGATTACAGCCTGCCTTAAAACATCTCTCCACGCGCCTCTGCATTGCGCGCGCCTTCTCCAGTTGGTCACACCGAGCGAAGACAGGGCCCCTTCCACTTGGTCTTTCCAACGCAAACACGGTTGTCCTCTCCGCCGACGGCCGCTGACTACCGCATCGAACACACGTCTAGCTGGAGCATCCTATCCTACCTTGTTCAGTGATAGGAGGTTTAGAATAGCATCTAAGGCTTCGTTTGGTGTAGAGCGTAGAGCAGCACTAATTGTAAGTTCGGCGGTTCGCTGAACCTTACTTAACTTTTTAAGGTTAGTCCCCTTATCTAAGGTAGGCCACCAGATCGACTCTTCATACATATGTGTTCGAAGTAGATTATTCGGAATAGTATTGGGCGCGTCTTTCTTTTAGTAGTTAAATCAATCTCGTTTTAGGTTGAGGGGTCCTGCAATGTCTTTAAACATTTCGATTTGACTCTCGATGTTATATTGTGCCCAGAAAGTGCCGTCCTTGGGTTATATGTAGTAGTGGATCCATTTTCGTCATTTTTGGTAAACTGCTTTGAAATATAGTACCGTCGATTAACGTTTTTCGGCTTTAGATCATACGACAACCAAAATGCGCTTGTCTCGAATAATAATAATAATCACGAATAAATACATTACCAAAGTTATTCCTTCGAATATAAGCAAAGCAAATCATAACTTTATTTAATCCTAGCTCCGTAACTCATTTAGTCTAGAGGATTTATAATGCATCCCTCGCTTAAGATAAAAGGAACAAATATTTAAAATTTTGTAATCATGTTTTTATTTTATTACATTTATTTGAAATTGGAACGTACAGAAGGGCATGCATAGTCAATTTTGTGTCTATGTGTAAAATTCTATATATCGGGCTTTACATAACATTTGTTTTGAATTGGAACTAAGTTGATTGGATTGTATTGTAACTTGTTTATGTTGTAGGGCATACATAGAAGGTTAAGTGTCCACATTGTGTTTGTGAATACCTTACACCTGAAACTTGCCAAGAACGAATAAAGTGTATATTGTTTCAAAACTTGGAGTGTTCAATTGTCTTTTATTTTGAAGAGTATTTTGCTATAATTTGTATGACTAAGAAATGCATCGGGTTGGGGACTTAAGCTGTTTACATGCCCATTCCACCCATTCCACCCATTCCGCCCATACCACCCAGGCCAGCAGCACTCAGGGCACTGTTCTCCTCCAGAGGCATGTCGGTGACTACAGCCTCGGCAGTGGTGAGCAGAGAGGCCACGCCCGCTGCATCTGTTATGGCGGTGCGCACCACCTTGGTGGGATCTATAATGCCTCGCTCTATCATGTTGGTATATTCGCCCTTCATGGCATCATAGCCATAGTCGTTGTCCAGAATTTCTACCTTGGCCACAACCATGGCGCCATCGACACCCGCATTCTTGGCTATAGTCAGGCAGGGCATGCGTAGGGCACGACATACAATTTCTATGCCCATATTTTGATCTTCATTTTGTCCCTTGAGTTCCTTTAGCTTGGGTATGCAGCGTAGTAGAGCAGTGCCGCCTCCTGCTACAATGCCTTCCTCCACAGCAGCACGAGTGGCGTTTAATGCATCGTTGACGCGATCCTTCTTTTCATTCACCTCCACATCACTTGAACCGCCCACACGCAGCAGAGCCACGCCGGAAGACAGACGCGCCAAACGCTCCTGCATTTTCTCCTTATCATAGCTGGATTTGGTTTCCTTGATGGCATCTCGTAGGCTTTCGATGCGCTCATTGACGCGCTCACTTTGCCCGCCACCCTTGAGCAGCATGGTATCATCTTTAGTTACCACTACCTCACCTACTTTGCCAAAGTTACTCAACTTGACATCCTCGAGACGCAATAAATTTGCTTCGTCGCCAAAGACAATGCCGCCAGTGGCTATGGCCATGTCAGCGAGCATAGCCTTGCGATTATCTCCGAAGCCAGGCGCTTTGACGGCACACACCTGCAATCCCATCTTTAAACGATTCACCACCATTGTGCTCAGCGCCTCACCCTCAACATCTTCCGCAATGATGACCAGCGGCCTACGATGGGAGTTGGCCAGTTCTAGAGCTGGCACAATGCTGGGCGCCGACTTTATTTTCTTTTCACAGAAAAGCAGTAAGGCATCTTGATATTCCACTTTGGCACCCTTGGGAAAGTTAATAAAGTAAGGCGATATATAGCCACGATCAAACTTAAGACCCTCTATGAGCTCCAGTTCGTCCAGCAGCGTTTTGCCATCTTTGACTGTTATGACGCCATCGCGACCCACTTTCTTCATGGCTTTACTAATTAGATTGCCAATGGACTTGTCACCATTTGCCGAAATTGTGGCCACTTGCGCAATCTCCTCGGGCGTGCTTACAGGACGCGACATGCTCTTAAGGTGCTCCTTGACCGTTTCAATGGCCAGCATAACACCCCGTCTAATTTCTACGGGATTGGCGCCTCGAGATATTTTCTCAAAACCCTCCTTGGCAATGGCGCGTGCCAGCACAGTTGCTGTGGTAGTACCATCACCTGCCTCCTCATTGGTATTGTTGGCGACATCCTGCACTAATTTGGCGCCTATATTTTTGAACTTGTCCTTTAGCGATATAGATTTGGCCACGGTAACACCATCCTTGGTGATTTTCGGCGAGCCCCAGGACTGCTCTATAATAACATTGCGTCCCTTGGGACCCATAGTTACGGCTACCGCATCGGCCAAGACATCAACGCCTTGGAGCATCATAGCGCGTACTTCGGGTCCAAACTTGACATCCTTGGCATAACCCTGCCAGTGAGGATGGCTTACAGTGCGTGCGACAAGGGCAGTGCATTTGGAAACATTGAAGCGCCACATGGTGCAAAAGCTGGAATAGATGGTATAGGGCAGTCAATATATTAACATTTTTTTTTTTTTTTTTAAATTTGCTTACCTTAAACTAAATAGAAACTTTTTATTGTTTGTCCCCTTATCTAAGGTAAGCCACCAGATCGTGACTAAATATATCACTATATGTTCGGTCTGACAATGGCAGTGTATAGGACTAACGCGAGGTATGAATAAATTCAAGGTATTATAAAAATACTTTGCTTTATATACAATTAAGTTTATAAGAAAAATGATAGATAGAACTTTGTTAACTAGATAAGCTACCGAAAATACAATTTTTATACCCAGTACCGTATGGTACAAAGGGTATATTTAGTTTGTGCAAGCCGAAATGAATGTAACAAATAGAAGGAGTCGTCGGACACACCACAAAATACGTAACATATGATCAGGGTGATTAGAGAAGTCGATATACCACGTCCATCTGTCCGTTTGAACGCCTAGATCTCAGAGATGGTAAGAGCTAGAGTAACCAGCTTTCACATTAGATTTCATATTATTCCACGGAGGCAAGTTTATTTATTTTTTTGATATCGGGGTTAAATTATATAGCTCCCATAGGGGTGTTTGAGACTACCTCGACAAGAAAAAAAGTTTTAGATGAATAATTCGTTTGTTTATGAAGATATCGTTACGAAATTTGGTATTCAAAAGTTTTTTATAGTTCCCAAGCACTGTACCATATTTGATAAAAATCGGTTGACTATATCATATAGCCAAAATAACTTTTTTTATACAAAATTCCCAACAAAAAAAATTATTGCTTAAAAATTCTTCTGATTTTGGTTGTTTAAGAAGCAATATATACAGGGGTGCCACAGAAATCGTTATTGGTTTTGGCAACAGTTTGAAATCAAATCTATAAAAAAATCCGTAGGTGCCACAGAAATCTTGTTGATTTCATTTTTCGAACAATTAATTTCGAATGGAAATCCCGAGGCTACACCGACGCCTAACAGCAAATGGGGGTTGAAGAAGAAGGAGAAGAAAGGTGAAAATTTGGAACTGGAACTATTAAACTAGTTCTATGTTCATTGGTACAGCGTTACGGAGCTCAACATGGTCACTTTTTGGTGCCTTGTCAACATTAATGGTCAACATTTTTGATCCTTATGATTTCTGAACTGTGCTATCTCGACGAAAGCGGAACGTTCAACTTCATTCGATTTATGGAGAATTTTGAACTGAAACTCTGAACTAGTTCTATGTTCTTTGGCGCAGCGTTATTGAGTTTAATTTCGAATGTTTATGCTTTTGCTAGAATGGCAGCAAAGGGTTGCAACCTTGCAAAAATTATTTTAGAACATTTAGTCACTTATTCAAATACATGTTTATTAACAGTGATGCAATAAAGTTTATTCTTTATTACATTAAACGATAATTGTCAGCATATTTTAATTCATTTTGCTTTCCATTTGTACAGAATAATTTTAAATTTAGTTTGAATATTTGTCCCGCCCAATACCAGAGTGAATGATAACCTAACTCAACAGTTGTGCTCATCGTTGAGAATGGCAAAATTGGTTTGTTTTCATTTGAAAATTTGCACAAAATTAGAAATTAAAAAATAAAATTTGTCCTTTTTTTATGTGCCTTGAAATGCGTTTATCTATTTTCATATAACAGCCAATTTTTGTATGCGTCTTTTTATACCTACTTTTTATGGGTTAAATAAGTCTCATTTCGATTGTAATGAAAAATAAGTAAATAAATAGTTATAATAATAAACTAATAGGAATAATTGAAACATATTTGGTCGCTTACCGCTTAAGCCAGCTATGAATTGTAAGCGAATTATCAAAAAATAATAGTTTTAATAATTTGTTGTAGCTACCGATATTCCTAATTGATTTAAAAAAAATTGTATCCCTTGTTAGGTATAAAAAGATGCATATCTGTGCCCACCGGCGACATCCATATTGTATTTTTAGGATAGGATGTCTCACAGAAAGGTCACTGCGACCAAAAGGTCTTTCGTGCCACACCCATAAATTAAAGCAAAAGACTTTCCGCTTTCCGCATGAAAAGCAGTTGGTCTTTTGTTAGAATTGACCTAAGATGAAAGCGACTAATCCGTTCCTTTCCCATGTGACAGACTCTGTCCCATACCAGCCCTGGGGAGTCATAGAGAATATGTCTGGTGGTTTCATCGCCCTCGAGACAAAGTCCGCACTCTAAAGAGTCCGCTAGGCCAATTTTCTGGATATGGTATCTCACAGTGTGGTAGTTAGTTAGATAGGTATGTAACCAGAAATTGTAAGTCCACTCTGCCAAGACATTTTGTCTTGATCGCATCCAGAGGTTTGACAAGCACTTTTGCTTGACGCATCCCCGGAAAGGAGAACCAGTATCTTCTTTGTTGTCCTGCAGCCCCTTTGTTTATCATGGTATTGATTGTGGACCAACCAATACCACAGAATGGCGCAGGAGATGTAGTCAGGGTGGAGGCACTCTGTCGTGCTAGATCGTTAGCGATCGTGTTACCACCCACTCCCGAGTTTGCAGATACCCAAAGCAGCACGACTTTGTTCCGGGAGTACAGGGTTTGGAGGTAGTTATGGCATTCTTAAACCATTCTGGAGGAGATGCTCCAGGATGATAATGCCCTAATAGCAGCTTGGCTATCTGAATAAATGCAGATGTGTGCTCCTCAAGTTCCCTTGAGAACGATATTAAGGGCGCAGATATCTATGGCAGGAATCTCCGCTTGAAAAACGATGGGAAGGATGCCCATTGCGGTAGAGATTCTGGTGTTGGTTCCAGCGACTCCAACACCTATACCCTGCACAGTTTTGGACCCATCCGTGAATCATTGTTGCCATCGGGGGTTTCCACAGGGGTTGCCATCAGTCCAAGTCTCCCGACTTGGGAGAAGAGATCTAAATTTCTTGTTGTGGAAGAGTTCCGTGAGCATAAGATCTGATCTAGAGCAGATCGATACGACAGGAAGGGAATATAATATAAGTGCGGCATGACCAGTATCACTTGCTTAGAGTCCAGAGGTAATCTGGATACGTAGTAGACTCTGCATGGCTGACTTTTTGATGAAAATGTGCAGTGGTCCAAGGACTGATTCCATGACAGCTGTCGGACAGGTACGCATAGCTCCCGAGAGAGATATGCACACTAGTCCTTGAAGCTTGCTGCATTTCTTAAGGACGATAGGCCGTACCATCATACGGTATAAAATTTAACTCCCTGTTTGACCCCTTGGAGGGACATGGAAATCTCTATTAATAATTTTTCGAACAGAACAGGAACGTACAGTTTATAGCCGAATCCAAACGGCGGTGTCTTTAATTAATAGAGACTTTCATGGCAAATAGCGTCTTTGAGCTAGCGGGGACTCGAACCACCAACCTTCGGTTTAAGAGACGAGTACACTACCACTTACGCCACCGACGACCACGGTATATCATCCTATCCTGGGCTATCGAAAGCTGCTTTGTAGTCGACGAACAGGTGGTGAGTGTCGAATTGATGTTCGTGGGTCTTTTCCAGGCGTAGTGTGAATATCTGGTCGACGGTGGACTTGCCAGGTCTGAAGCCGCACTGATAAGGTCCAATCAGTGCCTTGGCGAGTGGCTTCAGTCTTTCACACAGTACGCTCGTAAGGACCTTATATGCGATAGTGGGGTCTCCCTTTTTCAGAACAGGACAGAGGGCACTATTTTACTTTTATTAATTTAGTGTAATAAAATTGAGCCTTTTTTTTTAATTCATATAAATCCACTTATAAGTTTTATTTAGCATAAGCAAAAAAAGATTTAAAGACAGTTGGAGAAAGTTTCAAGCTAATGAAAAGATACAGCTCTCAGTTTTTAATCATCGAGCTTTTTGTTATCGTTTAAAAAAGTTTAGTTTAGTTTAAAGAGTGAAAGAGGGTCTCTTAAATTACTTTCTACTCTATAAATTACATTTAACCTATTTATCTGTTTTTGTTGGCACTGCTTGAACTCTTTTCATGAAATATACAAAATCCTAAAATGATGTATAACAATGAATCAAAAAAGTCTACGAACTTAAACCACGAAATTTATTTCAGTTTAATTTTTGTTAAACTGCTTAAGCTGTGTTAAATAAATAAATTAAATGTAATTGTATAAATGAAACATTTTTTTACTATTTTTTATTTTTTTTTATTTTAACCCTTTCAGTCCTCCGACAGAGGGACATAACTTTATCTTTAGACGGTACAACAGTCAGCATAAGAGCTGTAAAGCGTTGTCCACAAGGAGGTATGTCATCTCCCTTTGCCATGGTCTCTCGTAATCGATGAACTTTTAATTAAGCTGACAAGGCTTGGTTATAAGGTCATTGGGTACGCAGACGACCTGGCCATCATTTTGACGGGTAAATACGAGAGCAGCGTCAGAGAGATGATGGATAATGCCCTTTAAATTACCCCTAACTGGTGTCTAAGTGCAGGAGTTAGCATCAACCCCCTTCACGAAGAGATACAACATGCAGCTTCAAAACCGTTCCATAAACAACACTGAGGTGGAGTATTCAGACCAGGTCAAATATCTGGGTGTGGTCCTAGACAAAAGAGCCAACTGGAACTCCCACTTAAAACAAGTGCTCTCCAAAGCTACTGGAGCCATGTGTTCCTGTAGAAAATTTTTTGGCAGAACATGGGGCTTCAGTCCTCATATTATAGAATAGGTGTACCGTATGATGGTACGGCCTATCATCACATATGTATCCCTTGTGTGATGGCCCAAGACGCAAAGTCATCATCATCATCAATTCCTTTATCTCCGGTTGAAACATAGGGCCTCAATAAAGCACTGCCACCTGGTTGGATTTTTGGCTAGCAATTTTAGGTCGTTCCATGATTTTCCGCATTCTTGGACCTCTTTTTGTAACGACCTCCTCCATGTTGTCTTAGGGCGGCCCCTTTTGCGGCTTCCTTGGGGAGTCCAATCAAGAGCTTGACGGCAAACTTCCTTCGCATCCTTCCGCAGTGTGTGGCCAATCCATCTCCATTTCCTTAGCTTGATAGTGTCGGCCATGGGTTCCAGGTTGCACTTTTTATATAGGTCGGCATTGCTGATAACGTTTGGCCACCACCCTTTAAGAATACGCCGGAGACATTTATTCACAAAACTTTGGATTTTTCCTGTAAGTAGGTCGGTTACAAGCCAGGTCTCGCATCCATAAAGCAGCACTGAGAAGACGTTAGATTTAAATAACCTCATTTTGGTTTGGAAGGATATTTGTGACGAATTTCAGATTTTGCGCAGTTGCGCATATGCACCGGTTGCTTTGTTTATTCTGGCCAGAATATCCATTCCAGCACTGTCAAGACTAATGTGGCCATCAATAAATGCAGCAAGCTTCAAAGACTTGTATGCATATCTCTCTCGGGAGCGATGCGTACCTGTCCGACAGCTGTCATGGAGTAATTCCTTGGACTCCCACCACTGCAAATTTTCATCAAAAAGTCAGCCATACAGAGTCTACTACGTATCCAGATCACATCTGGACTCTTAGCAAGTGAAACTGGTCATGCCGCACTTATATATTTCCTTCCTGACGTATCGATCTGCTCTAGATCAGATCTTATGATCACGGCACTATTTCATAAGAAGAATTCAGATCTCTTGTCCCAAGTCGATAGACTTGGGCTGATGGCAGCCCTTGTGGAAGCCTCCATTGGCGACAATGGTTCATGGATGGGTCCAAAACTGAGCAGGGTGTAGGTGTTAGATTCGTTGAACCCAACACCATCGGGGCATCGGGTCCAGCGTCTTTTAAGCAGAGATTCATGCCATAGAGATCTGCGCTCTTAGTATACTTCTCAAGGGAACTAGGGGAGCAAACATCTACATTTACTCATCAAGCCAAGCTGCTATTAGGGCATTGCCATCCTGGAGCATCTGCTCCATGATAGTTAAGGAATGCCATAACTACCTCCAAACCCTCTCCGCCCGGAACAAAGTCGTGCTATGTTGGGTGCCTGGACACTCGGGAGTAGATGGTGACAAGATCTAGCACGACAGGGTGCCTCCTGACAACATCTCCTGCGCCATTCTGTGGTATTGGATCGTCCACAATTAATACCATGATGAACAAATGGGCAAGAGCGCAAACCCTGTCTGGAAGACGACGAAACCACTAGACATAATCTCTGTGATTGCCCAGCGCTGGTACGAGACAGAGCCTGGTACATGGGAAAGGAACGGATTAGTCTCTTCCATCTCAGGTCAATACTAACAAGAGACCTATTCATGCGAAAAGCGGAAAGTCTTTTGCTTTAATTTAAGGGTATGGTACAAAAGACCTTTTGGTCGCAATGCCCCACCTCTCTGTGAGGAAACCTTTTTCGGAAAAAAAAATGGATTTAAATTAAAAATATTTTTTTTTCATTCGTTCTTTTTTTTTTCAGTGAACAAATTCGATCTTTTCATTTAGTTGTTCTGCATGTAATTAAATTGTCGAAGTATTACCTTACTTAACTTTTTAAGGTTAGTCCACTTATTTAAGGTAGGCCACCAGATCGAGACTCCATACATGAGTATGGGTCTAACAATGGCAGTGGAAAAAATGAGCTATTTATTATATACAAAATTTGTTTTGCCTTGTCGTGCTCGTCGTCAACATTTATTTCTAAAATTTTCGTTTTCGATAAGCTTAGTTCCTAAAAAATGAGCTATTTATTATATACAGAATTTTTTTTTTCGTCCTCGTGATCATCGTCAACATTCATTTTTAATATTTTAGTTTTTGATAGCTTAGTTCCTAAAAAAAAACTATTATTGTATACAAAATTTGTTTTGCCTTGTCGTGCCCGTCGTCAACATTTATTTTTAATATTTTCGTTTTTGATAAGCTTAGTTCCTAAAAAATAAGCTATTTATTATACATATACAGAACTTTTTTCGTCCACGTGCTCAAAATTCTTGGTTTCTGTTTAGTGTCTTGATATGGACAACAACCCAACATCGACTTCGTTTAGGAATATAAATTATTATGTAATGAGTGTACGGAATAGCTCATGTCTATGCCTTTGCATATTCAAGCGTCCACCTACGTGCCTCTGCATCATGCTTAGCCCGATCACCCTTGTACTCCCTAGCCACACTGTGATCCAATGGGTCATCTGGATTTGGATTTGCTAATAGCACTTGCAGAGCTACCAATATACTTGACATGGTAACAGTCGGTGTCCACATATCGTCCAATATGTTTAAGCACACAGATCCATCTCGGTGTATATTACAATGATAAATACGTGTATTGAATAATACTGAGGGTGGCCTAAAAGGATATTGTCCTGTAAAGTACAGATGCAAGCGAAAAACGCCATCTGCATATGGCGTATTGGGTGGTCCAATAATTGAGCCTTTCCAGCAGAACATGTTGTCATCGGGTTCAAGAGAACAACCAACCAACGGTGTTCGTCTAATTTGGAGCAACTCGGCTTGAAGCCTTCTGAATGCAGCGCGAGAACGATTTTCTGAAAGCGGCGTAGTCGTAGTACGGCCAATTGGTATGGTCGTGGAAACGCTAGCTGCTTGTGGAATGACTGCCGGAATAGCCACAGCGGCTGCAGGCAAATTTTCTGTACTAATATTTCCACGTTCAGAAGAAGAGTCTGCTGTTTCGAAAGGTCCGTATAGCATTCGGCGGAAATGCTGAACGCGTCTGAGAGCTGCTACTACTACTGCAGAATTTATTGAGTCTACAGCTTCTTGTACTACGGAATCTCTCTCCTGCATTCGGCGAAGACGTTGACTGCGACTGAGAGCTGCTACTGGAACTGCCGAATTTACAGGAGCAATATTGGCACGTTCAACGGAAGAGAGTTCTGCTTCTGGTACGGACTGACTGTCTCTGAAAGCTGCTATGGTTACTGCCGAATTTTCAGGACCAGTATTGGAAGAAACAGCTTCTGGTACTACAGAATTTCTCTCCTGCATTCGGCGGATACGCTGGCTGCGTCGAATAGGCGGCATTTTGTGTCTATCGTTTGATGCGCTCAATTATATTTTTGAAAAATTACTTTAGTTAGAAAATCTCAGTTTTAATTGTATAATGAAATGTCAATTTGACAGATTACAGAGATTGCTATGTTTCCGTATGTATGCTTAAATACTTTTTGACGCTTTAGAACACAGTGACTTAGTAAATCGAATTTTAAGTTTTTAGATTCCATACAGCAACAGGTTGTTTTTGGCTAAATAGTCCAGAGAATGCTTACTGAATGGGTCCTTATGTAGACGTAAAAGTAATAATAAAAAGTAATTATAATTATTTTTTAATTATTATTATTAATAACACTGTCCAACAGTGAAAAGAACTTTTCAAGTGACCTAGTGTACGTTGTAGGTCTGACGAGTAGATCACGATAGCGTTTTTCAAAATTGTCTAACACCCCAAAATCGGAAGTTATCGCTAAAACCTTTTTCGGTACTGCGATCTCCCACTATCACAACGTCGCCATTTTTCAACCGATTTTCGATTGCTTTACGGTTTTGGAAAGAAGATTCAAGCTTTAAGATGATATACATTTGTTTATACTTTATACAAAGCAACTTCGTGATTTTTTAAAGCTATCTAAGATTTACACTTTTTTTATTCGATTTTCACACTTTGAAGTCATTTTTATATAACATTTTGTTAAAACACCTTAACTTTTTTATATTTAATCTTAAAGAAATATTAATTCCGAGTAAGAAAAGTTATGGTTTATTAAAATCGGTCGATAAATGCTTAAGTTACGACGCTTATTGTAAACAAGAAAATTCAATTTTCATCGACAAAAAAAATGTTTTAGATGGATAATTCGTTTGTTCATGAAGATATCGTAACCAAATTTGGTATAATGCTTAAGAACAATAAAAAACTTACAAGTGCCAAATTTGGTCGCAATATTTTAGAAAACAAACGAAATACAACAAATTTTGTTAAAAAATCGATTTTTTGACCGATCATTCCTATGGGAGCTATATGATATAGTCTACCGATTTTGTTGAAATTCGGCACATTGCCTAAGTGCTCTAAAAAATTTCAAAACGCCAAATTTGAAGAAAATCGGTTGACTATATCATATAGCTCCCATAGGAATGATCGGTCAAAAAATCGATTTTTTAACAAAATTTGTTGTATTTCGTTTGTTTTCTAAAATATTGCAACCAAATTTGGCACTTGTAAGTTTTTTATTGTTCTTAAGCACTATACCAAATTTGGTTACGATATCTTCATGAACAAACGAATTATCCATCTAAAACATTTTTTTTGTCGATGAAAATTGAATTTTCTTGTTTACAATAAGCGTCGTAACTTAAGCATTTATCGACCGATTTTAATAAACCATAACTTTTCTTACTCGGAATTAATATTTCTTTAAGATTAAATATAAAAAAGTTAAGGTGTTTTAACAAAATGTTATATAAAAATGACTTCAAAGTGTGAAAATCGAATAAAAAAAGTGTAAATCTTAGATAACTTTTAAAAATCACGAAGTTGCTTTGTATAAAGTATAAACAAATGTATATCATCTTAAAGCTTGAATCTTCTTCTTTCCAAAACCGTAAAGCAATCGAAAATCGGTTGAAAAATGGCGACGTTGTGATAGTGGGAGTGATCGCAGTACCCGAAAAACGGTTTTTAAGCGATAACTTCCGATTTTGGGGGTGTTAGACAATTTTGAAAAACGCTATCGTGATCTACTCGTCAAGACCTACAACGTACACTATGTCACTTGAAAAGTTCTTTGATTTTTTTCAATTCTGTAGGACAGTGTAATTATTATCATTTTTTTTGAGAATCGCGTAGAACTATTCTAATTAAAGCAATAAGAGAATAGACTTAAATTAAAAATAAATTCAAATTATAATTTTCTTTTTTTACTTTTTATTTTAAAGATTTTTTTAAAGCAATATAAATTAATTTAAATTAAAAATGAACTTAAATAAAAATTTATTTTTTTATTTTTTATTTTACCGAACTATTTTTTTTTTGAGAATCGCATATAACTATTTTTTTAACAATGTGCATGGATTTAAATTAAAAATAAATTTAAATTAAAATTTCTTACTTTTTTTTTTTGAGAATCGCATTTTTTTTAAAGTGAAGACTTAAATTAAAAATAAATTTAAATTAAAATTTATTTATTTTACTTTTTATTTTTACGATTTTTTCAGAGCAATATGAATGGCTTTAAATTAAATATAAATTTAGGAATTTTATTATTCTTTTTTTCAAGCAATATGGTTGGATTTAAATTTAAAATGGATTTAAATCTTTACTTTTTTTTTTTTATTTTATTTTACTTGTGCTCTGCCCCACAAAATTATTTTAAGTTTTCAATTTAGTTGTAAGTAAAGAACTCTCTCAATAATTAAAGCGCCTCTTTATCTCAGTAAAGTTTTGCTTTGCGTTGACTTTTTTGATGCACTGTAAGTGTTTGCCTATTTCGCCTGTAACGCTTGTTGTATTTGTTTTGTATCTGTTGCACTGTAATGACCTTCACAGCGGGCGTGACAACCACAAAGTACCTACCAACAGTTGCAACAGAACGTGCCACAACTGTTGCACACTTTGCACACCAATCCGCGTATGTGTGTGTGTTTGTCTGTGTGTTGGCCCAAGCCACCCTGCAGTTCGGTTGATGAAAAGTTTCTAGTTTTTTGGGGGGAGCTTATTTTTGGTATGCTGCACGTGTGGCAGGTAACTGTGCTTCGTTGTGGCAGCTTACTGAGAGGCAGCCAAAGTAACTAGAAATGAAAAAAGAAAACATAGGAAATTGTCATGATGGAACAAAATGGCTTCCAACTGATTAGCTCATCACTTTGTGGTATGTTTAATAACACAAGTTTACCAATTTTGAAGCATTTTGGTAGCCTCAACTTGTTTTGGCCATTTCCGTGTTAAAATTGCTGGCCAAAGTCGAAAATGAAGTCCAAAATTCTGAAGGAAATAAAATGCTTGCTGCACAGTGGGAACACAATTATTTTTTTAACGTAAATTTAGCTCTCCTTTCTCGGCAAGATTTTTACCAAGCTAGCCAAATTTTTATCATTTATAGCACTTCCAATTCTTTTTATATTCTTGTGTCCCGCCTTGATCTAGAGCTCCCCATTTTTTTAAAGCGAGTTCGGCGGAGTGTTAAAAAAACCATGCCCACTTGCAGTGGACCCCCCAGTGTATATAATCGAAATAAAATTTGTTGCCTGATTTTTATTTATGGAAGTACAGTTATCCAATTACTGGTAAAAAAATATAAGTGACTGGGTAGCCTTAGCCTAATTCCATTCATCTTATCGCTTTTGCCTTAATTTTCAAGAGGCATTTGCAAATGATTCTCTAAAAAATCAGTAAAAATTTGCATATTCAATTTTGTAACTTCACAAGACCTTTTCATCATGTTCAGTTCAAGAAGCATTGCCTTTTGGGCAATCTCAGTCGCCTCATTGACTACACCGGTTTCAGCCTTTTTATCCATCTCTTCCTTAAGTTCAATTAAACGGCTTTCCTGCTGCAAAAGTCGTTCTTCATACATTAGAATAGTTTCCCGTACCGAGATATTTGTGGCTACGAAATTATTTTCGACGTAGTCATTAAAGGCTACCAAATTCGCCTCCGCTAAGAAGTCTTGCGGCTCCTCATGCGGCTCCTCTTGCGGCTCCTCATGCGGCTCCTCTAGCGGCTTCTCTTGCAGCTCCTCAACCGGCTCCTCTTGCTGCTTCTCTTGCAGTTCCTCGTGCATCTCCTCTTGCAGCAAGCGGTCATTGTCTTCCAAGGATTCTTCCTCTAACTTCAAACCTTCCGAGACGGTGCTATCCGGCTGTTGGTCAGTTGAATCTTCCGACGACGACATGACTGAGCTTTAGTTTCTTTTACAACTTCACTCTTCAATATTTTCGTTTTGGTTGAAAGAAAAATAAAAATTAGTTTTGTTTTTACACTTATGAAAACTAAAATAATTTTCAATGAAGTCTGCCAGCTTTTTCCGCCTGCTTCGATTTAAAAATCTGTGAAATATATTCGAACCCGTTGCATGGAAACATGTAGCAGTCAGCTTTTACCTGCTTGCATAACAATCAGCTTTAGGAAGTCTGAAGAAAAGTGACCGTATTTAAGGGCTAGACGGAGACAAGAAAAAAGCCACCAAGCAAAAGACAGAATTATTTTGGTACAAAAAAAAGTGTTGGCTAACTAGCAAAATGTGCAATTTATCGAAGTAATTATCAATAATTAGCTGTTTTTTGTTTACAAATAGAAAATATATAAAAGCAGGAAATAAAATTCTAAAACATGAACGTTTATTATTATTATATTATTATTAAACTATGCTATAATAATGACATACATTGCAATCCCAACGTTGGATGAAGAAACCAAATGACGATACGAAGCAAAACCCTATAAAAGGCGGAGGGTTTTGGTGAACCCACAGGTAATGTTCAGAGCTGAGTGTATAATTTTGCACAGACGCGTTTTAAAGCACTTTAATGTTACAATTGATTTATTTTAGTGTTATAGCTATTTTCTTATAATTTTCCAACGATTTTGTCGACCAGCCATTATTTTCCATGTTCAAAATAACAACATGCACTTAAATTTTGTTTATGGCGCCCAATCCGAACAGCTTATTTTTGCTGATAGCGCCATCTATGGCGAGGTTTTGGCGTCAAAAAACAAAAAAATCAACCAACACTGATACTCTGCTACACTACAGACCACCTCGGAGAATGTTTGTGAGGTGTTTTTATACCCTGTACCGTATGGTACCAGGGTATATTAAGTTTGTGCAAGCCGAAAATGTATGTAACATATAGAAGGAGACGTCGGAGACACCCCAAAGTTACCTAAAATATGATCAGGGTGAATAGAGAAGTCGATATACCCATGTCCGTCTGTCCGTCTGTCCGTCCGTCTGTCCGTCCGTGTGAACGCCTAGATCTCAGAGATGGTAAGAGCTAGAGTTACCAAACTTTCACATTAGATCCCATATTATTCCATAGGAGGCAAGTTTATTTTATTTTTTTGATATCGGGGATAAATTATATAGCTCCCATGGGGGTGTTTGAGACGACCTCGACAAAAAAAAAGCGTTTTAGATGAATAATTCGTTTGTTTATGAAGATATCATAACGAAATTTGGTATTCGAAAGTTTTTATAGTTCCCAATCACTGTACCAAATTTGATCGAAATCGGTTGACTATTTCATATAGCTCCCATAGGACCGATCGGCCAAAATAACTTTTTTAACGAAAAATTCGCTATATTTCGTTTTTTAATAAAGATATCCTAACCAGATTTGGCGTTTGGAAATTTTTTAGACCACTTAAGCAATGTGCCAAATTTGAACAAAATCGGTTGACTATATCATATAGCTCCCATAGGTCCGATCTTCCAAAAAATCGATTTTTTAACAAAATTTGTTGTGTTTCGTTTGTTTGTTAAGATATTGGGACCAAATTTGACATTCGTGAGTATTTTATAGTTCCTAAGCACTGTACCAAATTTAATCCAAATCGTTTGACTAGATCATATAGCTCCCATAGGACCAATCGGTCCAAAAACACGTTTTTTATACAAAATTCGATGTGTTTTGTTTGTTTGTAAAGATATTTGAAATAAATTTGGCATTCATATCTTTTTTAAGGTATTTAAGCACTGTGTCAAATTTTATTCAAATCGGTTGACTATATCATATAGCTCCCATTGGAACGATCGGTCAAAAAAAAATTTTTGCTTAAAAATTCTTCTGTTTTTGGTTTTTTGTAAAGAAATCGGACTTTATTACAAGCTAGTGGTACAGGGTATCCTAAAGTCGTCCGCGCCCGACTTTACGTCCGCCATTTTTTATATGAAGTTTTCATATGTTTGCCCTTTGGGCAAATTTTTGACGAGCAGCTTAGAATATAAAGCAGCGAATTGAAAAAGTTGTATATTAAGTTGAGAATACTCTAGGGGTAGTCTATAGGGTGATGCGGAAATAGGCAGATGCTGTTTCCGGTTAGACTCCGTATCCCATCTACTACTGAAACTCCTCATAGCTTTTTGCGATGCCACTGTTAAGCCTAGTAACTTTTTGAAATCAACCGATACATAGGAGACAAAGCACAGTTAGAAGTTCGTTGTAGACTTTTAAAGGGAACAAGGACGTAAAACGGTGGTGGATGATGAAGAGCATTAAGTTCAGTCAACGGCGGCGTCTTAACCTCCTGTACGTCGGAGTTGCCTGAAACAATTTTTCGAGTTGTTATGGTATCCGGCCGGACAACATAGTGAGCACTCTCCCAGCTAGTCACATATAATTTTCATCGACTGACTATTTTGTAAGTCGCCCCTGGGAGGGCCATGGGAGGTATCTATTAATATGTGTTGAAAGGGAACAAGAACCTACTCTTTATATCCAAATCCGAAAGACGGTGTCTTAAGTTAATAGAAACTAGTCATATAACCTTGGAAATGTACCCAAGAAACTAAAACACATACTCCTTTCCCCATAATCCCTCTGTTCTTACTAAGAGCGGAGGAACTATATAATAAGACTCCAATTGGTTTCATTCAAAGCCAACGTAACGCCAACAGGCCATCCCAAAATCAGGAACCTGCTCTTCTCACTAAAAAAAATTCCCAAAAAGGGTTCGTTAGAAACTCGGTTATTTTGGTCAACGTATTTAAAACGTTGTGATCTAAACTAATCTAACAAAGAGAGGAAGTTCTTTGAGAAACGTAGAATAAATAGTAAAATGCTGATTTTGATTAGTTTTGTACCAAACTATAGATAGCTAAATTACACATTGACCATATTTGGAACATAACATAGTTTTGTGAAATTTACGGTTTGGTCGTTATTTATCCATACATATTAAATTTTTCATAGTTTTCAGACAAGTTTTAAAACAAATTATTATTCAAATAATATTAGGGGAATAAATGTTATTCTTTTAGTTGTTAAAAATAAATATAAATATGACAATATATGTACAACCAAGAGATAATCTAAAAAACAATTAATACAAACAAGATTATACGCCTAATTTAAAATAAAAATATTTTAATCGAATTAATCTTAATGAATCGCGCAGAAATGCAAAAGTGCCCAACTAATCGAGCGAAATGGAACAATTGGTCAGAAAAGTTTCTCTAAGATTAATGTCATTTAAATGCTCCAAAAATTAAGTTTTTACTTATATTACAGTAACAATTTAAATTATTTAGGTTTTGGCGCTTTTGAAACACAGCTTTAAATAAAGGAGCGCCTCTTTACATGGGCAAGAATTTAGGTTAGACGAAAATGGCAAATTGCTCTGGGGTACTTGTGCACTTTTGCCTTTTTAATTTTATGTTTACGAATTTTAAGTAAAAACTAAAAGTTTAATAATATTCCAATATTCTTAGCCTACAGAAAGCTATTTGCTACACAGAGACTAAAAGCTGGCTGCTACATGTTTCTTTGGCAACATGAACTGGGTTCAAATAGATTAATTTCAAATCAAAGTAAGCGAAAAAAATGTCAACCAATTCGAAATAATTTTTGTTTCATTTAGCACAACAAACTCAAACAAAACGGTCGGTAATAAAATAATTCGAAATAGTCATTTTAAATAAATAATTTAAGAAACAAACATCGTCAACTGGTATTAAGTCATGTCATCAGAAAAGAAAACCGGCCAGGATGAGGCCACTCGGGATGGGTCTTCAAATCCAAATATCAATATGACTGAGGATGTGACCATGGAGAATGGTGAACATGTTGAGCCTACTGTAGAAATTGATAAAAGTGAACAGGAGGTAGCTACACCCGAGGACGTGCAGCGGTTGGTTGAATTAGTAGCCAAAAAGGAAGCCTTGAAAACAGAAGTGATGATCCTCCGGGCAATTCGTCAAACTTATGTAGAAAGGGCACTTCGACGAAATGGAAATTAATACACTGTGGAGGATGGCGCTGTTTCAAGTCAATGGGGGAGGGGCTATCAACAAATACCATGATGTTTTTATATTTATATATAACCGAGCACGTCACAATAACACATTCATAACGATAAAATAAAGCTTAAATTTGTTGATGTTTAATCCAATCGTAATTATTTTCAAAATTACTAGTAAGCCCGGCAGACATTGTCCTGCCCAAACTTTTTGAATGCTCTTAAAGTGAATAAACATCGTAAGATTCGCTAGTTATTTTATCTGGAAAAATAAAAGATTTTTAGATTAGTTTGCAGCTCGATTCAAGCTTGTCTTTACCGAATTCTTTCACGCCAAGCATAGATATTCCATATAAATTAAAGCTTCATTATAATCTTCCGGCGTAAATTCCATCACTACCTTACGTTTTGATTGACGTACTCGAAACAAAATATCTTCTGATAAAAAATCTTGATATTTTATTCACAATTCAGGTGGATTTAATGGAAGCAGTAATAACATAGCATCTGCTGAAGTTTGATCCCAATGCAAATCGTTTTCCAACAAATTAAATTTCTGATATGCCTCTCGACATTTACTGTTCTCATTGATTGAAACGATATTGGATCTCGATTATTGATTAACAACAATACCAGTTTTTGTATATATGGCAATATACACAAAAAAACCGATATTCACAAAAAATTTGTCACACATCGAAATAGGCCTAAAACCTCCGTATTGACAACTTCTAACACACGCAAAAATCAGATTTGAAATTCATCGATGCGTTCATGAGAACCTTCGTAGCACGTAAAACATAAGTTTCTTTTATATATATAGTTAGTTCTTCAAGGAGGGAGCTCGTTTATGAGCTAAACACCTTTTGTGGAACCGAACAGAGGCTATAGGCTGAAAACTGAAAATCGCTTTGGACGCAAAGTGAGTTTACGATGTCTGCACTTGTTACTGGCGGTCGCTCCTCCATTCAAAAATACTTTCATCTTTTTTCAGCCTGCTACAAGCTGTTTGCTACATTGAGACTAAAAGCTGGCTGCTACATGTTGCCACGGCAACGCAAACTTGGTTCAAAGAGAATTATTTTAAATCAAAGCAAGCGAAAAAAAAAACTGTCAACCAATTCGAAATAAATTTTGTTTCATTTAGCACAACAATTTTGTACACAACGGTAGGTAATAAAATAATTCGAAATAGTTATTTTAAATAAATAATTTTTAGAAAGAATTATCGTGAATTGGTATTAAGTCATGGCGCCAATAAAGAAGACTCGTCAGGATGCGGCCAAACTGGATGGGTCGAAAAAGCCAAAGAACAATATTACTAATCATGTGACTTTTAAGAATGATGAGCAGATTGAGTCAACTGAGGAAGTGGACCAAAGTAATATGGAGGAGCTAGCTACACGCGAGCAAATGAAGCTGTTAAATGACCTTATAGCTGACAACGATGATCTCGAAAAGAGAGTAACTGTCATCGAGGAATTTTTTAAAACTATGAAGCTTGAGTCCAAGAAGGGAAATAAAATGCCACGTAAAGGGCCGGATGGTCTCAAGTAATTGCTATAAGATGGACTCAAAGTTCTTTTCGTTAATGTATAACCGAGAAGGTCACAAATTTACACTTTCAAAAATTTCTTGTTCTTATTTATTTTTGGCATTATTGCTGTCAATCGATGCCTTTAAATATTTTTTCAAATTTTTGGCGTTCATGCAAATAAAATAAAATTTTACCAATTTTCTTAAAAAATTCGTTTTATTAATGTTTTCAACATATTCCACAGAGATAAAAACAATTCCTAAAAAAGTGCTGATTTACATTTTTTGTCTAATATATCGATCTAAATTAGTTTAAATTGTTTAGTTAATTAAACATTTTTTTTTTTATTTTAATTTAAAAGTATTTTATTTTAAAAGACTTAAAGATATCTATGGCATTAACTTATAGTATGTTCTTCAATAAGGAAAAAATACTTTTTTACTGTTAAAAATTGTTTTTCATATATAATGAAAAATTATTTTTTATTTAATATGATTATAAAATTTGATTTATAAAATTTAAACAAATTATTTTTATTATTTTATAGACTTTTAACAAAATTTTTATAAGAAAATTCAAAAAATTAATTTTATTTTAAAAATTTAAAATTAAGATTTATTTATCGCATAATTTTTATATAAAAAAGTTGAAGCTTAATATATTTTCTGTAAATTAAAAAATTTTAATTTATTCTTGTTTCGTTAAGTTCTTTCAAAAATTTAGTTTCTTAAAAATACTCTCTTTGGATTTTCATTTATTTTTCTCTTTATTTAAATCGGAATCTACTTCGCAAATATGAATGCTGCACTTGTGGCATGCACCTATGCCTCGTTGTGGCAGCTTACTGAGAGGCAGCCCCAAGTGCCCCAAATATGCAGCAAAGTAACTTGAAATCAAAAAAACATAGGAAATTGTCATGATGGAACAAAATGGCTTCCAACTGATTAGCTCATTATTTTGTGGTATGTTTAATTACACAAACTTACCAATTTTGAAGCATTTTGGTAGCCTCAACTAGTTTTGGCCACTTCCGTGCTAAAATTGCTTGCCAAAATCGAATGTGAAGGAATATGAAAATTTTGAAGGAAATAACTTGCTTGCTGCACAGTGGGAACACAATTATTTTTTAAAAGTAAATTTAGCTCTACTCTTTCGGCAATGATTTTTACCAAGCTAGCCAAATTTTTATCATTTATAACACTCCCTATTCCTTTTATATTCTTGGGTCTCAGCCTTAATCTAGAGCTCCCCATTTTTTTAAAGCGAGTTCCGCGGAATGTTAAAAAAACCATGCCCACTTGCAGTAGACCCCCCAGTGTATATAATCGAAATAAAATTTGTTGCCTGATTTTTATTTATGGAAGTACAGTTATCCAATTACTGGTAAAAAAATATAAGTGACTGGGTAGCCTTAGCCTAATTCCATCCATCTTATCGCTTTTGCCTTAATTTTCAAGAGGCATTTGCAAATGATTCTCTAAAAAATCAGTAAAAATTTGCATATTCAATTTTGTAACTTCACAAGACCTTTTCATCATGTTCAGTTCAAGAAGCATTGCCTTTTGGGCAATCTCAGTCGCCTCATTGACTACACCGGTTTCAGCCTTTTTATCCATCTCTTCCTTAAGTTCAATTAAACGGCTTTCCTGCTGCAAAAGTCGTTCTTCATACATTAGAATAGTTTCCCGTACCGAGATATTTGTGGCTACGAAATTATTTTCGAGGTAGTCATTAAAGGCTACCAAATTCGCCTCCGCTAAGAACTCTTGCGGCTCCTCATGCGGCTCCTCATGCGGCTCCTCTAGCGGCTTCTCTTGCAGCTCCTCAACCGGCTCCTCTTGCTGCTTCTCTTGCAGTTCCTCGTGCATCTCCTCTTGCAGCAAGCGGTCATTGTCTTCCAAGGATTCTTCCTCTAACTTCAAATCTTCCGAGATGGTGCTATCCGGCTGTTGGTCAGTAGAATCTTCCGATGACGACATGGCTGAGCTTTAGTTTATTTTACAACTTCACGCTTCAATATTTTCGTTTTGGTTGAAAGAAATATAAAAATTAGTTTTGTTTTTACACTTATGGATAATAACCTACCGAAATGTCGAAAACTTTTCACTTTATGAAAACTAAAATTATTTTCAATGAAGTCTGACAGCTTTTTCCGCCTGCTTCGAAAAGTGTTGGCTAACTAACAAAATGTGCAATTTATCGAAGTAATTATCAATAATCAGCTGTTTTTTGTTTACAAATAGCAAATATATAAAAGTGCGAAATAAAATTTTAAAACATGAACGTTTATTATTTATGCTATTTTGTGTAAACTATGCTATAATAATGACATACATTGCAATCCCAACGTTGGATGAAGAAACCAAATGACGATACGAGGCAAAACCCTATGAAATGCGGAGTTTTTTGGTGAACCCATAGGTAATATTCAGAGCAGAGTGTATAATTTTGCACAGACGTGTTTTAAAGCACTTTAATGTTACAATCGATTTATTTTAGTATTATAGATATTTTCTTATAATTTTCCATCGATTTTGTCGACCAGCCATTATTTTCCATGTTCAATATAACAACTTGCAATTAAATTTTGTTTATGGCGCCAAATCCGAACAGCTGATTTTTGGTGATAGCGCCATCTATGGCGAGGTTTTGGCGTCAAAAAACAAAAAATCAACCAATACTGATACTCTGCTACACATGCCACCTCGGAGAACGTTTGTGAGGTGTTTTTTTATATGAAGTTTTCTTTTGTTTAGCCCTTTAGGAAAATTCTTGACGAGCGGCTCAGAATATAAAGCAACGAATTGAAAAAGTTGTATATTAAGTTGAAAATACTCTAAGGGTCTATAGGGTGATGCGGAAATAGGCAGATGCTGTTCCCGGTTAGACTCCATATTCCATCTAATACTGAAACTCCTCATAGCTTCTTGCGATGCCACTGTTAAGCCTAGTAACTTTTTTAAAAACTTTGTGGACCAAATGAACCGATGCATATGAGACAAAGCACAGCTAGAAGTCCGTTGTAGACATTTTAAGGGACTAAGGACGTAAGGCGGTGGTGGTTAATGAAGAGCATTAAGTTCAGTCAACGTTGGTATCTAAAACTCTTGTAAGTCGGAGTTGCCTGAAACAATTTTTCGAGTTGTTATCAGTCCGGCCGGACAACATAGTGAGCACTCTCCCAGCTAGTCACATATAATTTTCATCGACTGACTATTTTGTTACTCGCCCCTGGGAGGGCCATGCAGTGTCTTTATTAATAAGTGTTGAAAGGGAACAGGAACCTACTCTTTATATCCAAATCCGAAAGACGGTGTCTTTAGTTAATAGAAACTAGTCATATAACCTTGGAAATATACCCAAGAAACTAAAACACATACTCCTTTCCCCATAATCCCTCTGTTCCTACTATGAGCGGAGGAACTTATAACTATAATAAGACTCCAATTGGTTTCATTCAAAGCCAACGTAACGCTAACAGGCCATCCCACAATCAGGTACCGATTATCTGCAGAGCTTCCTGCTCTTCTCACTAAAAAATATTACCAAAAATGGTTCGTTAGACACTCGGTTTTTTTTTTTACCAACGTCTTTACGACGTTGTAATCTAAACTAAGCTAACAAAGAGAGGAGGTTCTATGAGAAACGTGGAATAAATGGTAAAAAGGTGTTTTTGATTAGAATTGAACGAAACTAAAGATAGTTAAATTACGCTTCGACCATATTTGGAACATAACATAGTTTTGTGAAATTTACGGTTTGGTCGTTATTTATCCATTCATATTAAATTTTTCATAGTTTTCAGCGAAGTTTTAAAATAAATTATTATTCAAATAATATTCATTGTTAAAAATAAATATAAATATGACAATATACAACCAACACATAATCTAAAAAACATACTTATATTACAGTAACAATTTAAATTATTTAGGTTTTGGCGCTTTTGAAACACAGCTTTAAATAAAGGAGCGCCTCTTTACATGGGCAAGAATTTAGGTTAGACGAAAATGGCAAATTGCTCTGGGGTACTTGTGCACTTTTGCCTTTTTAATTTTATGTTTACGAATTTTAAGTAAAAACTAAAAGTTTAATAATATTCCAATATTCTTAGCCTACAGAAAGCTATTTGCTACACTGAGACTAAAAGCTGGCTGCTACATGTTTCCTTGGCAACATGAACTGGCTTCAAATAGATTAATTTCAAATCAAAGTAAGCGAAAAAAACTGTCAACCAATTCGAAATTTTTTTTTGGTTTCATTTAGCACAACAAACTCAAACAAAACGGTCGGTAATAAAATAATTCGAAATAGTCATTTTAAATAAATAATTTTAGAAACAAACATCGTCAACTGGTATTAAGTTATGTCATCAGAAAAGAAAACCGGCCAGGATGAGGCCACTCGGGATGGGTCTTCAAATCCAAATAAAAATATTACTGAGGATGTGACCACGGAGAATGGTGAACATGTTGAGCCTACTGTAGAAATGGATAAAAGTGAAGAGGAGGTAGCTACATCCGAGGACGTGCAGCGGTTGGTTGAATTAGTTATCAAAAAGGAAGCCTTGAAAACAGAAGTGATGATCCTCCGGGCAATTCGTCAAAATTATGTAGAAAGGGCACTTCGACGAAATGGAAATTAATACACTGTGGAGGGTGGCGCTGTTTCAAGTCAATGGGGGAGGGGCGATCAACAAATACCAGGATGTTTTTATATTAATATATAACCGAGCAGGTCACAATCACACATACAAAATGATAAAATAAAGCTTAAATTTGTTGATGTTTAATCCAATCATAATTATTTTTAAAATTACTAGTAAGCCCGGCAGACATTGTCCTGCCCAAACTTTTTAAATGCTCTTCAAGTGAATAATCATCGTAAGATTCTCTAGTTAGCTTATCAGGAAAAATATAATGTTTTTAGATTAGTTTGCTGCTCGATTCAAACTTGCACCATTATTAGTCGAATGCCGCGCTTTACGGGTCTGTCTTTACCGAATTCTTTCACGCCAAGCATAGATAATCAATATGAATTAAAGCTTCATTATAATCTTCCGGCGTAAATTCCATCACTGCCTTACGTTTTGCTGGACGTACTCGAAACAAAATATCTTCTGATAAAAAATCTTGATATTTTATTCACTGTTCAGGTGGATTTGATGGAAAACATGGTGCCAAAATAATCGCAAATAGAACACGTATTTGATATGGATGGGCAGTAATAGCAGCATCTGCTAAATTTTGATTTCTGTGCAAATCATTTAAATTAAATTCAATTTTTGACATATCTATCGATACGTTGCACACAATACGCCATTCACTGCTCTCAATGATTGAAACGATGTTGGATCTCGACTATTGATTAACAACAATATCAGTTTTTGTGTATATGACTAAAACCGATATTCACAAAAATGCGTATATCTCACGAACCAATATACAAAAAAACATCAAAATAGGCTTAATACCTCCGAATGGATAACCTCTAACTTACGCAAAAATCAGATTTGCAATTTATAGACGTGTTCATGAGAACATTCAGAACAAGTAAAACACAAGTTTCTTTTTTATTATATATTTAAAATTAATTTGGATGTGAACTCGCAATGAGTCACTTGAAGAAGCATTTGGTCATTTTGCATAAAAAATTACGTTATTAGGAGACACACGGCGGAAACGCCACCGCGCAACGTGTTTGAGGACCCGCTACCCCCTCAAGACGTGAGCGACTCGCATCGTGGGGTGAGGATTGCGTTTTCCAAGATATGAAACGATAATTTTCATATATTTTTTGTATTGCGTACTATGCCCGGCTGAAGAAATAGGAACGCATCTTGAAAGACTCGCAAACTTCATTATGAATTTTTTAAAGTTTGTTACGAATATGCCCCTTATCAGTCAGAGAATTATTATTATGATCCTTATCCCAATTGGACACCCACTCGTTGTCGCTAATATATCGTTTAATTCCCCCATTTTTTGCTGGTTGTGCCGTTTTTTCGTTTTGCTCATTCGAAGACAACGACTCACTCTGAAGACTCGTATTATCCGAGAGAGAGAAGGAGGGTGATAGGGAGAGATCGGAGAATTTATCTCTGTTACGCACATAATACGTCGTTACGCCGTCTAGTACAGAACCGGTTTCGCAAAATTCTGCGTGTTTTGAATCCTTTTCCAAAGTTGCGATGTCCGATTCTAATCTGGTTTCGAAGCCGTTTCCGGTATGTATAACATCTAAGAAATTTTGCTCCATATTAATTGCATCTTGCGTTTCTCGCAAACTCTTACCAGCTGCAGACTTAGCCTTTGGTGTTGTTTGGGTTCCAAGCCATCCTCCAAAGTCCGTGATCTTCTCCATTTTGTCGTTGCCAGCTGTGTTATCCTCTAAAGTCTCAGTTAATTTTGCAGTCTCGCCAGGTTCCGTGATTTTCTTGTTTTAAATTAAAATATAAATACATTTTTATAAATAGTTCTCGTCTCTGTCGTGTTGCTTTGAGCAATGACTCGAGTTTTATTAGGCTTGGCAGCTTTTTCCAAGCATAGATTGTTGTATACTTGGATTGAATACGATTTTATTTTAAAAAAATATTCGGACACCAATTTACAAAGTCTTTTGAAAAGAACTTGTTGAAGCTGCTTTCTTTCAATTTTTTTTTTTTATTTGCGATCTATGTCGTCAGCAGCTCTTATACTTTTTGTGCAACTTATGAAGGTGGCGATAATCATAACCTAAATATCTGGAAAATAAGCTGAATGGTTTATTTATTATAAGTCTGTAACTCAGCCGCCTTAATCTGCGCAGCTACAGTCGAACCTCTCTATGACGAACTTCTCTACAACTAAAGTTTTCCAAGTAAAACCGAGTTCTATTTTTGGACGGTTAATACATTCCAAAAAATACAGTGTAATAAAAGACATGAAGTGAGTCTTTAAGCTACTATGAAAATAAAATAAAAAAATAGGAAAAATACACAAATAAATGGGTTAACCAGGAAAAAATTGCATGCTGCGATTTCTCTGGCTTAATGCATTAAGGACCATCCAAAAGGCCTACAACAAAAACAATGATCCCCGTAGCCTACGGGCTAGCCAGAACGCTTTACGGTCTTCCCGAGTCTAAAAAAAAAAATCTTTAAAATTTCAATCAAATGAATGAATCAAATCGAATGAACTTTTTCTAGGCTGCATTATTTAAAAATCGTATAAAAACAATTGGGGAATTTTCACTTGCGATTAATATATGGATTTAGATTTTTTAATTAAATACAAAGAATTTCAGCATTCAATTTAATTGAGTCTGCGATAGCGCTTATGATAAAAATATCGTTGCCTATACTGATATAGGCATTTTTTGAAGTAACCAAAAAGAAAATGTTCTTCATGTTTTTATATTAAATCTATCAATTAAGATTTTGGCAGCTATTGCAATTTTTTGCATAGCTAGTTGGTATGAAGCCAGCCATTTTGTTTTAAGTGTTTAAAAGTTGCAAAATTTTAATTTTAATAGTTTTTCATAATGAGAGAGAAATCCCAAGCACATCGTTTATAACTAAAAAGCACAAACCCCTTGTCAAAAAATAAATATAGCTTTGTTTCATTTTAAATAACTAATATATTGAAAGCAACTGTACCAACTAGATATCCTTTTGATTACAACTTGATGAATAGGACTAAATTAGAAATTAAATTATTAATAAAAATAATTCAATTATAGTAAAAAAAACAAGAGTGGAGTGCAATCTACTATATTTTCATAACGATTTTAATTTTATAAATAGCTAAAACAAAGATAATTGTAACATCCAATATGAAATGAAGTACCCCACGCTTTTTTAATTAAATTATTTTATTAATAACTAGTGCGCCCGGCAGACGTTGTTCTGCCCAAAATTTTTGAATACTCTTAAAGTAAATAAACATCGTAAGATTCTCTTATTAGCTTATCTGGAAAAATATAAGATTCTTATATTTGTTTGAAGCTCGATTCAAGCATGAACCATTATTAATCGAATATCGCGCTTCTCGGGTCTGTATTATCCGAATTATTTCACGTTCATTGCGATCTTCACGTTCCTGGGCAGTACGATTAAGTTGATAATTAATTTAATTCGTTGCATTTCTTCCAATCGAAATAGACCATGCATTTTGATCGATTAAGAGACGGCATTCCCAATTGTCCAAATGCTTGATTTGCCATCGACAAGCATAGATCTATCTTCAATATGAATTAAAGCTTCATTATAATCTTCTGGCGTGAATTCCATCACTGCCTTACGTTTTGCTGGACGTACTCGAAACAAAATATCTTCTGAAAAATAATCTTAATATTTTATCCACAATTCAGTTGGATTTAATGGAAAATATGTTGCCAAAATAATCGCAAATAGAACACGTACTTGATATGGATGAGCAGTAATAACATAGCATCTGCTGAAGTTTGATCCCAGTGCAAATCGTTTTCCAACAAATTAAATTTCTGATATGCCTCTCGACATTTACTGTTCTCATTGATTGAAACGATATTGGATCTCGATTATTGATTAACAACAATACCAGTTTTTGTATATATGGCAATATACACAAAAAAACCGATATTCACAAAAAATTTGTCACACATCGAAATAGGCCTAAAACCTCCGTATTGACAACTTCTAACACACGCAAAAATCAGATTTGAAATTCATCGATGCGTTCATGAGAACCTTCGTAGCACGTAAAACATAAGTTTCTTTTATATATATAGTTAGTTCTTCAAGGAGGGAGCTCGTTTATGAGCTAAACACCTTTTGTGGAACCGAATAGAGACTATAGGCTGAAAACTGAAAATCGCAAAGTTAGTTTACGATATCTGCACTTGTTACTTGCGGTCGCTCCTCCATTCAAAAATACTTTCATCTTTTTTCAGCCTGCTACAAGCTGTTTGCTACATTGAGACTAAAAGCTGGCTGCTACATGTTGCCACGGCAACGCAAACTTGGTTCAAAGAGAATTATTTTAAATCAAAGCAAGCGAAAAAAAAAACTGTCAACCAATTCGAAATAAATTTTGTTTCATTTAGCACAACAATTTTGTACACAACGGTAGGTAATAAAATAATTCGAAATAGTTATTTTAAATAAAAATTTTTAGAAAGAATTATCGTGAATTGGTATTAAGTCATGGCGCCAATAAAGAAGACTCGTCAGGATGCGGCCAAACTGGATGGGTCGAAAAAGCCAAAGAACAATATTACTAATCATGTGACTTTTAAGAATGATGAGCAGATTGAGTCAACTGAGGAAGTGGACCAAAGTGATACGGAGGAGCTGGCTACACGCGAGCAAATGAAGCTGTTAAATGATCTTATGGCTGACAACGATGATCTCGAAAAGAGAGTAACTGTCATCGAGGAATTTTTTAAAAGTATTAAGCTTGAGTCTAAGAAGGGAAATGAAATGCCACGTAAAGGGCCGGACGGTCACAAGTAAATGCTATAAGATGGACTAAAAGTTTTTTTCGTTAATGTACAACCGAGAAGGTCACAAATTTACACTTACAAAATTTTATTGTTTTTATTTATTTTTGGCATATTGCTCTCAATCGATGCCTTTAAATAATTTTTATAATTTTTGGAGTTCATGCAAATAAAAAAAAATTTACCCAATTTTCTGTAAAAATTCGTTTTATTAATGTATTCAACATATGCCTCAGAGAGACATAAATTATTATTATTGTTGGGTGTATAAGTGTACCCAGGTACCCCCTTCATGGATCAGAGCTCATCCAAAAGTCTTATGGCCTGAATGCATTCCAGTATTTTATTTGGACTTATGGTAACAACGATCTCATTTGTGAGAACGTAGACGCCCAAGGGCTTGTTCTTTTACCGGCGACAGCCACACATAATGCATATAAAGAAGTTTCTTCCTCGATGCTACAGAAGCGACATAGTCCACTATCCGCTAACCCAATTTTGTTTAAGTGGCTGCGGGGCCTACAATGTCCCGTCAGAAGGCCCTCCAGGATTCTCACGGTGTTCGTCCCTTGAGTTATTATGTCATTGAACCTCTAACGTTTGTAGTTGGAGAGGAGGGTTTTTGACCGTTTAAGCCCTGGTATCAGTGCCCAGTTATGTAGTCGTTTTTTATTCTCCTCTTTTCTCATTAGGTCCCGTACCACGTGGTTACCAATCGCTCAGTGTGGTTCAGGACCGATTAGCGGTGTTGCTGCACCGGTCCTTGCAAGTTTATCTGCCAGCTCATTTCCAGGAATGTTGTTATGGCACCCATCTAATCGTGAGCTTATTCCTGGGTCCTAAATTATCCAGTGACGTTCAAACTTCTTTGACCAGCCTTGCTGCACATTTTCCAATAGCACAGACTTCAGCTTGGAAAACGCTGGTGTGTCTGCCTAGAGTTTCATAATATTTAGTCGTGGGTCCTACTACCCCCAGGCCGCTTCCTTGATCAGTGAGTGATCCGTCTGTGTACCCCTTTACCAGTCATTAGTTTCTTTGAGACTTAGCTGGACCAAGTCGCAGAGTGTTTCTTCATACTTGCCTCTTGCTATGCTTCTGCTCGTTAGTCTCTCCAGCAGCTCATCTACTATATAATAGGCTGCATAAGAGGGGTGATAATACCCCGCCTTAAGGACAGCCCCTTGTTGTTACTACTGTGGTGGATTGTTCCCCAATAGTTGCTGTGGCCAGCCTGGATGATAGCAGTGAAGCTATCCATCTGCTGGTAGTTGTGTCTAGGCCCCTTCTGGCCAATGATGCGTTGACAGCCTCGTGGTAGGCATTATCAAAAGCACCTTGTATATCCAGGAAAGCGCATAGGGCAACCTCCTTATGAGTTAAGGATTTCTCAATAAGGGGTTTCAGCTGATACAGTGCTGTGTCCGTAGACCTTCCCGCTCTATAAGCATGTTGCATCCTCAGAGCCTCAGGGATAAGAATAGGTGTTAAAAAAAGTGCTGATTTACATTTTTTGTTTGAAATATTAATCTGAATTTGTTTTTTAATTTGAAATAATTTTTTTTTTATTTAAAATTAAAGTTTAGTTATTTTAAAAGACTTAAATATATTTATTTGCATTAACTTGTGTTCTTCAATGTGGAAAAGATATTTTTATTTAATATTTAAGAGTTAAAATAAAAATATTAATATTTAATAACATTTAAGATTATATATGAAAAAAACAAAACAACAAAAATATTTACAAAATTTGATTATATAAGTAATATCACAATTACTAAAATTAAAATTTTCAATTAAACAAAAAATTATTTAAAAGTTTTTTCAAAGATTTATTTATTATTATAAAAATATATAATTTCTTAAAAATTTAAATTTTAAGAAAAAGTTTTTTGTATTAAATTCGAAAAATTTAAATTTTGCAAAATGCTTTTCATAATTCAATGTTGTCGATTAATAAATTCTAAAATCTGCAAAAATATCATAAACCTTTCTACGAATTTTTCACTTGTTAAAAGAATTTACTTCCATTTTACCAAAAAATTAATTTTTTTATTGTTTATGTGAGGACATATTTGCAAAATTTTTTTTATCTATATTTTGGCAAAATTGTATAATTTATTAAAATAATTTTTTAATTTAAACAAATGATTTTTTTTCATACTTTTAATACATTTTATAAATTATTATTTTATATAATAAAAAATTGTTTTTCATATATAATGAAAAGCTATTTTTTATTTAATATGAATATAAAATTTTTTTATAAAAATACAACAAAGTTTTGTATTATTTTATATGCTTTTAACAAAATTTGTATAAAAATTATAAAAAAATTATTTGTAGCATAAAAATTTTAAATTAAGATCTAATTATCACATAATTTTTATATAATAAAAAAAAAGTTGAATCTAAAAAATTTTAATTTATTCTTGTCTTGCTTAGTTCTTTCAAAAATTGAGTTTGTTAAAAAGTACTCTTTCTTTGGATTTTTATTTATTTATCTTGTTTATCCATTCTTCAGGCAAAAATTAAGTTTTCAATTTCATTTAATTAAATTTAGAAACATTTATTTAATTTTTATTTTATATAAGTCTTAATTTTATTTGAATAAATATTGAAAAATTGCAAAATATTTTTATTTATTTACATATATATGAAATAAATTATATAAAAATTTAAAATAAATGTATTTTTGTTATAAGAATCGAAAAATAATTTATTTTGATTACAAAAATTGAAAAACGGAATCTATTAGGGGTGCCAAAGAAATCGTTATTGATTTTGGCAACGGTTTGAAACCAAATCAATAAAAAAAGTCCGTAGGTGACACAGAAATTTTGTTAATTTCATTTTTCGAACAATTAATTTCGAATGTTTACGCTTTTGGTAAAATGGCAGCAAAGGGTTGCAACATTGCAAAAATTATTTTAGAACATTTATACATCCAATAAAGTTTATTCTTTATTACATTAAACGATTAATTATCAGCATATTTTGTATCATTTTGCTTTCCATTTGTACAAAATACTTTTAAATTAAGTTTGAATATTTGTCCCGCCCAATACAAGAGTGTGCATGACAACCCTACTTGATCCGACTCAACAGCTGTGCTCAGCGTTGCGAATGGCAAAATTGTTTTGTTTACATTTGAAAATTTGCACAAAAATAGAAATTAATTTTTAAAATGCCAATTGCAGGATTAATAGCCATTAAGGCTTTACAAAAAAAATCCCTACAAGGAAAAACCCAAGCGAAGCCGTCGGAGAACCTCTAGATTGAGTTTAAATACATATTGTAAAATCAGTTATTGACATTCACAAGCATGCGTAACACCCCGAACATTGCCGCTTTATGAGATAAAGGTGCCACTTTCCATTAAATTCGTAGCTTTTAATTATGGCAACTTAGTTATAATAAAAGAAACATTTTTTAACTATCATTTAAAATACGCCAAAATAATTACTTCCAAATGTTATTATTTAGAACCGCACTATGTGGCAACTCCTTTGTAGAATAGATTTTGAACTTTGACACAGAATGGCAAATGAACCATTGATTTTAATAACTTTTTTGTAAAAATGAAAATCATGAACTAAAACATAAGATTTAGCAAAACATAAAGACACAGATATTTTAGAAATGGAATAAACTTTCCAAATAAGTAAGGGGTTATTTGTATAAACTATTTTTTATTAATGAATTTAATCAAATCTCAAAAAATTTTGTCAACGGTTTTGAAAACGTTGTAAGTCATGTCTGTAGCACCAAGAATTGGAATTGTATTGCAATTGAATCGAATTGGTTTTCTGTGGCACCCCTGTATTATGCAAATATGTACACTGCACGTGTGGCAGGTAACTGTGCCTCGTTGTGGCAGCTTACTGAGAGGCAGCCAAAGTAACTAGAAATGAAAAAAGAAAACATAGGAAATTGTCATGATGGAACAAAATGGCTTCCAACTGATTAGCTCATCACTTTGTGGTATGTTTAATGACACAAGTTTACCAATTTTGAAGCATTTTGGTAGCCTCAACTTGTTTTGGCCATTTCCGTGTTAAAATTGCTTGCCAAAATCGAAAATGAAGTCCAAAATTTTGAAGAAAATAAAATGCTTGCTGCACAGTGGGAACACAATTATTTTTTTAACGTAAATTTAGCTCTCCTTTCTCGGCAAGATTTTTACCAAGCTAGCCAAATTTTTATCATTTATAGCACTTCCAATTCTTTTTATATTCTTAGGTCCAGCCTTAATCTAGAGCTCCCCATTTTTTTTAAAGCGAGTTCTGCGGAATGTTAAAAAAACCATGCCCACTTGCAGTAGACCCACCCAGTGTATATAATCGAAATAAAATTTGTTGCCTGATTTTTATTTATGGAAGTACAGTTATCCAATTACTGGTAAAAAAATATAAGTGACTGGGTAGCCTTAGCCTAATTCCATCCATCTTATCGCTTTTGCCTTAATTTTCAAGAGGCATTTGCAAATGATTCTCTAAAAAATCAGTAAAAATTTGCATATTCAATTTTGTAACTTCACAAGACCTTTTCATCATGTTCAGTTCAAGAAGCATTGCCTTTTGGGCAATCTCAGTCGCCTCATTGACTACACCGGTTTCAGCCTTTTTATCCATCTCTTCCTTAAGTTCAATTAAACGGCTTTCCTGCTGCAAAAGTCGTTCTTCATACATTAGAATAGTTTCCCGTACCGAGATATTTGTGGCTACGAAATTATTTTCGAGGTAGTCATTAAAGGCTACCAAATTCGCCTCCGCTAAGAACTCTTGCGGCTCCTCATGCGGCTCCTCATGCGGCTCCTCTAGCGGCTTCTCTTGCAGCTCCTCAACCGGCTCCTCTTGCTGCTTCTCTTGCAGTTCCTCGTGCATCTCCTCTTGCAGCAAGCGGTCATTGTCTTCCAAGGATTCTTCCTCTAACTTCAAATCTTCCGAGATGGTGCTATCCGGCTGTTGGTCAGTAGAATCTTCCGATGACGACATGGCTGAGCTTTAGTTTATTTTACAACTTCACGCTTCAATATTTTCGTTTTGGTTGAAAGAAATATAAAAATTAGTTTTGTTTTTACACTTATGGATAATAACCTACCGAAATGTCGAAAACTTTTCACTTTATGAAAACTAAAATTATTTTCAATGAAGTCTGACAGCTTTTTCCGCCTGCTTCGAAAAGTGTTGGCTAACTAACAAAATGTGCAATTTATCGAAGTAATTATCAATAATCAGCTGTTTTTTGTTTACAAATAGCAAATATATAAAAGTGCGAAATAAAATTTTAAAACATGAACGTTTATTATTTATGCTATTTTGTGTAAACTATGCTATAATAATGACATACATTGCAATCCCAACGTTGGATGAAGAAACCAAATGACGATACGAGGCAAAACCCTATGAAATGCGGAGTTTTTTGGTGAACCCATAGGTAATATTCAGAGCAGAGTGTATAATTTTGCACAGACGTGTTTTAAAGCACTTTAATGTTACAATCGATTTATTTTAGTATTATAGATATTTTCTTATAATTTTCCATCGATTTTGTCGACCAGCCATTATTTTCCATGTTCAATATAACAACTTGCAATTAAATTTTGTTTATGGCGCCAAATCCGAACAGCTGATTTTTGGTGATAGCGCCATCTATGGCGGATTTGACATTTTATTATAATCTTTTAGAGTGGAAATTTTAGCTTTTTCGGCCTCTGTTAATTGTTTAAGGGCACCCATAGTAAATTGAGCAATGTTTGGATGACAACTGCGTAATAGATATTGTGAAATTTCACTTACAGAATCATGAAGGTGCATAACAGCGAAATATGAGAAACACAAAGAATAAAAATGTAAATAACATTTGTTTTCATGTAGTAAACGTCAAGTGGCTTTAACCTTATTTCGCACCAAAAAATACCAAAAATTCTAAACAAACATAAAAAAAATGTTTAAACATGCATATTAAAAAAATTTCATTTTTTATATACGTTAAAATAGTTACTTAATCAATATGTAAAACGTCATCCAAAAATATTTGAAACTTTTGAGTTTTATTTAAAAAACCAAGTGGCTTTAACCTTTTTTCGCGTACTGTATAGTTAGTTCTTCAAGGAGGCAGCTCGTTTATGAGTTAAACATATTTTTTTGGATCCAACAGTTTCAATGAGGCTATAAGCTAAAAAACTGAAAATCGTTTTGGACGCAAAGTTAGTTTACGATATCTGCACTTGTTACTTGCGGTCGCTCCTCCATTAAAAAAATACTTTCATCTTTTTTCAGCCCGCTGCAAGCTGTTTGCTACATTGAGACTAAAAGCTGGCTGCTACATGTTTCCATGGCAACGCAAACTTGGTTCAAAGAGAATTATTTTAAATCAAAGCAAGCGAAAAAAAAAACTGTCAACCAATTCGAAATAAGTTTTGTTTCATTTAGCACAACAATTTTGTACACAACGGTAGGTAATAAAATAATTCGAAATTGTTATTTTAAATAAATAATTTCAGAAAGATCTATCGTGAATTGGTATTAAGTCATGTCGCCAGTAAAGAAGACTCGTCAGGATGCGGCCAAAGTGGATGGGTCGAAAAAGGCAAAGAACAATATTACTGATGATGTGGCCACTGGGAATGATGAGCAGATTGAGTCGACTGAGGAAGTGGACCAAAGTGATATGGAGGAGCTAGATACACGCGAGCAAATGAAGTTGCTGAGAGACATTACGGCTGACAACGATGATCTCGAAAAGAGAATAACTGTCATCGAGGAATTCTTTAAAAGGATGAAGCTTCAGTCAAAGAAGGTAAATGAAATGCCACGTAAAGGGCCAGACGGTCTCAAGTAAATGCTATAAGATGGACTCAGTTTCTTTCGTTAATGTATAACCGAGAAGATTACAAATTTACACTTTCAAAATTTTCTTGTTCTTATTTATTTTTGGCATTATTGCATTATCGATGCCTTTAAATAATTTTTATAGTTTTTGGCGTTCATGCAAATAAAAAAAAAGTTTACCCAATTTTCTTTAAAAATTCATTTTATTAATGTTTCCAACATATTCCCCAGAGATAAAAGCAATTGTTAAAAAAAGTGCACAAATTAATTTTATTAAAAAAATTTAAAATTAAGATTTATTTATCGCATAATTTTTATATAAAAAAGTTGAAGCTAAATATATTTTCTGTAAATTAAAAAATTTAAATTTATTCTTGTTTTGTTTAGTTCTTTCAAAAATTTAGTTTCTCAAAAATACTCTCTTTGGGTTTTTATTTATTTATCTCTCTTGTTTATCCATCGAAAAATTATTTATTTTGATTACAAAAATTCAAAATCGGAATCTATTTCGCAAATATGTATGCTGCACTTGTGGCATGCACCTATGCCTCGTTGTCTCAGCTTACTGAGAGGCAGCCCCAAGTGCCCCAAATATGCAGCAAAGTAACTTGAAATCAAAAAAAAACATAGGAAATTGTCATGATGAAACAAAATGGCTTCCAACTGATTAGTTCATTATTTTGTGGTATGTTTAATAACACAAGTTTACCAATTTTGAAGCATTTTGGTAGCCTCAACTTGTTTTAGCCATTTCCGTGTTAAAATTGCTTGCCAAAATCGAAAATGAAGTCAGAAATTCTGAAGGAAATAAAATTCTTGCTGCACAGTGGGAACACAATTATTTTTTTAAAGTAAATTTAGCTCTACTCTTTCGGAATGATTTTTACCAAACTAGCCAAATTTTTATCATTTATACACTCCCTATTCCTTTTATATTCTTGGGTCTCGCCTTTATCTAGAGCTCCCCATTTTTTTAAAGCGAGTTCCGCGGAATGTTAAAAAAACCATGCCCACTTGCAGTAGACCCACCCAGTGTATTTAATCGAAATAAAATTTGTTGCCTGATTTTTATTTATGGAAGTACAGTTATCCAATTACTGGTAAAAATTATAAGTGACTGGGTAGCCTTAGCCTAATCCCATCCATCTTTTCGGCTTAGTTTCCAAGAGGCATTAGCTTCGGCGGCTTTTCCAAATGATTCTCTAAAAATTCAGTAAAAATTTGCATATTCAATTTTGTAACCTCACAAGACTTTTTCATCATGTTCAGTTCAAGAAGCATTGCCTTTTGGGCAATCTCAGTCGCCTTATTGACTACACCGGTTTCAGCCTTTTTATCCATCTCTTCCTTAAGTTCAATTAAACGACTTTCCTGCTGCAAAAGTCGTTCTTCATACATTAGAATAGTTTCACGTACCGAGATATTTGTGGCTACGAAATTATTTTCGAGGTAGTCATTAAAGGCTACCAAATTCGCCTCCGCTAAGAACTCTTGCGGCTCCCCATGCGGCTTCTCATGCGGCTCCTCTAGCGGCTTCTCTTGCAGCTCCTCAACCGGCTCCTCTTGCGGCTTCTCTTGCAGTTCCTCGTGCATCTCCTCTTGCAGCAAGCGGTCATTGTCTTCTAAGGATTCTTCCTCTAACTTCAAATCTTCCGAGACGGTGCTATCCGGCTGTTGGTCAGTAGAATCTTCCGATGACGACATGACTGAGCTTTAGTTTATTTTACAACTTCACGCTTCAATATTTTCGTTTTGGTTGAAAGAAATATAAAAATTAGTTTTGTTTTTACACTTATGGATAATTATCTACCGAATTGTCGAAAACTTTTCACTTTATGAAAACTAAAATAATCTTCAATGAAGTCTGACAGCTTTTTCAGCCTGCTTCGATTTAAAAAACTATGAAATATATTCGAACCCGTTGCATGGAGATATGTAGCAGTCAGCTTTCACCTGCTTGCATAACAATCAGCTTTAGGCAGTCTGAAGAAAAGTGACCGTATTTAAGGGCTAGACGGAGACAAGAAAAAAGCCACCTAGCAAAAAGACATAATTATTTTGGTACCAAAAAAAAGTGTTGGCTAACTAACAAAATGTGCAATTTATCGAAGTAATTATCAATAATCAGCTGTTTTTTGTTTACAAATAGAAAGTATATAAAAGAACGTTTATTATTTATGCTATTTTGTGTAAACTATGCTATAATAATGACATACATTGCAATCCCAACGTTGGATGAAGAAACCAAATGACGATACGAGGCAAAACCCTATGAAATGCGGAGTTTTTTGGTGAACCCATAGGTAATATTCAGAGCAGAGTGTATAATTTTGCACAGACGTGTTTTAAAGCACTTTAATGTTACCATTGATTTATTTTAGTATTATAGCTATTTTCTTATAATTTTCCAACGATTTTGTCGACCAGCCATTATTTTCCATGTTCAATATAACAACTTGCTCTTAAATTTTGTTTATGGCGCCAAATCGGAACAGCTGATTTTTGCTGATAGCGCCATCTATGGCGAGGTTTTGGCGTCAAAAAACAAAAAACCAACCAACACTGCTACTCTGCTACACTACATACCACCTCGGAAACGTTTGTGAGGTGTTTTTTATATGAAGTTTTTATTTGTTTGCGTGTCTAGCAGCGAATTGATAAAGTTGTATATTAAGTTGAAAATACTCTAAGTCTATAGGGTGATGCGGAAATAGGCAGATGCTGTTCCCGGTTAGACTCCATATTCCATCTAATACTGAAACTCCTCATAGCTTCTTGCGATGCCACTGTTAAGCCTAGTAACCTTTTTAAAAACTTTGTGGACCAAATGAACCGATGCATATGAGACAAAGCACAGCTAGAAGTCCGTTGTAGACATTTTAAGGGACTAAGGACGTAAGGCGGTGGTGGTTAATGAAGAGCATTAAGTTCAGTCAACGTTGGTATCTAAAACTCTTGTAAGTCGGAGTTGCCTGAAACAATTTTTCGAGTTGTTATCAGTCCGGCCGGACAACATAGTGAGCACTCTCCCAGCTAGTCACATATAATTTTCATCGACTGACTATTTTGTTACTCGCCCCTGGGAGGGCCATGCAGTGTCTTTATTAATAAGTGTTGAAAGGGAACAGGAACCTACTCTTTATATCCAAATCCGAAAGACGGTGTCTTTAGTTAATAGAAACTAGTCATATAACCTTGGAAATATACCCAAGAAACTAAAACACATACTCCTTTCCCCATAATCCCTCTGTTCCTACTATGAGCGGAGGAACTTATAACTATAATAAGACTCCAATTGGTTTCATTCAAAGCCAACGTAACGCTAACAGGCCATCCCACAATCAGGTACCGATTATCTGCAGAGCTTCCTGCTCTTCTCACTAAAAAATATTACCAAAAATGGTTCGTTAGACACTCGGTTTTTTTTTTTACCAACGTCTTTACGACGTTGTAATCTAAACTAAGCTAACAAAGAGAGGAGGTTCTATGAGAAACGTGGAATAAATAGTAAAAAGCTGATTTTGATTAGTATTGAACCAAACTATAGATAGTTAAATTACGCTTCGACCATATTTGGAACATAACATAGTTTTGTGAAATTTACGGTTTGCTCGTTATTTATCCATACATATTAAATTTTTCATAATTTTCAGACAAGTTTTAAAACAAATTATTATTCAAATAATATTAGGGGAATAAATGTTATTCTTTTAGTTGTTAAAAATAAATATAAATATGACAATATATGTACAACCAAGAGATAATCTAAAAAACAATTGATACAAACAAGATTATACGCCTAATTTAAAATAAAAATATTTTAATCGAATTAGTCTTAATGAATCGCGCAGAAATGCAAAAGTGCCCAACTAATCGAGCGAAATGGAACAATTGGTCAGAAAAGTTTCTCTAAGATTAATGTCATTTAAATGCTCCAAAAATTAAGTTTTTACTTATATTACAGTAACAATTTAAATTATTTAGGTTTTGGCGCTTTTGAAACACAGCTTTAAATAAAGGAGCGCCTCTTTACATGGGCAAGAATTTAGGTTAGACGAAAATGGCAAATTGCTCTGGGGTACTTGTGCACTTTTGCCTTTTTAATTTTATGTTTACGAATTTTAAGTAAAAACTAAAAGTTTAATAATATTCCAATATTCTTAGCCTACAGAAAGCTATTTGCTACACTGAGACTAAAAGCTGGCTGCTACATGTTTCCTTGGCAACATGAACTGGGTTCAAATAGATTAATTTCAAATCAAAGTAAGCGAAAAAAACTGTCAACCAATTCGAAATTTTTTTTTGGTTTCATTTAGCACAACAAACTCAAACAAAACGGTCGGTAATAAAATAATTCGAAATAGTCATTTTAAATAAATAATTTTAGAAACAAACATCGTCAACTGGTATTAAGTTATGTCATCAGAAAAGAAAACCGGCCAGGATGAGGCCACTCGGGATGGGTCTTCAAATCCAAATAAAAATATTACTGAGGATGTGACCACGGAGAATGGTGAACATGTTGAGCCTACTGTAGAAATGGATGAAAGTGAACAGGAGGTAGCTTCACCCGAGGACGTGCAGCGGTTGGTTGAATTAGTTATCAAAAAGGAAGCCTTGAAAACAGAAGTGATGATCCTCCGGGCAATTCGTCAAAATTATGTAGAAAGGGCACTTCGACGAAATGGAAATTAATACACTGTGGAGGATGGCGCTGTTTTAAGTCAATGGGGGAGGGGCGATCAACAAATACCAGGATGTTTTTATATTAATATATAACCGAGCAGGTCACAATCACACATACAAAATGATAAAATAAAGCTTAAATTTGTTGATGTTTAATCCAATCATAATTATTTTTAAAATTACTAGTAAGCCCGGCAGACATTGTCCTGCCCAAACTTTTTAAATGCTCTTCAAGTGAATAATCATCGTAAGATTCTCTAGTTAGCTTATCAAGAAAAATATAATGTTTTCAGATTAGTTTGCAGCTCGATTCAAACTTGCAGCATTATTAGTCGAATGTCGCGCTTTACGGGTCTGTCTTTACCGAATTCTTTCACGCCAAGCATAGATAATCAATATGAATTAAAGCTTCATTATAATCTTCCGGCGTAAATTCCATCACTGCCTTACGTTTTGCTGGACGTACTCGAAACAAAATATCTTCTGATAAAAAATCTTGATATTTTATTCACTGTTCAGGTGGATTTGATGGAAAACATGGTGCCAAAATAATCGCAAATAGAACACGTATTTGATATGGATGGGCAGTAATAGCAGCATCTGCTAAATTTTGATTTCTGTGCAAATCATTTAAATTAAATTCAATTTTTGACATATCTATCGATACGTTGCACACAATACGCCATTCACTGCTCTCAATGATTGAAACGATGTTGGATCTCGACTATTGATTAACAACAATACCAGTTTTTGTGTATATGACTAAAACCGATATTCACAAAAATGCGTATATCTCACGAACCAATATACAAAAAAACATCAAAATAGGCTTAATACCTCCGAATGGATAACCTCTAACTTACGCAAAAATCAGATTTGCAATTTATAGACGTGTTCATGAGAACATTCATAACAAGTAAAACACAAGTTTCTTTTTTATTATATATTTAAAATTAATTTGGATGTGAACTCGCAATGAGTCACTTGAAGAAGCATTTGGTCATTTTGCATAAAAAATTACGTTATTAGGAGACACACGGCGGAAACGCCACCGTGCAACGTGTTTGAGGACCCCCTACCCCCTCAAGACGTGAGCGACTCGCATCGTGGGGTGAGGATTGCGTTTTCCAAGATATGAAACGATAATTTTCATATATTTTTTGTATTGCGTACTATGCCCGGCTGAAGAAATAGGAACGCATCTTGAAAGACTCGCAAACTTCATTATGAATTTTTTAAAGTTTGTTACGAATATGCCCCTTATCAGTCAGAGAATTATTATTATGATCCTTATCCCAATTGGACACCCACTCGTTGTCGCTAATATATCGTTTAATTCCCCCATTTTTTGCTGGTTGTGCCGTTTTTTCGTTTTGCTCATTCGAAGACAACGACTCACTCTGAAGACTCGTATTATCCGAGAGAGAGAAGGAGGGTGATAGGGAGAGATCGGAGAATTTATCTCTGTTACGCACATAATACGTCGTTACGCCGTCTAGTACAGAACCGGTTTCGCAAAATTCTGCGTGTTTTGAATCCTTTTCCAAAGTTGCGATGTCCGATTCTAATCTGGTTTCGAAGCCGTTTCCGGTATGTATAACATCTAAGAAATTTTGCTCCATATTAATTGCATCTTGCGTTTCTCGCAAACTCTTACCAGCTGCAGACTTAGCCTTTGGTGTTGTTTGGGTTCCAAGCCATCCTCCAAAGTCCGTGATCTTCTCCATTTTGTCGTTGCCAGCTGTGTTATCCTCTAAAGTCTCAGTTAATTTTGCAGTCTCGCCAGGTTCCGTGATTTTCTTGTTTTAAATTAAAATATAAATACATTTTTATAAATAGTTCTCGTCTCTGTCGTGTTGCTTTGAGCAATGACTCGAGTTTTATTAGGCTTGGCAGCTTTTTCCAAGCATAGATTGTTGTATACTTGGATTGAATACGATTTTATTTTAAAAAAATATTCGGACACCAATTTACAAAGTCTTTTGAAAAGAACTTGTTGAAGCTGCTTTCTTTCAATTTTTTTTTTTATTTGCGATCTATGTCGTCAGCAGCTCTTATACTTTTTGTGCAACTTATGAAGGTGGCGATAATCATAACCTAAATATCTGGAAAAAAAGCTGAATGGTTTATTTATTATAAGTCTGTAACTCAGCCGCCTTAATCTGCGCAGCTACAGTCGAACCTCTTTATGACGAACTTCTCTACAACTAAAGTTTTCCAAGTAAAGCGAGTTCTATTTTTGGACGGTTAATACATTCCAAAAAATACAGTGTAATAAAAGACATGACGTAAGTCTTCAAGCTACTATGAAAATAAAATAAAAAAATAGTAAAAATACACAAATAAATGGGTTAACCAGGAAAAAATTGCATGCTGCGATTTCTCTGGCTTAATGCATTAAGGACCATCCAAAAGGCCTACAACAAAAACAATGATCCCCGTAGCCTACGGGCTAGCCAGAACGCTTTACGGTCTTCCCGAGTCTAAAAAAAAAAATCTTTAAAATTTCAATCAAATGAATGAATCAAATCGAATGAACTTTTTCTAGGCTGCATTATTTAAAAATCGTATAAAAACAATTGGGGAATTTTCACTTGCGATTAATATATGGATTTAGATTTTTTAATTAAATACAAAGAATTTCAGCATTCAATTTAATTGAGTCTGCGATAGCGCTTATGATAAAAATATCGTTGCCTATACTGATATAGGCATTTTTTGAAGTAACCAAAAAGAAAATGTTCTTCATGTTTTTATATTAAATCTATCAATTAAGATTTTGGCAGCTATTGCAATTTTTTGCATAGCTAGTTGGTATGAAGCCAGCCATTTTGTTTTAAGTGTTTAAAAGTTGCAAAATTTTAATTTTAATAGTTTTTCATAATGAGAGAGAAATCCCAAGCACATCGTTTATAACTAAAAAGCACAAACCCCTTGTCAAAAAATAAATATAGCTTTGTTTCATTTTAAATAACTAATATATTGAAAGCAACTGTACCAACTAGATATCCTTTTGATTACAACTTGATGAATAGGACTAAATTAGAAATTAAATTATTAATAAAAATAATTCAATTATAGTAAAAAAAACAAGAGTGGAGTGCAATCTACTATATTTTCATAACGAATAGAGACTATAGGCTGAAAACTGAAAATCGCAAAGTTAGTTTACGATATCTGCACTTGTTACTTGCGGTCGCTCCTCCATTCAAAAATACTTTCATCTTTTTTCAGCCTGCTACAAGCTGTTTGCTACATTGAGACTAAAAGCTGGCTGCTACATGTTGCCACGGCAACGCAAACTTGGTTCAAAGAGAATTATTTTAAATCAAAGCAAGCGAAAAAAAAAACTGTCAACCAATTCGAAATAAATTTTGTTTCATTTAGCACAACAATTTTGTACACAACGGTAGGTAATAAAATAATTCGAAATAGTTATTTTAAATAAAAATTTTTAGAAAGAATTATCGTGAATTGGTATTAAGTCATGGCGCCAATAAAGAAGACTCGTCAGGATGCGTCCAAACTGGATGGGTCGAAAAAGCCAAAGAACAATATTACTAATCATGTGACTTTTAAGAATGATGAGCAGATTGAGTCAACTGAGGAAGTGGACCAAAGTGATACGGAGGAGCTGGCTACACGCGAGCAAATGAAGCTGTTAAATGATCTTATGGCTGACAACGATGATCTCGAAAAGAGAGTAACTGTCATCGAGGAATTTTTTAAAAGTATTAAGCTTGAGTCTAAGAAGGGAAATGAAATGCCACGTAAAGGGCCGGACGGTCACAAGTAAATGCTATAAGATGGACTAAAAGTTTTTTTCGTTAATGTACAACCGAGAAGGTCACAAATTTACACTTACAAAATTTTATTGTTTTTATTTATTTTTGGCATATTGCTCTCAATCGATGCCTTTAAACAATTTTTATAATTTTTGGAGTTCATGCAAATAAAAAAAAATTTACCCAATTTTCTGTAAAAATTCGTTTTATTAATGTATTCAACATATGCCTCAGAGAGACATAAATTATTATTATTGTTGGGTGTATAAGTGTACCCAGGTACCCCCTTCATGGATCAGAGCTCATCCAAAAGTCTTATGGCCTGAATGCATTCCAGTATTTTATTTGGACTTATGGTAACAACGATCTCATTTGTGAGAACGTAGACGCCCAAGGGCTTGTTCTTTTACCGGCGACAGCCACACATAATGCATATAAAGAAGTTTCTTCCTCGATGCTACAGAAGCGACATAGTTCACTATCCGCTAACCCAATTTTGTTTAAGTGGCTGCGGGGCCTACAATGTCCCGTCAGAAGGCCCTCCAGGATTCTCACGGTGTTCATCCCTTGAGTTATTATGTCATTGAACCTCTAACGTTTGTAGTTGGAGAGGAGGGTTTTTGACCGTTTAAGCCCTGGTATCAGTGCCCAGTTATGTAGTCGTTTTTTATTCTCCTCTTTTCTCATTAGGTCCCGTACCACGTGGTTACCAATCGCTCAGTGTGGTTCAGGACCGATTAGCGGTGTTGCTGCACCGGTCCTTGCAAGTTTATCTGCCAGCTCATTTCCAGGAATGTTGTTATGGCACCCATCTAATCGTGAGCTTATTCCTGGGTCCTAAATTATCCAGTGACGTTCAAACTTCTTTGACCAGCCTTGCTGCACATTTTCCAATAGCACAGACTTCAGCTTGGAAAACGCTGGTGTGTCTGCCTAGAGTTTCATAATATTTAGTCGTGGGTCCTACTACCCCCAGGCCGCTTCCTTGATCAGTGAGTGATCCGTCTGTGTACCCCTTTACCAGTCATTAGTTTCTTTGAGACTTAGCTGGACCAAGTCGCAGAGTGTTTCTTCATACTTGCCTCTTGCTATGCTTCTGCTCGTTAGTCTCTCCAGCAGCTCATCTACTATATAATAGGCTGCATAAGAGGGGTGATAATACCCCGCCTTAAGGACAGCCCCTTGTTGTTACTACTGTGGTGGATTGTTCCCCAATAGTTGCTGTGGCCAGCCTGGATGATAGCAGTGAAGCTATCCATCTGCTGGTAGTTGTGTCTAGGCCCCTTCTGGCCAATGATGCGTTGACAGCCTCGTGGTAGGCATTATCAAAAGCACCTTGTATATCCAGGAAAGCGCATAGGGCAACCTCCTTATGAGTTAAGGATTTCTCAATAAGGGGTTTCAGCTGATACAGTGCGGTGTCCGTAGACCTTCCCGCTCTATAAGCATGTTGCATCCTCAGAGCCTCAGGGATAAGAATAGGTGTTAAAAAAAGTGCTGATTTACATTTTTTGTTTGAAATATTAATCTGAATTTGTTTTTTAATTTGAAATAATTTTTTTTTTATTTAAAATTAAAGTTTAGTTATTTTAAAAGACTTAAATATATTTATTTGCATTAACTTGTGTTCTTCAATGTGGAAAAGATATTTTTATTTAATATTTAAGAGTTAAAATAAAAATATTAATATTTAATAACATTTAAGATTATATATGAAAAAAACAAAACAACAAAAATATTTACAAAATTTGATTATATAAGTAATATCACAATTACTAAAATTAAAATTTTCAATTAAACAAAAAATTATTTAAAAGTTTTTTCAAAGATTTATTTATTATTATAAAAATATATAATTTCTTAAAAATTTAAATTTTAAGAAAAAGTTTTTTGTATTAAATTCGAAAAATTTAAATTTTGCAAAATGCTTTTCATAATTCAATGTTGTCGATTAATAAATTCTAAAATCTGCAAAAATATCATAAACCTTTCTACGAATTTTTCACTTGTTAAAAGAATTTACTTCCATTTTACCAAAAAATTAATTTTTTTATTGTTTATGTGAGGACATATTTGCAAAATTTTTTTTATCTATATTTTGGCAAAATTGTATAATTTATTAAAATAATTTTTTAATTTAAACAAATGATTTTTTTTCATACTTTTAATACATTTTATAAATTATTATTTTATATAATAAAAAATTGTTTTTCATATATAATGAAAAGCTATTTTTTATTTAATATGAATATAAAATTTTTTTATAAAAATACAACAAAGTTTTGTATTATTTTATATGCTTTTAACAAAATTTGTATAAAAATTATAAAAAAATTATTTGTAGCATAAAAATTTTAAATTAAGATCTAATTATCACATAATTTTAATATAATAAAAAAAAAGTTGAATCTAAAAAATTTTAATTTATTCTTGTCTTGCTTAGTTCTTTCAAAAATTGAGTTTGTTAAAAAGTACTCTTTCTTTGGATTTTTATTTATTTATCTTGTTTATCCATTCTTCAGGCAAAAATTAAGTTTTCAATTTCATTTAATTAAATTTAGAAACATTTATTTAATTTTTATTTTATATAAGTCTTAATTTTATTTGAATAAATATTGAAAAATTGCAAAATATTTTTATTTATTTACATATATATGAAATAAATTATATAAAAATTTAAAATAAATGTATTTTTGTTATAAGAATCGAAAAATAATTTATTTTGATTACAAAAATTGAAAAACGGAATCTATTAGGGGTGCCAAAGAAATCGTTATTGATTTTGGCAACGGTTTGAAACCAAATCAATAAAAAAAGTCCGTAGGTGACACAGAAATTTTGTTAATTTCATTTTTCGAACAATTAATTTCGAATGTTTACGCTTTTGGTAAAATGGCAGCAAAGGGTTGCAACATTGCAAAAATTATTTTAGAACATTTATACATCCAATAAAGTTTATTCTTTATTACATTAAACGATTAATTATCAGCATATTTTGTATCATTTTGCTTTCCATTTGTACAAAATACTTTTAAATTAAGTTTGAATATTTGTCCCGCCCAATACAAGAGTGTGCATGACAACCCTACTTGATCCGACTCAACAGCTGTGCTCAGCGTTGCGAATGGCAAAATTGTTTTGTTTACATTTGAAAATTTGCACAAAAATAGAAATTAATTTTTAAAATGCCAATTGCAGGATTAATAGCCATTAAGGCTTTACAAAAAAAATCCCTACAAGGAAAAACCCAAGCGAAGCCGTCGGAGAACCTCTAGATTGAGTTTAAATACATATTGTAAAATCAGTTATTGACATTCACAAGCATGCGTAACACCCCGAACATTGCCGCTTTATGAGATAAAGGTGCCACTTTCCATTAAATTCGTAGCTTTTAATTATGGCAACTTAGTTATAATAAAAGAAACATTTTTTAACTATCATTTAAAATACGCCAAAATAATTACTTCCAAATGTTATTATTTAGAACCGCACTATGTGGCAACTCCTTTGTAGAATAGATTTTGAACTTTGACACAGAATGGCAAATGAACCATTGATTTTAATAACTTTTTTGTAAAAATGAAAATCATGAACTAAAACATAAGATTTAGCAAAACATAAAGACACAGATATTTTAGAAATGGAATAAACTTTCCAAATAAGTAAGGGGTTATTTGTATAAACTATTTTTTATTAATGAATTTAATCAAATCTCAAAAAATTTTGTCAACGGTTTTGAAAACGTTGTAAGTCATGTCTGTAGCACCAAGAATTGGAATTGTATTGCAATTGAATCGAATTGGTTTTCTGTGGCACCCCTGTATTATGCAAATATGTACACTGCACGTGTGGCAGGTAACTGTGCCTCGTTGTGGCAGCTTACTGAGAGGCAGCCAAAGTAACTAGAAATGAAAAAAGAAAACATAGGAAATTGTCATGATGGAACAAAATGGCTTCCAACTGATTAGCTCATCACTTTGTGGTATGTTTAATGACACAAGTTTACCAATTTTGAAGCATTTTGGTAGCCTCAACTTGTTTTGGCCATTTCCGTGTTAAAATTGCTTGCCAAAATCGAAAATGAAGTCCAAAATTTTGAAGAAAATAAAATGCTTGCTGCACAGTGGGAACACAATTATTTTTTTAACGTAAATTTAGCTCTCCTTTCTCGGCAAGATTTTTACCAAGCTAGCCAAATTTTTATCATTTATAGCACTTCCAATTCTTTTTATATTCTTAGGTCCAGCCTTAATCTAGAGCTCCCCATTTTTTTTAAAGCGAGTTCTGCGGAATGTTAAAAAAACCATGCCCACTTGCAGTAGACCCACCCAGTGTATATAATCGAAATAAAATTTGTTGCCACTGATTTTTATTTATGGAAGTGCAGTTATCTAATTACTGGAAAAAATAACATCATTATGTGACTAATCCCATTCATCTTAACGCATTTTGCCTTAATTTCCAAGAGGCATTAGCTTTGGCGGCTTTTGCAAATGATTCTCCAAAAAATCAGTAAAAATTTGCATATTCAATTTTGTAACTTCATAAGACCTTTTCATCATGTTCAGTTCAAGAAGCATTGCCTTTTGTGCAATTTCAGTCGCCTCATTGACTACACCGGTCTCAGCCTTTTTATCCATCTCTTCCTTAAGTTCAATTAAACGGCTTTCCTGCTGCAAAAGTCGTTCTTCATACATTAGAATAGTTTCCCGTACCGAGATATTTGTGGCTACGAAATTATTTTCGAGGTAGTCATTAAAGGCTACCAAATTCGCCTCCGCTAAGAACTCTTGCGGCTCCTCATGCGGCTCCTCATGCGGCTCCTCTAGCGGCTTCTCTTGCAGCTCCTCAACCGGCTCCTCTTGCTGCTTCTCTTGCAGTTCCTCGTGCATCTCCTCTTGCAGCAAGCGGTCATTGTCTTCCAAGGATTCTTCCTCTAACTTCAAATCTTCCGAGATGGTGCTATCCGGCTGTTGGTCAGTAGAATCTTCCGATGACGACATGGCTGAGCTTTAGTTTATTTTACAACTTCACGCTTCAATATTTTCGTTTTGGTTGAAAGAAATATTAAAATTAGTTTTGTTTTTACACTTATGGATAATAACCTACCGAAATGTCGAAAACTTTTCACTTTATGAAAACTAAAATTATTTTCAATGAAGTCTGACAGCTTTTTCCGCCTGCTTCGAAAAGTGTTGGCTAACTAACAAAATGTGCAATTTATCGAAGTAATTATCAATAATCAGCTGTTTTTTGTTTACAAATAGCAAATATATAAAAGTGCGAAATAAAATTTTAAAACATGAACGTTTATTATTTATGCTATTTTGTGTAAACTATGCTATAATAATGACATACATTGCAATCCCAACGTTGGATGAAGAAACCAAATGACGATACGAGGCAAAACCCTATGAAATGCGGAGTTTTTTGGTGAACCCATAGGTAATATTCAGAGCAGAGTGTATAATTTTGCACAGACGTGTTTTAAAGCACTTTAATGTTACAATTGATTTATTTTAGTATTATAGCTATTTTCTTATAATTTTCCAACGATTTTGTCGACCAGCCATTATTTTCCATGTTCAATATAACAACTTGCTCTTAAATTTTGTTTATGGCGCCAAATCGGAACAGCTGATTTTTGCTGATAGCGCCATCTATGGCGAGGTTTTGGCGTCAAAAAACAAAAAACCAACCAACACTGCTACTCTGCTACACTACATACCACCTCGGAAACGTTTGTGAGGTGTTTTTTATATGAAGTTTTCATTTGTTTGCGTGTCTAGCAGCGAATTGAT
>JBAMAX010004338.1:0-27566 GCA_037043745.1 Chymomyza amoena | reverse complement strand
GAGCTCGGGAGCGAGCAGAACTTTTGCTGCGTTCGCCGTGACTCCGATTGAGGGAGCTCGGGATCGAGCAAAAGTGTAGGCAACGCTGCTGGCTACTAAGAGGCTAAGAGGGGAGGTAGCAGAGCGTTCTGGGAGGCCGTTCCGTCACTTGACCTGGTGCCGATTTATGGCCCAGGTAAGGGCGAACGATGGATGGTGATTGGCGCTAAGCTCACGAGGAGGATCCGCATGGGCGGTGCGACCAGCCGCGGGCGCCATACCACTTGGCAGAGCAACAGCTGGGCCAATGTTTGCGATCCGTTATAACAACAAAACTTTATATTACTTTTTTTTTCTCTTTCAATTTTTTTTTTTTACCGAAGGAAGGGGGGAGTGTGAGGAGGCAAATCGCCACCTCACAACATTCGGATATTTTGCCAATAGGCACTGCTGCTTGGTGAGAGTACTCTCACTAACAGCAACAACTGCTTGGTGAGAGTACTAACACCAACAGCTGCAGCAGTTGGCGCGCTTAATCGTAATAGTATGAGTAAAGAAAGCCACTAATACTTTGGCAAAGATAGCGGCCAGGTTTTTGGCGGGCTTCTTAGGAGAAAGTATGGGTGTTTACGTGTGAGTGTAGAGTAGGCGACAGGGATAAATTCGAGTAGGCTGTACTCTGTCTTTTTAGGAAATTAAGATAGGTAGATAAGCAGAGTACAGTTTAGGATGTGTTTGTATTAGTTTTGGCGGGAATTCCAGGATTTGGCGGGATCGAGAACCTTTATAAGGCGGATCAGTGGCCAAATCTGGGCATTCCGAGTAGTGATAGTGTAAAGTGAAGGCCAACGTGGTGAAAAGTACAGTCAGAAGTGAAATTGAAAAATTAGAGTGCCACTCTAATTTTCATAATAAAAAATGGCGGACGTAAAGTCGGGCGCGGACGACTTTAGGATACCCTTTACCACTAGCTTGTAATAAAGTCAGATTTCTTCACAAAAAACCAAAAACAGAAGAATTTTTAAGCAAAAAATTTTTTTTTGACCGATCATTCCTGTGGGAGCTATATGATATAGTCAACCGATTTTAATTAAATTTGACACAATGCTTAAATACCTTAAAAAAGATCTGAATGCCAAATTTATTTCAAATATCTTTACAAACAAACAAAACACATCGAATTTTGTATAAAAAACGTGTTTTTGGACCGATTGGTCCCATGGGAGCTATATGATCTAGTCAAACGATTTGGATTAAATTTAGTACAGTGGTTAGGAACTATAAAATACTCACGAATGTCAAATTTGGTCCCAATATCTTAACAAACAAACGAAACACAACAAATTTTGTTAAAAAATCGATATTTTGGAAGATCGGACCTATGGGAGCTATATGATATAGTCAACCGATTTTGTTCAAATTTGGCACGTTGCTTAAGTGGTCTAAAAAATTTCCAAATCTGGTTACGATATCTTTATTAAAAAAAGAAATATGGCGAACTTTTCTTTAAAAAAGTTATTTTGGCCGATCGGTCCTATGGGAGCTATATGATATATTCAAAAGATTTCGATCAAATTTGGTATACTGATTGGGAACTATAAAAAACTTTCGAATACCAAATTTGGTTACGATATCTGCATAAACAAACGAATTATTCATCTAAAACTTATTTTTTTTGTCGAGGTCGTCTCAAACACCCCTATGGGAGCTATATAATTTAACCCCGATATCAAAAAAATAAAATAAACTTGCCTCCTATGGAATAATATGGGATCTAATGTGAAAGTTTGGTAGCTCTAGCTCTTACCATCTCTGAGATCTAGGCGTTCACACAGACAGACGGACATAGGTATATCGACTTCTCTAGTCACCCTGATCATATTTTAGGTAACTTTGGAGTGTCTCCGACGACTCCTCCTATATGTAACATACATTTTCGGCTTGCACAAACTTAAGATACCTTTTGTATCATACGGTAGAGGGTATACAAACTATAGGTTTTGAAATTATAGTAGGTATAATTAAAAAATGATGAACTTTTTAAAGAAAAATATAATTTTTCCCCTATTCAATACAAATATAATTGTTGGCTTTCAAGAAATTTAATTAAAATTAATTGATAAAAATTTAGATGTGCTCACTTGAACTAATTAAGGTTAATATCAGAAAGATGTTGGCAGAAAGAAAAATAAATTAATAAAGTGGATGTTCGAAAAGTTGTGGTAACTCTTATGACTTTTCAAAACGAGTTTAAGTCTAGAACAATCTTGATTAGCATATGTTTTAGTCACGAATATGCTATATGGACTTAAAAATATGCTAGATTTATGGCTATAGGCTATTTACAATTTGTATAAGCTATTCCATTTTCAAATATTCTAGATCTAGCCTGAAATAGGCCAAACTGGCAACACTGGTACTATGACCTAAGTGGCACACTGTATGTTCGATTTAGTGTTGTAAAACTTCTGATTTTATTTTATAAATCTAGACTGTCAAAATTGCTGGTTAATTTTGCTCCGCAGACGAACTAAAAGTTTTGTTAAAATTAACTGAAATACTTCTTTGTTTATTTTAAGCCTTTTGCTGGATTCGATTTAAAAGGCAGTGACAGAAAGTGTAAATACTTTTTACTTGAGCTATTCACAATATTTGACAGCACTTAAATTATGCGTCAGTTTGCCAAATATGAATACAAATTTCCTGCAGTTTTTTCTGAATCTGTGCACCATGATTCTTGACGCTTTTGGTATTCCAAAGGAGTTATCTCGTACTCAAATGCAGGGATACACCCATAAGCTTGTAAGTATTACAATTAAATTTATTTGTTTGTTGATTCGAGATTTGTATTTGTTGCAGAACGGCGGCCAAACCAAAGCCGTATATTCCTCAGGGCTGGCATGGCACAATTTACAGTTCCAAAGAAGTGCTAAGCGAATACTATGATCTGTATCAAGTTAGTAAAAATGAATCCCATTTAGAAATATATTCAAAATTATACAAATTTCCTAACTTATTGCAGCCAAGCACATTTAATATCAAAATGGTGGCGCAAAAACCGTTTCAGCCTATAAATATCTGCTGTGAAAACTGCGTAGTAGAGTTAAGCGTTTTGCCGGATGGGACTAATTCCAAAGGCGAATCCTCAATTGCATTCCTGTTGGTCAACAACGTTGCGGTAACCAATTCAATTATTACCAAGGAAATCAACAAAAGTCGCTGCTTGTTGAATCTTGATCAGGATTGTGTCCAGCGAATTTGTTTAGAGGGATTCGATTTTATGTATATTGATGAAATCAAATTTTATGCCAGAGACGATCATAAGAATCGTGTAAACGATCTTCTGAGTAGATATAAACCAGGAGAGGTCATTGGCTTGTGGGGCAAGCATTTTACCAATTTACGGAATATCAAGACCAATTTAACACGAGAGCAGCTTCGTGGGGATATTGAAAGAAATATTCTGAATAACATAAGTACAGATGGTAGTACTAAAGCTGCTTCTAATGTATATTTGCTTTACGGCGTATAATAAATTGGCTGCTTATAGCTATCTACATTTTATTTAACTCTGTGTAACTTTGTAACTTTTATCATCAATATAAAAACTCCGGTTGAAAGGGATTATTTGAAGATTTTGGTATGTAATTTACTCCTTTCCGCGGTAAATAAAATTACTGAATTAAAGTAAATTTAAGAAATACTTAGATAGTTTATTGTTCATTATTGTGCCGTTGCCGGCAATAACGTTGATCAAGAGAGGTAAATCAGTATCAGAGGGTCTGCTCTATGCAGACCAGAGAGAACTAAATTGTATAGAGGGAAAAATTCGCTCTTAAGAAAAAGCTCCGAAAAGATTTCGTTTTGGGATTGGCTCGCAAACACAATTCAAAGTGAAACAAACGAAATAAACACCAACAATGTTCATTTCTTTGCGGCATTTTGTGTTTGGATCCGGATCCGGATCCGTCTTACATTGCTTTTGCAGGCAAAGTTAATTTGTAATTTATGTTTGCTGCAGATTTGCCTTGTAAATCGGTTGGGCTTTAATTTGCAATTTGAATATGCTGCAAGTATTTATTTTATTTTTTGTTGATTTGTAATCAATGATTATCGGCTGCTAAAAATATATAGGACATGCTTTTTGTTAAACTTTAGAATGCCCTTATTAATTTAAAATAATAATAAAATTGAAATATTACTCCCAACTATCGCTTTGCTTTGGTTTCGATTCATTAAAAAATGTAGTTCAAATGCATTTTATGCAGCATGCACCATAATTATAATATGGTTTGCATTATGGCTAAAATGCATTCACGGATATTAATGCAAATACGTCTAAAAGGTGGTCCGACAGTGTGTAAGGACTCAAAATTTTTAGGAATTGAGGCGCTAAAATATTTAATTAACTACATACATTAAAGAAAAGTTGGGAAATGCTTTCAATGTTTTTGTCATTAAATTAGCGCCAAAAATGTATTTAAGTATTTATAAATAAAATATAAAAAGTGAAAATGTTGGCTACATATTTTGACATTTACTCTAATTAATTAAAAGAAATTGTATTTTGTAATCAATTGAACAAAATTAAATATCTATAAATAAATATATATTTTTTTAAACAATAAAACTTAAATAATAATTAATAATAAAAAACTACCAGGGGTGCCACAGAAAACCAATTCGATTTCAATTCCATTTCTTGGTGCCACATACATGACTATGAGCGGTTTTAAAACCGTTGTTAGCCATATCTGTGGCGCCAAGAATTGCAATTGCATCGAAATTGAATCGAATTGGTTTTCTGTGGCACCCCTGTATAATTGATAGATCGTGGCTTTTGTAGGTTTTGTTAAAAGGAGGAGCCAGAACGTTCTTTGGTTCCTACGTCACGGTATATTTTTGCCTAGTTTTTTTTTGGCTCGTAGTCATCTCTGGCAGAAGCTCTCTGTACGGAAATATTACCTGTGACTCTCCAATCCACTTGGGGAAAAACTTGAGCCAGAATGCTCTTGAGCTTCTGTACGAGTTTCACCGTTTTCTTAAAGTTCGCCATCGGACCTTAAATAAAAGAGCACTTAGAAGGAACAGCTGCAATATTCAATTTTCTCTCATCTCTTGAAATGGTAGAACTTATTTTTTGTACCATTGCCAATATTCCCTTGGTTTATTTAAAAATTATTTCTAACCTAAGAAGATGGTTCAGACAAACTAAAATTTTCATAAGATAAAATCTGGTATTCGATATTTCGCTAAAGTATTAATAGACTTGCTTTTTGCTAACTCAGTATATTTGTGTAGTGTTTTAACTAATTAACAGATCGAAAAAAATATTTAACGCTTTAAAATCAATTTATAATACAGAATCCAAGGTGGTTGTCGTCGTTAGCGAATACGCTTAACAAAATTTACGAACTTCAAGGTCCATTGCGATGCTAATTTTGTTACCTCGCCCATATTCAGCGGAAGTTTTTTTGAAAGATTATTCAAATTACCTTTTCTTGTATAGTCGGAGGCAGACTTAGAATCTTTTTATAATCTTCCATATTCATGGGAATTTTCTGTAGGCGTTTCGAAGCCGAATTCATACATTCTTTCAGATCATCCATTTTTAGAGGAATATTATGCGGTGGGTTGGGTAAAATGATGTCTTCATCATCTATTGGCTTTACGCCTACAACCGCTCGACGAGGGCGATTAATGGTGGTAGAAGAGGGGAGCTCCTCGGAATTTTGCTTATACAAGTTAACACAACACTTCACTTCACCCCCAACTCCCACGCTATTTCAAGTACTCATACTAATCCCTGATCGCATACACAATCGAAGGCGACACTGGACACCACGAGCATCTGGCATCGATCAACGGATAGACCCTCAACAACGAAAGGCGACCCCAGACGATCAGCCACTTGACATCGTCAGCGGCTAGGCCCTTTGCGACGCTCAGCGGCTAGCTCTCCGGCGACAAAAGGCGACACCGGACGATGCCGCCACTTGACAGCGCCGGCGGATAAACCCTTGAACAGCGGCAGCGCAGCCGTAACCATAAAATATCAAAGACGGCCGCGCCGCATCCATCATGAGCATTGTCAGCATTTTCCTTGTTATAAATACAACTGTTAGATTCTAAGATTCAGAGTCATTGTTAGAGTTTACACTAAGGTCTGTCGAGGCATTTCCGCTGCAGTCAGGTCTGCCAAGGCAGTCCTGGTGTAGGCGGATTTGTGACAGTTCTGTTCTTTCTATCAAGCGAATTAGTTTTAAGTTAAATATTAAAATTTTAAATAAAGTTATTCTTTTTTAAATAAAAAGGTGATTTTTTAATTTACATCATCTCATCAGCATTTGGTTGCTCCATCTTATTTATATCAGTTCTTCGGACCGTGTAAAAATTGCACCAAATTAAATATTTTTGGTGTGTTAAACGTCAAAGCTGTTGGACGGAATAAATATGAATGAAATCAATTTTCTACATTTGTAGAAAAAAACTTATTTTTTAAGTTTATTTTGTACTTACTGATTCTTGTAATAAAAACAAAAATATTACTTTTTGTTTTTTAATCGTTCGATTTATCCGACGAAATAAATGCAAATGATGCAAAACTTAACTAAAACTAATTTTGTTGTTCGGTGGGTTCCTTTGTTTTGTTTATTCCTTAAACTCTCTCTCTTTCTCTCGACAGACTAGCGTTTCGACTTCAGTTTTTCAACAAGTTGGTTTACGAACTGAATGTTGTTTACCTTTTGTTCAAATTTATTTAAAAATAGTGAGAGTGTATATTGGAATGAAATAAATCTTGGCTTTTTTTATATTTATAGTTAAAAATTTTGAAGTTTGTCAGCTTGGGTTACTTTGATTTGAATTTTCGATTGCCAGATATATCTTGGTTATGCACCAAGTTAGAGGCCTCAAACATGATCACGTCCGACTTAAAGTGTGTTTCCATGAGACTTGCTGGTTGGCTTCCTTTGCAGGATATTCTGGTCATTTAAGATAACTTGACAGAGTTTCAAATTTGGTCTTTTTCGACTATTACAAACTCTAAACATTCCGAATTGACTTTGATAGAATTTGCATCCACGGATGGGCGGCGGATTCATCGAAAGGTATTGGATTAAAAAGCAAAAAAAAAATTTCTTGCACACGACTACATAGTAGTATTTGGATGAGACAGTTTTTTATAGTTCTCAAACGGAAATACTTTGCGCAGTTTATTTGAATTCTTAAATCGTAAACTTAGAATAATTGTATTCGAAGTATATTTGGCGAATATACAAAAAACAAATTTTAAAGGCCAACTATTTCCTCTTCCCATTTCAGAACGTAAACGAATTCGGCCTCAAAATCACAATTTTTTTTAAGCAACAAATGGCATTTTTCAGCATCGCACCAATTTTGACTTTAAAACTTGCGCATAAATTTTATATCCTTAATGCATTGGAAAAGTAGTTAGATTTTTGCCATTTCACATCGAAACAAAATGAAAATGATTTTATTTTCTGCCATGACTGACACACCCCCTCCTGGACATACTATTTCATATTTAATATATAAAAATCTAATGTACACATAGGTACATACATACATACATATGTGTATATAATTTGTATAATTTCATGTTTTGCATTTGGCCGAGCTGAAGAATCCTCACAACAAATGACGTTCAATGTAAGACATTCAGCAGAATGGCAGGCGATAGATAAATACTCTTTCTCGTTTTTTCGACTTTTATGCGTGTATTTGTTGGTATAAAAGCAAACGCGATTGCACAGTGTCATAGCAGGCACATATTAGGAAAGGGTATAAATGCCCAAAAACTAAAAATTTCCAAATTTGGCTGTGGCTGTGGCTGAATTTGTGAACATTGCCGACAGCCAAAAACGAAGCTTAGAGCCGAGACTAATACGAAACTCAAACTGTGTCAGCACGGCTGGCTAATGAAATTTCAAGCAGTTCCCGACTCCTCCCTCAACAGGTTAAAAAAATTCCTAGATAATCTTGAGCTAGTAGAAATAGAATAAAAAAAAAATAAATAATTCCCTGTTTGACCCCTTAGAGAGGGTATAGGGCAAAAAAAAATTCATGTGCATATTTTGTCTGAAAACAACTAAAACAAAAATTTGTTTTTTTGAAAATTTTTCTATTGAAAATGATATTGCAAGCAGCTGATACTACCAGGCGAACAGAAATGTAGAAAATGCAGAAAGCATCTTAGAATTAGCAACTAATTTGGCATCTAAAAATTTTAAAAAAGTGCTGCATACTTTTAGTGACACTTTTAGAAAAATTTTTGTTCTGCAGCCGCTTGCTTATCATTTCTGTTCGCCTGGTATCGACAACAAACAAAATAGACCAAAATTTGTTTTCCCCAAAATTTCCATAGTCAATTTAAATATTTGAATTTCGGTAACGGTTTTAGGCTGTTCAATAGGTTTTTAAATTTATTCAAACTGAATGTTGAACAGAGATGTGTGCATTAATGTAACATGTAACAATTTAGTAATTTATTGGCCATTCATTTATTCTTTTTCTTGTCCTTATTCCTCTTCCTCTTCTTCTTAATTTTCCTCTTCATTTTTCTCTTCTTCATCTTCCTCTTCTCCTTCGTATTCGTCTTGCTCTTCTTCGTGCTCTCCTTCTTCTGCTTCTTCTTCTTCATACTCTCCTTCCTCGTACTCTACTTCTTCCTCTTCTTCTTCGTACTCTACTTCTTCCTCTTCTTCTTCGTACTCTACTTCTTCCCATTCTTCTTCGTACTCTACTTCTTCCTCTTCTTCTTCGTACTCTACTTCTTCCTCTTCTTCTTCGTACTCTACTTCTTCCTCTTCTTCGTACTCTACTTCTTCCTCTTCTTCGTACTCTACTTCTTCCTCTTCTTCGTACTCTACTTCTTCGTACTCTACTTCTTCGTACTCTACTTCTTCGTACTCTACTTCTTCCTCTTCTCCTGCGTCTCCTTCGTTTCCATCTTCCTCTTCTCCATATTCGTCACCTTCTTCTTGTCCGTATTCGTCACCTTTTTCTTCTTCGTATTCGTCACCTTCGACCTCTTCTTCGTATTCCTCTTCATATTCTTCTTCGTCATCTTTAACTTCTTCCTCTTCATCTTTATATTTTCCTTCTTTTTCATCTCCTTGTTGCTTTTCTCCTCCTTCTAGTTCCTTTTTCTTTTCTATCTCTTCCTTTTCTTTTTCTTCGTTTTCTTTTTGTTCGAGAAGTTTTTCTTTAAAATCAAGAACGTGACGAATCATTTTTAATGCAACACGCTGACGTGCCTCCAATAAGGTATTTCCATAGGCGTGTTTTATAGTTTTTGTTTTGTGTCCCAAATAACAGAATGCCATGTGTGGGGGGCCAATTACTGGCTTTAATCTCCTCGAATAATGCAATATAAACAGTGGGATAGTCCACAATCTGACATAGTATCGTAACTCTGCAAACACATCTCTGTCGCCAATTTGCAGTGCATCCTTTTCGTCACGCATCAAAAGTTTCATCATTTTACGACAAGCTATTATCTGGGCTTCCTTATAGGTTGCGGCTACAAAATTGAGTTGTACAAACTGTAGCTGCTTAGAAAGGCAAGAAGTCTATAACTTAAACTTACCTTCTCCTAAAACTTTCATACTGTCAACTCGTAATGGGCATTGCCTGAGCCCCTGGTCGAAAATATCCAAGAGGTAAACTGGACGGACATAACCAATTGTAGCACAAAACTCCTCCAACTCGGCTACGGTAGGGTTCAATATGCGGAGCATGTTACGAGCCGCCATTTCCTTCGCTTCTTTCTCAGATTCACCTAAAAAGGCATACAAAATTGTATGGAAAGTTTGTACAGAAAGTGGAAAAGTTTGTAACTTACCTTCTCCACAAGCCTTTTGACCGTTCATTAATACGGTACAAGCCTTATGCCCATCTTCAAGATTTTTAAGTTCATATTCTGGCCTTGCGCGTGTAGGCATGGATTCATGTTCATGCATTACACCATACAGGTTCAATGCAAATTGAAAATATCCGCCTGCGTAATCGTTCCAATTGCGAAAATGCTCAATTTCTTTCATCCATTTTACCTTTTCAAGATCCATATATATCTTGGCCTTTATCTTTTCCGCAACCACGGTCGATTTCCATTTTAACATTTCAGTATCCATATTTGCCTTTTCTTGACGACAAATTTTTTCTTTATGATTGCCTGCTCAACCAGTACGCCCTTATATACCAGCTAAGAGTGTTGAACAGCGCATGTATTGTACGCATTTTTCAACACTGACAAATTTAATGGCGTTTTTCTGTAAAATTTGTCTAAAAAGAGTTTTTGAGTGCAGTTTTCGTAATTCTTCTCCATCCTGACTACTCCACAGCTAGCTCCATTAACGGGTTACGGGTTCTCCATACTCAATACGGCATAAGGAGCCAGCAGCGCCGCTGACAGACTCTTTACAGCTGACAGCGTCTGCATCAACACTTTTGCGCAATAGGATATAGCCAGTGGCGTAGCAAGAGCGTTGAATGTGGGGGGTAATGAGCCTCAAAATGCCGACTCGATTCAACAAACAACACTACTTAGTTACTAGTAATACAGGATATAATCACAGCAAAGAATTACAGAAATAATTTAGCAGATAAGTCCGTCCGTCTGTCCGTCCGTGTGAACGCCTAGATCTCAGAGATGGTAAAAGCTAGAGTTACCAAACTTTCACATTAGATCCCATATTATTCCATAGGAGGCAAGTTTATTTAATTTTTTTGATATCGGGGTTAAATTATATAGCTCCCATAGGGGTGTTTGAGACGACCTCGACAAAAAAATAAGTTTTAGATGAATAATTCATTTGTTTATGAAGATATCGTAACCAAATTTGGTATTCGAAAGTTTTTTATATTTCCCAATCACTGTACCAAATTTGATCGAAATCGGTTGACTATATCATATAGCTCCCATAGGACCGATCGGCCAAAATAACTTTTTAAAGAAAAGTTCGCTATATTTCGTTTTTTAATAAAGATATCGTAACCAGATTTGGCGTTTGGAAATTTTTTAGACCACTTAAGCAATGTGCCAAATTTGAACAAAATCGGTTGACTATATCATATAGCTCCCATAAGTCCGATCTTCCAAAAAATCGATTTTTTAACAAAATTTGTTGTGTTTCGTTTGTTTGTTAAGATATTGAGACCAAATTTGACATTCTTAAGTTTTTTATAGTTCCTAAGCACTGTACTAAATTTAATTCAAATCGGTTGACTAGTTCATATAGCTCCCATAGGACCAATCGGTCCAAAAACACGTTTTTTATACAAAATTCGATGTGTTTCGTTTGTTTGTAAAGATATTTGAACTTAATTTGGCATTCATATCTTTTTTAAGGTATTTAAGCACTGTGTCAAATTGTATTGAAATCGGTTGACTATATCATATAGCTCCCATAGGAACGATCGGTCAAAAAAAATTTTTGCTTAAAAATTCTTCTGTTTTTGGTTTTTTGTAAAGAAATCGGACTTTATTACAAGCTAGTGGTACAGGGTATCCTAAAGTCGTCCGCGCCCGACTTTACGTCCGCCATTTTTTTTATATATGTTTGTTATTCGACAATAAGTAAATTTATTTAATAATAATAATAAAAAAAATATATACATATAATTATAAGAGTCTCCAGTCCCTAATGTATGTATTTTATTTTATTTTAAAACACAATTTAATTAGCAATTCCTACCCACGTATTTAAATGTTGTTTCTTCGGGGCGAATGGCAATAGATGCGACAGCTGATGACTCATAGTAAAGCCATCTTGTCCAGACTCACAAATACACAACACATTAAATTGTCACAAACTATAAATTGTAATTAGATAAATTAGAGTATATTTAAATTTTATATATCGCAGCCAAAATTAATTAATTTCTTATTTATTTAATTTATTCTAAATTCCAAACATGTTATTTTAAATGTATTTTTGATACTTCACAGTGCAAACAGCCTTTGCTGCACAACACCAATGTGAACACAGCATAAATTAAGTTGGCTGCGCTTCATTCGATAGGTTACCGATAACAATAAAACTCAACACAATCTTGTAACTTTGCATCACTAACATTAAAGCTAAACGCAAGTCTTTTCGTGTGTGTGCTAAATTCAACAAAAAGTGCGACAAAAAAAAATTATGGATGACGATCAGGAAATGTTAAGCAGTCCCAATTCCAAGAGGCTGAGGCAACGCCAGTTTAACATTCCCCGGGGTAAAAATGTATTTCAATATTTTCGCTTTGTTCGGCGCAGACCTAAATGCAAAAAAGAAAATTGTGTGGCGGCCATATTTGTTTAGCTAGATAGACAGAAATACTTTATGCATTTATTTTACAGATTCGCAGGAAGAAACCATTTCCAGACTAAGACAAGAAGGAGAAAAAATTAAAGCTGCCAAGTTGAGGCTACAAAACAAATTAAGAAAATCTGCAAGCCCGATCGTACCTTTATCAGACTCCGTCTGTAATGGCATTAAGATAAATGGACCTACATCTTGTATACCAAGCTCTACGGCTAATTTTGCACCAAACAATAATAACTTTGAAATTCCACCACCGGGCTATGCGGCTAATTTAACATCAGACAATCGGCGTTTGGAAATACCATGCTCTACGGAAGTACCTAAATGTCGCTATGCGCCTAATTTTTCAGGGGAATATCAAAACTTTGAAACACCTAGCGCGTCTTATAAGAATAATTTTACGCAGGGCAATCGCTCTATTGATTATGGGACACCGGAAAATCGTCGCCACGAACAGCCTAGACAGAGCTCTATGGCTAACTTTACACCAGACAATCGGAGCTTGGAAATACCTGGACCATGCTCTGCGGCAAATTTTTCAGGGGAAAATCAAAACTTTGAAATACATAGCACGCCCTATAAGAATAATCTTACGCAGGGCAATCGCTCTATTGATTATTGGACAACGGAAAATCGTCGCCACGTACAGCCTAGACAGAGCTCTACGGCTAACTTTACACCAGACAATCGGAGATTGGAAATACCTGTACCATGCTCAGCGCCTAATTTTTCAGGGCAAAATCAAAATTTTGAAATACACAGCACGCCCTATAAGAATACTTTTACGCAGGGCAATCGCTCTATTGATTATTGGACACCGGAAAATCGTGGCCTGCAACAACATAAACAGAACTCTGCGGCTAACTTTACACCGGAGAATCGGAATTTGGAAATACCTACTTCACGCTCTGAGACTAATTTTTCAGGCCAAAATCATAATTTTGAAATACAAAGCACGCCCTATAAGAATAATCTTACGCAGGGCAATCGCTCTATTGATTATTGGACACCGGAAAATCGTCGCCTGGAACAACTTAGACAGAGCTCTACGGCTAACTTTACGCCGGGCAATAATAACATGGAAATAACTACTCCAATCCTTACGTCTTATTCTACACCAGATCGAAACATGGAAATGTCTAGGCTGCGCTCAACGGCCAATTTGAATATAGAAATACCTAACCAATGTTCTGCGGCTAATTTTACACCAACAAATCGTAATTCGGAACTATCTGGACCATGCTCAACGGCTACTTTGGGTTCCGGAAACTGTGGCTTAGGCTTGCCCAATGTACCACAGCTGGAGTGGGTAAGACAACCCATATACGAGATTGAACCTACTTTAAATAATGGGAACCCGCTGTACGTACGTGAATCTAGCACGGTAGGACAAAACTATGCAGCTGGCAATCAAAATAATGAAATACCGACACCAAGATCTATGGCTATCAACAATCGGAATATGGAACTATCCACTATGTGCTCAACGGCCAATTTGGGTCCCGGAAACTGTGGCTTACCCTTGCACAATGTACCGCAGTTGGAGTCTGTGGGAAAACATATATTCGTGATCACACCTTGCACGCCAGGACAAAACAATGTACCTGGATCATGTTCTACGATGCCTAAACAGAGCTCTACGGCTACATTGGCTCATCCTAATACTCAAATGCCTACACAGAGCTCTACAGCTCATTTTACACCTAATAATCGTGACGTGCAGATACCTAAATCGATGTCTACGGCTACATTGGCTCATCCTAATGTTGAAAAGCCTAGACAAGGCTCTACGGCTTACTTTGCACCGACTAGTCGTGCCGTTGAGATACCTAAGCCGATATCTATGGCTACATCGTCTCATCCTAACAATGAAATGCCTAGACAGAGCTCTACGGCTTATTTTATACCCACTAATCGTGGCGTTGAGATACCTAAACCGATATCTACGGCTACATCGGCTCATCCTAACAATGAATTGCCTAGACAGAACTCTACGGCTTATTTTGCACCGATTAGTCGTGCCGTTGAGATACCTAAGCCGATATCTACGGCTACATCGGCTCATCCTAACAATGCAATGCCTAGAAGGTGCTCTACGGCTTATTCTGCACCGACTAGTCGTGGCGTTGAGATACCTAGGACGATATATACGGCTACATCGTCTCATCCTAACAATGAAATGCCTAGACAGAGCTCTACGGCTTATTTTATACCCACTAATCGTGGCGTTGAGATACTTAAACCGCTATCTACGGCTACATCGACTTATCCTAACGTTGAAATGCCTAGACAAGGCTCTACGGCTTACTTTGCACCGACTAGTCGCGGCGTTGAGATACCTAGGACGATATATACGGCTACATCGGCTTATCCTAACATTGAAATGCCTAGACAGAGCTCTACGGCTTATTGTGCACCGACTAATCGTGCCGTTGAGATACCGAAGCCGATATCTACGGCTACATCGGCTCATCCTAACAATGAAATGCCTAGACAGAACTCTGCGGCTTATTTTATACCCACTAATCGTGGCGTTGAGATACCTAAGCCGATATCTACGGCTACATCGGCTCATCCTAACAATGAAATGCCTAGACAGAACTCTACGGCTTATTTTGCACCGATTAGTCGTGCCGTTGAGATACCTAAGCCGATATCTACGGCTACATCGGCTCATACTAACAATGCAATGCCTAGAAGGTGCTCTACGGCTTATTCTGCACCGACTAGTCGTGGCGTTGAGATACCTAGGACGATATATACGGCTGATACCACACCGAACAATCGAAATTTGGAACTGTCTAGACGGTGCTCAATGGCTAATTTGGGTTCCGGAAACTGTGGCTTAGGCTTGCGTAATGTTCCGCATTCGGAGTCGATAAGAAACCGCATTTTCGTAATCGAACCTTCCTCAGCTTCCGTAAATAATGGGAACTCGGTGTTTGTACCTGAATCTTGTACGCTGGGACAAAACTATGTAACTGCCAGCCGTAATAATGAAGTACCTATAGCAAGCTCTACGGCGCATTTTACGTCGATTAATCGTGACATGGAGATGGCTATACCGATATCTACGGCTGACATCGAAAATCGGAGTATGGAACTGTCTAGACTTTATTCAACGGCTAATATGGGTCCTGGAAACTGTGGCTTGGGCTTGCGCAATGTTCCGCAGTCGGAATCGGTAAGAAACCGCATTTACGTAATCGAACCTTCCGTAGCTTCCGTAAATAATGGGAGCTCGGTGTATGGGTATAATCCTTGCACGCCAGGACAAAGCAATGTCACTGCCAGCCGTAATTATCAAATACCTATATCAAGCTCCACGTCTCATTTGACGCCAGACAGTCGTAGCGTGAATATACCTATACCAAACTCTACGGCTACATCGGCCAACCTCAACTTGGAAATGCCTAGACAGTGGTCTCCGGCTTATATTACTCCGAACAATCCACAGGGCAATCTTAACTGCTCTGCGACTAATTTGGGCTACGAAAATCAAATGGGTTTGTCAGGACAACGCACATACGTAAACGAACGTCCTGTAGATGCCGTAAATCGTAATAACACGCAATACGGAACTAAATCGTACGCACCAAACCGAAACAATGCACAGAACTATAGCAATTTGGAAACTCTTACTGCGTCCTCTACGGCTACGAATAATGGACCTTTGCGCCAGCCAGATTTGATGGGCATAAATGGGAACGAAAACAATTATAATCTTCGTTGGAACAGGGAGGCTTGTGGTACCTTTGGTAAGTTTTTAAAACCCGTATAAAATTATATTTTATTTTCTAATGCCTATTTTATTTGTAGCACAAAACCAAGAAATGGAATAGGAAGAAGCTGATCATCCTACTTCCCAAGATTCATTTCTTCCGTCATCCTCAACACCCAGTGGAGCATAGTGCCTCAAATAAGATCTCTTTGCTATGTACAAACATTGCTTAGCTAAGAAATCATTTTATTTTTTTTTATTACAATTAATAATCCTTTTAAACGGGACACGAAGCGTATGGCTTATTTGTAATAAGGTTTAATAAATATGCTTCACCTAAGATTACTTTTTTTCCATTTGATGTGAGAGCATTAGTATAGCCAAGGCGGAATATATATAAATTGTGAGCCTTGTTTTAGGCCCTACATCTCTAAGATGATAAAATGATAAGAGCAGAAATGCGTGGTAAAAAAAGGTTTTTTATAATATTTTAAATTCAGTACTTACCTTGCACGTTTGTTACAGCAGTCTCTTCCTCTTATTAGTAACACAGCTGGTGATGGCGTTGCCAGTCGCGCATGCGCACAGGTGGCATCACCAGACTAAGTAAACACGCTAAAAAGCTGATAGATGCGGTAGCACAACAGAAAGCTGGTAGATGTAGCAGTGGCGGTAAAATTTTGCACCATGGGCGGGGAAAGAAAAAAAAAGGAAAAAAAATAATAACGCACATTAAAAAAAAAAATACTCAGGCCGATGCAGCTTGGCAGCTGTGGGCAAAGCCAAGTGAGTATTTGGGACGCGGTGGTCGGTGGAAAGTGAGCAGAGAATTTTCCTACACTTTTGCTGCGTGAGCCGTGACTCCGACTGAGGGAGCTCGGGAGCGAGCAAAAGTTTGCTTCGTTCGCCGTGACTCCGATTGAAGGAGCTCGGGAGCGAGCAGAACTTTTGCTGCGTTCGTCGTGACTCCGATTGAGGGAGCTCGGGATCGAGCAAAAGTGTAGGCAACGCTGCTGGCTACTCTCCCAAAGAGGGGAGGTAGCAGAGCGTTCTGGGATGCCGTTCCGTCTCTTGACCTGGTGCCGATTTATGGCCCAGGTAAGGGCGAACGATGGATGGTGAGTGGCGCTCAGCTCACGAGGAGGATCCGCAGGGGCGGTGCGACCAGCCGCGGGCGCCATACCACTTGGCAGAGCAACAGCTGGGCCAATGTTTGCGATCCGTTACAACAACAAAACTTTATATTATTTTTTTTCTCTTTCCATTTTTTTTCTTTACCGAAGGAAGGGGGGAGTGTGAGGAGGCAAATCGCCACCTGACAACATTCGGATATTTTGCCAATAGGCACACTGCTTGCACTGCTTGGCAAGAGTACTCTCACTAACAGCAACAACTGCTTGGTGAGAGTACTAACACCAACAGCTGCAGCAGAATTTGGTGCGCTTAATCGTAATAGTATGAGTAAAGAAAGCCACTAATACTAGGGCAAAGATAGCGGCCAGGTTTTTGGCGGGATTCTTAGGAGAAAGTATGGGTGTGTACGTGTGAGTGTAGAGTAGGCGACAGGGATAAATTCGAGTAGGCTGTACTCTGTCTTTTTAGGGAATTAAGATAGGTAGATAAGCAGAGTACAGTTTAGGATGTGTTTGTATTAGTTTTGGCGGGAATTCCAGGATTTGGCGGGATCGAGAACCTTTATAAGGCGGATCAGTGGCCAAATCTGGGCATTCCGAGTAGTGATAGTGTAAAGTGAAGGCCAAGCGCACCGGGTGCGACCGCGTCGGGAGTTTAACGACCCTTCCAATAAACTCAGCCTGAAAATAAGTTTTTGCTACCAGGAGAAATCTGGGTAAGCGTCGCCAAGGGCGTAGTTTTAAGCAACTGTAACTACCAGTAATATATATAAGATTTAATATAAAACTGATCTTTAATAATTTGACAAGATTTTGTTTGTTAACTAACGTTTTAAATATAAGTGCAATATATTTTGTAAAAGTAGCGAGCGTGTCGGCTCAATATAAGTGTTTTTAAAGAAATACCGCGAAATGGCGGAAAATATATGCATTAAATTTAAGGCAAAGCGTTTTCCCTTTTCAAATATCAAAATTCTCAACAAATACAAATTTGTTGTGACCTTTACCCTGGGCATAGCTGAGCTATCCCAGCCGTTGTTCTGGACAAAACCAGAGGTCGTTACAACGTCATCAGTGGCTTCCTAATGGTATAAATTGTGTATCTCTTCATTATATAATTTTGGGGGTGCACAGCTTCGCACAATCACTGAGGAGGTTTTTGTACATGTTCAGGAGTAGACCCAGGGGGCTTGTCTCCATTTCTATAAGCACAGCCTGGTGTCTAGCCAATCCATGGACGTATAGACCCAGCACTGGGAGGTAAGCCATGTGCATCATGGTAACGATGCCGCCACGATCGCTCAGTGCGGTTTCTGAAGTCTCCACAGCAGTTCAGAAACTTCTAATTTCGGCAGCTCCACTGCTGTTGGATTTGGCAATCGAATTAGTCAGGTGAGCCCAAAGTGGTAGCATCACTACCCTCATCTTGTTTTGTGGTGCAGCCTTTTAGAGTCTCATCAATAGGACTATCCAATGTGAAGTGGCTGAATGCTGCAAGTCGATTCGTTTTTGATAGCTCCAGTGACTTGCTTGAGTCTGCTGCTGGTACCGCGGATTGGAACTAGTAGCCTACAGTTGCCCATTTTTTCTTTTAAAATAACTTTTGGGTGTCTGGCATTGTTGCTGGACAAGCTTCATATGGTTGAGGAAATAGTTTATTTTCAAACACCATTTATCGATGCTTGCTGTATATCGATATTAATTCAATAGCAAACGCGCATTTAAACCAAAGACAATTTATATTTATTTAGTTATATTTTTACAAACTTCTTAAAAATCAACAGTTTTAAAAGTGCATGTAAATAAATCCGGACCTACCTCCTGTTGGGTTAAAAAAAGAAAGATAAGCTTAAATAATTTGGGAAAAAATTAGGTAAGAACTGCGCAGCTGCGACCAAATAGTAAACAGGCATGCGCCAAATTGTTCACTTTGCTTACTTTCTATAAACAGAGTAAAGTTAATTAGTTATAAATCTATATTAATTTATTTTCTCAAATTCCAGATTTACTAAGAACAATAGAGGTGCTTATTCCCTCAGCAGTAAATATGCGTACCCACACACATAAATAATATATGTTTACATTTAAGGTGACAAATACATAAAGTACCTAACGCCTTGTGGTAAATGATACAATGGACAGCAGAGGTAATGATCGAGGATTGTTGTCCTAAGTGACCGCAGGATTATGGGATAAGTTACTTTCAATTGCGGCTGGTTCCAGGTAATTTTATGGATTATGGGACAAGTTACTTTTGGTTGCGGCTAGATCCAGGCAATGCCAATATTTGACAAAACTCAGTGAGGCCTACCTGCCTAGCCAAATGATCGTGTCCATTTTTTTTAGTGCTCTACAAGAAGGCAGTGCTTCGCGTTCATGGCAACTGAAACGTTTAAAAGAGTTGAGTCTTCAAGGAAAGCAATTCAGAAGTCATAAACTTTCAGTGGCAAATTGTAAAAGGTGAAACTCTACTAAGCAGGTAGATGCCGCCCAAAACATTGCGAATTCGTGTTGCAGCAGTTCTCAATTTAATAAATCGCGTAAGTACTACGACTTTCCTTTAAAGGTATAAAACTAATATTCATATTATTTTAGGCCCGATAAATATTAACCAAATCCAACCATTTTATGGATAAGCAGTGAAAAGTCAACAAAAATAAGTATGTTACATATAGAATCAATTTTTTGATGCCAATCCAAACACAGCCTTTGCGCTATGACGTCACATAGTTTGGCGGTCAATCTGAAGGCTATGGCTCAACATCAATGACACCTACATTCTTTGCTTAATGATTTTGTCTTCAAGAGGGCAATGCTCCGATTACATGGGAACTGAAACTTTCGAAGGGGTTGATTTTTCAAGAAAAGCAATTCAGAAGTCAACTCAAATTATAAAAAGTGAAACCTTACTGGGCAGGTAGATGCCGTGCAAAACATTGTTAATTCGTGTTGCAGCAGTTCTTAAGTAAGTAAATCTTGTAAGTACTACGATCCTTTAAAAGTATGTAATTAATCATAATTTTTTAGACCCCATAAATATTACCAAATACAGCAACTTTAAGGAAAAGCAGTGAAAAGTCAACAAAATCAATTATATTACATATAGAAGCAATTCTCTGAAGCCAATCCAAATAAAGCCTCTACGCGAAGACGTCACATAGTTCAATGGTCACTGTGAAAACTATTGCTATGTATTGGTTGATTCTTCAAGGAAAGCAATTCAGATGTCAACGCATACTATACAAAGTGAAACCTTACTAAACCAAAACATTGCGAGTTCGTGTTGGTTCAGTTCTGAAGTATATAAATCTTGTAAGTACTACGACTTTGCTTTGAAGGTAATCTAATAATATATCTAACTAGTCATCATTTTTAGACCACATGAATATTACCAAATCCAACAATCCAACCCAACAAGGATAAGAAGAGAAAAGTCAACAAAAACAAGTATATTACATAAGGAAGCCATTTTCTGATGCCATGCTAAGCACAGGGGTATAAGGCAAAGCGGCTAAGCAATCCTTTAAGAGTCTTTGCAAAAAGCATAAGGCAACGTGTTTCCACGATCTTCTGTAGGACAAAATACCACGAAATACAAAAACCACCTCGAGTTATCCTGTGGGTATATTCATGAAGAATAATGGAGCTGGCTGATACGAGTGGCGACAAATGTCATCCTCAGACAAAAACAAGTTGCGTTGGTCTAGTGGCCCGATTGTAAAATTCACTCATTCAAGAAACGACGTTGTCCTTTGTGAGGATAAGAGCAATACAATTAATGTCAATAGTACCAAGGAATTAAAAAAAACCCAACACAGCCTTTACGCGATGACGTCACATAGTTCAGCAGCCACTCTGAAAACTATTGCTATGTAGAAAATAACAAAATGGAGTATAGGCAAGTATTTTAATTATTTGTGTCTGCATAATCATTAAACATATTAACATTTTTATAAACAATTCCAAGGCTACCTGGTTGGGTAACCAAGACCAGCTAAAGTGATTACAGTGCAGCTTCTAGTGAGAGGTACCGAGTTGCGCATTTGAAGCTATGTATGTACTTCATCGTTGACCCTAAGGTCTCATCATTGTGTGCACAAGGAACTAGTTGGTTGTTACAAAAATATGCAATGTAGGAAGAATATTTTTTACTTTGGATGCATAATGTCCATGTGCACAAAATGCTCTGAAGCCGCGCTATGCTGCTCAGTTCGAAGGAAGACAAATTAGCATAAAATGGACTCGCCAATTCAAATTCGCTGTGATGCAATAGTGGAACAACTTGATTCCTGAAAACCGTTCATAGAACCCATAGAGATGATCGAAAATGAAACTGGCAGCAGGTAAGTTTATTCCTTACTCAATTTCCAAACCAACATACTAAATTTTCTCTTCAATATTCTGCAGCATCTCAAGCTGGAGAACGTTGTCCCAGGAATAGTTTCTGGAAGTGAGCAGCGGTATCTAAGCTTAAAGGGGCTCCACGGAATATTGCTCATAGATGATCACCATGTTTTGGACTCTGGTATAAGTATGAAGTAGAATAAACATAAGTGAATCCTAGTTACATAGAGCTGAATCATAGTCTATATGGCTATATAAGCTAAAAGGTCTTTGGTTCAAGGCTTCAATGTTCAAAAGGTCAGCCCGCAGCAGGTGATCGCTATACCTAGGCCCGACAAGAGATGAGCAGAGTTGGTATTCCCCGGTCCCGCAGTTTTATCAGGTGTCCTGTGCTTACTGTCGTACTGTCATGAGATAAACTGATGGTTTAAAGGAGAGACCGGTACATTTTCCCCCCATGCCCGAAATTTCATTCTACGGCCCTGCTTGTTCCTCAAGGCACAAAAGGTAAACTGAGTTAGTGCAAGCCGGAAAAGTATACAGAAGCAAAGGTCAGAGTTATCTAAAGTAGAAACACTTTGACTAAAGAATTTGATATACTCAGGAGTAATTAGTATCGTACTGTCATGATCAAGAAAAGGATGTGATAGAGGGACCAGTACATTGTCAGCCTGGTTCTTATTTTTTCTCTACGGTCCTGGATATACCCATGTCCATCTTTGCGTCTGCATGAACGCCTAGATCTCAGAGATGGTACGTGATAGAGTTACTAAACTTTCACATTAGATGTCTTAGTATTCCATAGGAGACAAGTTTATTTTACTATTTTGATATCGGGGTTAAAGTATGTAGCACCCATAGTGGTTTTTCAGAGAACCTCAAAAAAAAAAGTTTTAGATTTATTATACGTTTGTTTATGAAGATATTGCAACTATTTTTTTTTTTTATGTTTTTGTAAGACACAAACCAATGCGGACTATGAATCTACAGAAAATTAAATATAGTGAGGTCAGCTGTGACCACCATTAATCGATAACACATGCATACACTCGATAAATGATTGATAGCTGCAGTAATCGTGGCTACCTTGTAAACTTGCATCCCTGACGTCACATTTCTGGCAATTCATTTTAGTTCTTGACGCATTTTAGTTCAACAACAGCTCTGATGTCTTTGGGTGAGTTAAAAAAGATAAACTTTTTTCTTTTTAATGTGAGTGGAGACGAGTATGGCAAATTTTACGTACCAAATTACACGAAGTTTTATGGGCGTAATGGACAAAAAGAAAATAAGTCTATGGAACGTCGTGGCCAGACGAAACGTGCAGGGCCTATAGAAATTCGAAAGAAAATTACCAGATTTCCAAAACGAATACAAAAATATTTGGGCTTTGGAAATAATGCCGTAGGTATGCGCAATAAGCAGCAGCTGATACACCTTGTTCATATTTGCGTTCGTTGGGCTTTTACATTCCATTTTTAGCCCAATGGATGCAACCATGAACAAGTTGCATCAGGTCTTCGTCTTCCCGTAATTCATCATGGCCGGGTGACCGGGTAAGCCGCGACATGTCGGATCAATCGGATATTTCAACTGGGCGCAAAGCAATAAAATACGCCCGACTTGATGTACCTCAAGAAGGTAAAGGACGCCGCACCTATTGGATCAGTGGCTTGGTGCTTTGGTGGGATGCAGCACGCCAATGCAACTAGAAGACTCCGGTCGTGCTGCAAGCCCAGAAGGTAACGTTCGCGGTAAGTCATCCAATCAATCGGGTGCCTTGGCGGTGTCTGGAGAAGCTGACGTTCGCCGCAACCTGTTAGATCAATGGGGTGCTCTGGTGGTGCGCAGTAAATCGTTTCCTGGAGAATACGGTCTTGTGCACACAGACGATACACTTAAGCGCATGCCGCCTGATCCATGGGGTGCTTTGGTGATGCGCAACTCACCGATGCCTGTAGAATACTCACAACGTGATGCGTATCAAGAAGGTAACGCTCACCATTTTCCGAGTACTTCGTGAGTATTCTCCAGGCATCGGTGAAGTGTATCACAACAACAACAATCACAACGTATTTACAACAACCTACCAAATCAAATCTGTGCATTGGTGGATGAAAACTCAGTGCGCCCAGGACGTGTTCTTTCAAATGCTGATACCTGGCACCGCAACCCCGAACTGCATTTTTTGGGAACCAGTCAAATTTTGCCAATTTTTGATTATCAAATTGGTAAAACTTGGTTGGTTCTCAAAGATTGCGAAACACCCAACAGCCACCTGGTAATATTTCTGTTTTCAACTTTAACAATTCTTAGGTAAGTTATGCTTAAGAAACATATAAAAGAAATTTAATTATTCCAACAATAATGGATCGGTCCTTAATAAATAATATACTAAGTAACAGCAAAATCATTTAATCTTAGGATTTCAACAATTATCACAAAAGTACTACATATGTCATTTATATTAGACAAGAGGTGCTATTTTGGAAGGCAGCAGAAAGATCTGATCAAGCGGAACCAATTGGATCTACCAAACTGTTGGAGGGAACTGAAGACCTTTTGCTGCCATAGGTAGGTTGTGGTAATCGTTGTCTGTAATTTCCACAATACATTGTGATTGTTTTTCAGACCACATTGGCAATGCAAACGATTGATGTACCGGGAAGTGGTGAACGTTACCTTCTTGGTACGCATTACGTCGAGAGTGCTCTACAGGCATCGGTGAGTAGCGCATCACCAAAGCACCCCATGAATCAGGCGGCATGCGCTTGAGTGTATCGTCTGTGTGCACAAGAAGGTATTCTCTGGAATCAATTACTGCGCACCACCCGATTGATCTAACAGGTTGCGGCGAACGTCGCCTTTTCCAGACGCCGGTGAGAAGCGAACCAAAAAAGCACTTGCCAGATCTAGCACGTGGCGGCCAATGTTAGCTTCACCTTGGAAGGGTTCCGAAATGTTGCAGAAATAGACAAAAATATTTTTTATTGTATTTTTCGTTTTTGCTTATTTTATAAGCTATTGCAATAGAAACTTTTAATAAAAAACAGTAATATCAATAAAAAAACCTAAATCCCATGTAAAATCGATTAGTTCATATTGCAAACTTATATTATTTCAATTGAATTTTCCAACGGAGATAATATGGATACTATATCTTCTTTTACGCAATTTTAAAGGTTTTTTTTTTTTTGGAATTTAAGGTTATATATTTATTAATTAAAAATTATATTTATTTTCCGAATCAAGTCAAATGAGTTTTTGCCTGCCATTCATTCACATATACACAAATTGCTGTTTAATATAAACGAAATCTGAGAATTTATGGAAAATTTTGAGAATTTACCGATTCCAAAATCAAAAGCGGATGTATTTTTGTTACTGTTTTTACATGATGTTGGCAACACTATATACAAAATAATAATAATTCTTTTCAGCGCAGACTATATTTTGCAGTTCCCCAAGCTTTGCACGAAATTGTTTATGAATTTCTCGAATAGCTTCCATATCGGCACGCCAAGCTTTAAGTATTACCTGATTGTTTCTGATATCAAGTATTTTCAGAGCTTTGCCTTCGACTCTGTTAAGAAGTGAAATTTCGAAATTTTTATCGAAAAATTGTATATTGACTTTTTTTCACGTTCGTCTTTCAATTCATTGGTAGCTTCAATTAAAACGACACTACGAGCGGCATTTCTCCAACGTTGACGTAAAAATCTTCGGCACATCATTTCCTGCAGATATCTTATTTTTCTCGTTATTTCTTGAGTTTCTCTTACTTTGACTAACGCTGCGTGTTCTTCATCAGTATTATCTTTGGGTTTTTTATTTAAATGCAGCATTGCAGTTTGATTCAGCATTTTGAACATATGTATCCCGTATATCGCGATCATTTTTGTTGAGTCTAATAGAAAATTTTGGAAACAGATGGTATAGTTTATAGTTTTGATGAAAATAATCAATTAAGTCGATTTTCTTTTTATCCAGTAATGGCGGTATATGAAAAGCAGATGTGGCATGATTTTTATATTAATTTACCAATCGAATTGCGTGCTCATATGGTGTGTTTTTAAGTACTTTCTCCACAATTTCCGGATGCTTTAGCAAAATTGGCAGTATAAGTGCCATATTTGAACGATCCTCTGCTTCATCCATAACACGCTCGACAAAATGCAATGTATCAGCGCGATTCTCTAGAAAATCTAAGGATAAATATAAGCATTGTTGTCCTGCGTGGAACACCAAGAGAAAACTAATAATCTTACAAATTGTGTCCCTTCTGGCTTGCTTATTTAAAATTATCCGCTCAAACTCAAGAGTAAAATCCGGCAATTGTATTGTACTTGTGTAGCTCTGCTTAACATCGTCATGGCTAAGAGGCCTTCGATATTTTCGTGTTTTTTGAGTTTCGGTCTTAGAAGTCATTTTTATAGTTTTATAGGATATTTGAAAAGTTGCTTATTGTATAAAATATATTTTGATTATGCTTTCGAATCGATGCCAGACACTATAATACTTGCACGAATACAGCTAGTTGACTTTGAAGGCGAAACTAATTTGATCAAGAATCGTTATAACAACGTTATATACATAGTACAAGTTGCCAAAATGCTTAAAAAATAAGCATGGTATGGTCAATTGTCAAAATGGTATGTAGATCAAACTTATTCTTTTGATTTTCATATTTAGCAAGACTTGACCGCGCCAAGGTCACAAAAATGAGGCACCCAGCACTTTGAGGCGGCACCACCAAACTCTGCCTTTGACATCTGTGACAGCGGTCAACTAAGCTCGAAATTTCTTTTCGAATAGGCTTTTTAGCGCTCCAGTCTTCCACACTCTACGATATATTTCATTCTCTTTGCATGCTAACTAACGCTAGCTGAAGGGATTTTTGAGTTTGTACGATGATGATGATGATCATCGCTCTATCGGTTCAATTAAAGCATATCTGTCTGTCTTCTGTGTGTGTACACGTACTGGGGGAACCATTGGCCCGCGGGATAAGGGAGTGTCGACCACTGGTTTACATTGCCTTTGTGCTGACGGCCTTGACTAACAAGTGCTGAACTAAGATGCAAATTTAATCTATTTATTAATCATAATTTTCACTTTTTTCTTGATATCTATTGCAATTAGCTTGTAATTTATAACCTTAAATCATTTTCTATGACAATTCAAATGAAAATAATACTTTGCATACCCTGTACCGTATGGTCCAAGGGTATATTAAATTTGTGCAAGCCGAAAATGTATGTAACATATAGAAGGAGACGTCGGAGACACCCCAAAGTTACCTAAAATATGATCAGGGTGAATAGAGAAGTCGATATACCCATGTCCGTCTGTCCGTCTGTCCGTCTGTCCGTCTGTCCGTCCGTCTGTCCGTCTGTCCGTCCGTCCGTCCGTGTGAACGCCTAGATCTCAGAGATGGTAAGAGCTAGAGTTACCAAACTTTCACATTAGATCCCATATTATTCCATAGGAGGCAAGTTTATTTTATTTTTTGATATCGGGGATAAATTATATGCTCCCATGGGGGTGTTTGAGACGACCTCGAAAAAAAAAAGCGTTTTAGATGAATAATTCGTTTGTTTATGAAGATATCGTAACGAAATTTGGCAATCGAAAGTTTTTTATAGTTCCCAATCACTGTACCAAATTTGATCAAATCGGTTGACTATATCTTATAGCTCCCATAGGACCGATCGGCCAAAATAACTTTTTTAAGAAAAATTGGCTATATTTCGTTTTTTAATAAAGATATCCTAACCAGATTTGGCGTTTGGAAATTTTTTAGACCATAAGCAATGTGCCAAATTTGAACAAAATCGGTGGACTATATCATATAGCTCCCATAGGTCCGATCTTCCAAAACATCGATTTTTTAACAAAATTTGTTGTGTTTCGTTTGTTTGTTAAGATATTGGGACCAAATTTGACATTCGTGAGTATTTTTTAGTTCCTAAGCACTGTACCAAATTTAATCCAAATCGTTTGACTAGATCATATAGCTCCCATAGGACCAATCGGTCCAAAAACACGTTTTTTATACAA